>JAQGDG010000194.1:0-264294 GCA_029844215.1 Przewalskia tangutica | reverse complement strand
TTGAAGAATGGAGTAGCTCAAGGTTGATGTACTTTGGAGCATTTTGTTACTGGCGATAATCGTCATGGCGATGCGAACTCTTCCTTCTTTTGACATGATTCTACGATGGAATATACACGTAGTACTATTTCATGATTCCTTCTACTCTGGTTAAGAGGTATGTATGCTGATTTACTCTACGAAAGCGTTATGTATAAGTTATCCAAGTTCTACCAAGTCTTACTGGGACGCTGGTAAAGAGTCGTTAGAGGTATTTGGAGCTGTCGACTCGCTAATTTACTTCGCATCTAATAAGAATAAGTATCGAATGCCATCAAATGCTAATAAAGGAAAATGTAATGACAATTAATTATGTTAAACAAGTAGAATTCTCCATCCAGATGAAGCTTAAGATAAGACAAAATTGTATTACATTTTCTGTATCATGGCATTGATTACACGGTTATAAATAAGTATAACTTATTCACAACGCACTAAGTATATGTTACTTAATTTATAAGGATTTACGACGGGTTTTAAGACTATGGACCTCAATTGTTAAAAAAGGTTAAGGACTTTATTTTTCAAGTTATGAGATTTGATTCTTAAAGGAAGAAATGAATCGATTTAAAAGTATGTAATACTTGATTTGGAAAGTATTGATTTCTTTGCCTTCTAAAGTTAAGGAACTTGTTTTCTTAAAAGATAAGAGACTTGAAGTATTTTGAAAGCTATGTGATTTGAATTGAAAGTATAAGTTTCGGGTCATAAAAGGAATGAATTTGTCTAAGACATAAAAGAGTTATAATCACATGGGAAGTCGGTTATAACAACTTTACGGAAGATTAAAAGAATGGTTTTCTTCAAGAATATAAGCAAAGAAATGATTTGAAATAAAGCAGGCAAATTGTTTTAAAGGTACAAATTGCTTAAAGTTTTAAAGAAAGAAGTCACTTGATTTAGAAGCCTATAAATGTATTTCTAAAAAGTATCAGACTTGTCGTGAAAAGTAGATATGACTCGATACTACGCTTATTAGTATCTTGGAAGTTTTATTTGAAAGAGAATCATTTTAAAGCGAGTAGAGGTAACGAGTACGCTGGGTTAAATTTCCGGATTTTATAATGACATGTTAAGGCCTTAAGTAAACAAATACGAGAGTGTATAATGAACAAGCCACGTTGTTAGGATTTCTTAACTCCTGCTTATATTACGTATGATAAGTTCAGAAGGCTTATGTTATGATGGTAAACAAAGGGTGCTTATGTTATGTATGATGTCGATAGGGCTTATGTTATGATGATGGCCTGCTGAGTTAGGGTAAGAGATAAACGAGGGCAAGCCCCAAGACGTTATACCACCTTCTCCGGTAAGAGTATGCTGAGGGTAAATCGAGACGCCGTCACCCGCTTTACGTGTTATTCGACGCCGGTCGAGATAGTGGTAAGAGATAAACGAGGCAAGCCCCATGTTATACCCCGCTTTTCCAGTATGTATGTACGGACGACGACAAATTCGAGCCTTAAGGTAGGCATCGATTCGAAATTTGGGCACAAGTGCCGATTAGAGTCGTCGACGAAACGCTTCCGCTTTTCGAGAGAAAAATTCCGCTATGTCATTTATAATTTTTGGCGGATTTTTCCGTGACGAACATTTTGACCAACGGTGACATACGTGTTACCTCACATCGAAGCAAACGGATTGGCTTCGACGATTTAGGGCGCCCAAGAGCCTCGTCTGGCCTCGCCGATTGGCCCTCTTTGTGTCTTGCTTCAGGGCTTGTTTCATGGAGTGTTTCGCGAGTAGGTTAGGGTGCACTTGGCTTGATCTCGCCTTACACTTGCCTTGCACTTGGCTGTGATTCGCCATTGGTTGGCCTTTGGTTTTGCTATAAATACCCCTGTGAAGACTTCATTCATCCACAAATGTTTCCAAGTCTTGAAATCCTCTCCTCCTCGTGGCCTCGCCCCAAGCCTCTCCCCTCCTCCTAGCGGCCTTCGGCCGAGAGGTCTCCTCCTCAGGTGTCCAGCCGTGGGTACCCCCAGCCTAGTTACTGTGATAATACCCCTTGTCAGGTATAGAAATACTCTCCTAGTATTGTTATAATGCCCAAAATACCTTAGCCTTATACCTTGTAGTATTCCAAAAGTTACCTCTTTGCAGAGTACTAAATACTACCTTTGTCCTTTTTTCTCAAACCGAAACCCTAAGGAAAATCTTCATCGTTGGTCAAGCTGGAGCAGGTTGGTTAGAACTTGCGGTTGTTCGGAGCACTCTGAGTATGAGCTAAGCGCTGCTCAGATCGACTTTTACTGGATAATTTTGGGCTTATCGAGGTAAACACCACCGCCCTTCTATCATGATTGGAAATTATACGTTGTTGATTATATAGTCAAGATACTATATAGTAATCGAACGAAGTTAGTTGGCAATGTCTTTGACTTAAGCTCGGGAATACAGACCGAATCGAATCAGAATTACATAGGATCAGACATAAGAGACTGGCATCGCGGTGGTAGAATTGTACGCGCCCGTTAGACGTAAAACCTCGGTTGGCAAGCCGCCTCGATAGAGGAGGAGATTTACGCCATGTGGAGGCGCCAATTTTCTCGTAGAAAGATAGAAACTTGTGTTTTGGGGTTAATAGACGCCAGTGACATTTATGTGAAAGATTTCAAGAGTAGCGATTCTACCGGCGAGCTGGAAAGTGGCTAGCGCGGTTGTAGTACTTGGAGCTTTTGCTTATCGTCGATAATCGCCGCGAGGTATGTGAACCTCTTCCTATCTCTTCTAGCACGATATGTGTGAACTA
Organism: Przewalskia tangutica; assembly: GCA_029844215.1. NCBI lineage: Eukaryota > Viridiplantae > Streptophyta > Magnoliopsida > Solanales > Solanaceae > Przewalskia > Przewalskia tangutica. Next base: position 261,503 of record JAQGDG010000194.1, on the reverse strand, counting down.
TGGGTACGGAGACGCATACGTGTTAATCGTGGTTTGATTAGTTTTAAAACATAAAGTGTTATAACGCTTTACGGGAAATCGTTATAACAATTTTATGTAGGTAAGAAAATACTTGTGGTTTTAAAAAGGTAATCACGAGAATTATAAATCGGCTTGTTATAATAAAGGATTTGATGTATTTCAAAAGATTTATAAATCGCTTTAAGTGAGAGTAACACTTGGTTTTAAAAGGTTTTAAAAAGAGTTATACTAAGCTTTATGTGAGTTAGGTATAATGTCTTAAGAGAGGTAAAGAAAATGGTTTATCGATGTTAGAAGTTAAGAGATTTGATCTTATAAGATAAGAGACTTAACTTATTTGTTTTAATGTGAATGTTTGCGTGAAACCTCATTCGTGAGTAATGAGTACTTGGTTTTATTTAAAGTGGATAATGTTTTACCGATTTCTAAATCGTAATGTATCGGCTGCACCACCGCAAATGCTAATAAAGGAAAATGTATCAATAATGATGAATTGTATTAAAACCAGAGAAACCTCCATCCGCATAGAAACTAAGATTTAGACAAAATGATATACATTTTCTAGATCATGGTCGTAATAAGAATGTTGTAAACAAGAATAACCTACTCTCACGCTGAGACATATATTACTCAATTGTTCTAAAAAGGAATCAAGTGATTAAGTTTGGGAACTATGAAACCATTCAAGACGGGTTTCGAGTAATCAAACTAGGCAAACCGAACTTAGGAAAAGAATCATATTTGATTTTGAAAAGGAACGTGGGTTGGTCATTCTAATACTACGTATCGTGACTTTTATGTAAGAATGGATCTCTTTTAAAAGAACTTAACGATGTAGTACTTTGGGGTTAAAAACCCGACTTTGGTATAAACGGAAGTACTTTGAGTCATTGTGAAACTTGCCTATGCTTGTTGTCGAAACTTGCCTATGCTTGTTGTTGTGAAACTTGCCTACGCCAGTGATGATAGCCTTCATTGCAAGTGTGGTATTTCGTGTTACCGCTCTCGACAGGCCGCTTGACTTGTCGAGAACTTCATCGACGCGGCCGCGTACGGAGAATTCCATCGCATGTTTCCATTTTGATTATCGCCTTGTTGTTGATATCATACGGACATGTCTACACCGACGCAAGATTCCGGGCACGCGCTACGCGCCGTTGATTACCCGATATATGGTTATTACCGCAACATAGACGTGTCTACACCGGCGCAGATTCCGGGACACGTGGCTACGCGCGTGGTTGACCACCCAAAGATATCATATCGAGGTTATACGGGCATGTCTACACCGGCGCAAGATTCCGGTACGCCACGCGCCTTGTTATTATTGTCGCATCACGGACACGTCTACACCGACGCAGATTTCGGCACGCGCCGCGACGCGAACACGACGGATGTCGGGCGCGAGACCCATAGTTATATTTGAGTGGTGACTTCTGAGGCGCGAGTCCCCGACTGACATGACTGCTTTTTATGTCGCGAATCAGAAGTTTGCTATCATACATGTCTCCCGCTTTTATAGACTAGTATGATTTCATTTACGTGATTTTTACGCTTCACATACTTGGTACCAGATCGACCTCCTTCGGCCGCTCACGCCGCAGTAGAGGTACACGGCCGTGATCCCCGCCTAGGATCTCATTTCAGCTGGCTGAAAGCTCCGCCTTCTGAGGCTTATCTTTGCATGCTTCCTCGAGTCAGGTTCTCAGACATCTGGTACGGCGGCCCCGCCCCGCCATAGTTGTTGTAAATCTTAGGTCTGAGTAATCATGTGGGCAGTGGTTTGTAAAAAGGATAACTGCTCGTTTTTATGTATATACAAGGCAACTGCTTTGGTTGGCCTGCTTATTTATTATATCTCTTGTTTCATGACTGAGTTTTATTTTTCCGCCGGTTTTCTCGATGTCAGATCACCAGGTGCCCGGTAAGGCACCGCAGAACGCCCGGTTCGGCGTTACAAAGTGGTATCGTGAGCGCTTAGTCTCTGAAAGTGTCTACACACCGTGTCTAGTAGAGTCTTGGTTATCGGCGTGTCAGGCACCACATCTATAATCGGAGGCTATAGGACATTTAGGATTGGTTTCTATTCTTCTCATTCCGAGATCGTGCCTTAGAGCCGAAGTTACGAGTCGATCCTCCGACGATTCCTTCGCTACCGCTATGCCTCCGCAGCGCGACCCGCCCAGCGGGCAAGGCACCGGCGAGGAGTCGCAGTGAGATACAGAGGAGTACGAGGCGCAGTCGGCCAAGACTGAGACAAGCCCGACGGCGAGTTTCGCGACGCCGCCAAAGACCAAAGAGGAGCCAGAGCCGCAGTGGCGATGAGACTACAAGATTCGAGCCTCCACCCCACACCGGGCAGTGAGACGGGTCGCGCGAGATGGTCGCTTTGGCCGTGGTCAGGCCGATATGAGGACAGCCGGATGCGCAGCTCAGCTCCAGACTCGCGGTGCACCCGAGAGCGTATAGTTCGAGGCTACTGGACTTTCCGAGTTGTAGCCCGCCAGAGTTTTACGGGTCGAGGCTCGAGGATGATCCGCAGGAGTTCATCCGCCGCCATGCAGGATCACGCGGGTGATCAAGGCTTCAGAGACCGAGTCCGGACCTTCGGTTCAGATCGGCCGCGTGATACCGCAATGATTGGTTTGATTCGCGGAGCTTTCCCGGGAGAGTACGCACTCAGCCGTAATGGGATGAGTTTTCGGGCTTTTCACGCACTTCTTGCCTCCGCAGATGGCGAGGCACGGCCGACAAATTTTTGTTACCGAGACAGAGGCGACCGCCGTGAGGAGTACAATGTCGAGTTCGATTCTTCGCTCGATACGCCCCCGCACTAGCTGCAGATATGGAAGATAGTGTGCATCGCTACGCCACCGCTCGATGATTACCTAGCAGAGTTGTTCGGTGTTTCTTCACCGCACGGACATTGCCCGTGATTCGTGCTCATGACCGCGCGGCGAGCGCAGAGATCGACGCAGCGGACCGCCACAGAAGCATGCCAAGATCACGGATATTTTGGCGATTTTCGAGGCGGACCGCCAAGAAGCAGACTAGTTATGCACTCCGCCATTGCAGAGTGGTCCTCCGCAGCCTTTCGACCTCGATATTCAGAGCAGCCGTGGCTCCTGTGTTTCGTATGTTCGCGAGCAGGTGTCGCTGACGCAGCCACCCTACCTCGCGGTCGATGGTAGACCGCATTTCGGGAGTGTCGAGTACCAAGGGAGCTTGTTACTCTTGCGCCAACAGGCCATATGACGAGAGATCGTCTGATCAGGTAGCGCCGTAGATGCACAGACTACTAGAGCGCCGCGCCACTGCAGGTCGCGTGGAAGTTCCGCTTTAGCGGCCTCGAACCGCCTAGTTTCGTATATCCTTAACCTCAGATACTTGTATGTATTGACGTTAATGATGTGTTAAGTGTTATGTTCGGATAGCTTTGTGCTATAGTGTGATTTAAAAATCTGGTTAGTGCGAGACGGAAGTGGTAGTTTCCACGATGTGTTCCGTGTCGGCGAGCGAAGTCGGCGCCACGCTGGTCGGGTCATATGTTGGGCCAACCCGCCCCGCTTCGGCGGCGGTCACTGGTGGTCCCGCCGTGGCAGTGGTCACGAGGGTGCTAGGCCCAAGTTTAGATGACCATCGATGAGTTCGTGGATACGCTCCGTAATCAGACCGGCAAGGCCGGAACGGCCTTAGGAAATCGAGATTAGTGAGACGACCAAGTTCGAGGTAGCGATTCCGGGCGGGAAATGTAAGCTGATGTATGTGGTACTGATACTAGAACGAGTTCGGTGTTCGAGACGAGTACTACGAGAAAAGCGGAGAAGTGAACGCAGGTTTTGCGCCGCCATGGTACGATTGTTTTCGTAAGTATAACAGGAAGACTATATCGCACCGCTTGTTTTGAGACTAGAAGGAACATTCGACGAATGTTTCGGGGGAGAATGTTATACCCCGCTTTTTCCGCAGTATGTACGTACGGACGACGCACAAATTCGAGCCTTGGCGTAGGCATCGATTCAAATTGGGCACAAGTGCCGACAGAGTCGCTTTCTCGACTAAACGCTTCACTTTCGTAGAGAAAATTCCGCTATGTCATTTATAATTTTTATGATTTTTCCGGTGACGAACATTTTGGATTAACGAGGGTGATACGTGTCACCTCACATCGAAGCAAATGGATTGGCTTGACGATTGGGCGCCCAAGAGCCTCGTTGGCCTCGCCGATTGGCTCTCTTTGTGCCTTGCTTGGGCTTGTTTTATGGAGTGTTTTGCGAGTAGGTTAGGGTGCACTTGGCTTGATTCGCCTTACACTTGCCTTGCACTTGGCTAGATCTCGCCATCGTCGCCTTTGGTTTTGCTATAAATACCCCCTTTGTGAAGACTTCATTCATCCACAAATGTTTCCAAGTCTTGAAATCCCTCCTCCTCTCGTGGCTCTCGCCCCAAGCCTCCTCCTCCTCCTAGTGGCCTTTGGCCGCAGGTCTCCTCCCTCAGGTGCTCCAGCCTGGGCACCCCCTAGCCTAGTTACTGTGATAATACCCTTTGTCAGGTATAGAAATACTCTCCTAGTATTGCTATAATGCCCAAAATACCTTAGCCTTATACCTTGTAGTATTCCAAAAGTTACCTCTTCACAGAGTACTAAATACTACCTTTGTCCTTTTTTCTCAAACCGAAACCCTAAGGAAAATCTTCACTGTTGGTTGAAGTTTTGGAGCAGGTTGGTTAGAACTTCTAAGGGCTGTTTGAGCACTTGAGTAGTGAGCTGCCGCTGCTCGTGATCGACTTTTTACTGGATAATTTTGGGCTTATCGAGGTAAACACTACCGCCCTTCTATCAGGATTGAAATTACACGTTGTTGATTATATAGTCAAGTATACTATATATAATCGAACGAAGTTAGTTGGCAATGTCTTTGACTTAAGCTCAAGAATACAGAATCGAATCGAATCAGAATTACATAGATCAGACATGAGACTTGCATATCGCTGTGGTAGAATTGTACGCGCCCTGCTAGACGTAAACCCCCGGTTGTTTCGCAGCCGCTGATGTAAGAGGAGATTTACGCCGCCATGTGGGGTGAGCCAATTTTCAGAGAAAGATGTAAACTTGTGTTTGGGGTTAATAGACGCCGTGACCTTTATAGTGAAAGATTAAGAGTAGCGATTCTACCTCGGCGAGTGGAAAGGCTAGCAGGTTGTAGTACTTGGAGCTTTTTGCTTATTGTCGATAATCGCCGCGAGGTACGCGAACCTCTTCCTATCTCTTCTAGTACGATATGTGTGAACTATGTAAGCACGGTAGACGCATACGTGTTAATCGTGGTTTGATTGTTTAAAACATAAAGTGTTATAACGGCTTTATGGGAAATCGTTATAAAATTTTACGTAGGTAAGAAAATACTTTGTGGTTTTAAAAAGGTAATCACGAGAATTATAATCGCTTGTTATAATAAAGGACTTGATGATTTCAAAAGATTTATAAATCGCTAATGAGAGTAACACTTGGTTTTAAAAGGTTTTAAAAAGAGTTATACTAAGCTTTACGGGAGTTAGGTATAATGTCTTAAGAGAGGTAAAGAAAATGGTTTATCATGTTAGGTTAAGAGACTTGATCTTATAAGATAAGAGACTTAACTTATTTGTTTTAATGTGAATGTTTGTATGAAACCTCATTCGTGAGTAATGAGTACTTGGTTTTATTTAAAGGATAATGTTTTACCGATTTCGAAATCGTAACGCATCGGCTGCACTAATCGCAAATGCTAATAAAGGAAAATGTATCAATAATGATGAATTGTATTAAACCAAGAGAAACTCCATCCGCATAAACTAAGATGAGACAAAATGATATACATTTTCTAGATCATGGTCATGTAATAAGAATGTTGTAAACAAGAATAACCTACTCACGTGAGACATATATTACTCAATTGTTCTAAAAGGAATCAAGTGATTAAGTTTGGGAACTATGAAACCATTCAAGACGGTGTTTCGAGTAATCAAACTAGGCAAACCGGAACTTAGGAAAAGTTAACGTCATACTTGATTTTGAAAAGGAACGTGGGTTGGTCATTCTAATACTACGTATCGTGACTTTTATGTATAATGGATCTCTTTAAAAGAACTTAACGATGTAGTACTTCGGGGTTAAAACCCGACTTTGGTATAAACGGAAGTACTTGAGTTGTCAGAAACTTGCCTATGCTTGTTGTCAGAAACTCGCCATGCTTGTTGTCGCGGAAACTTGCCTATGCCGTGATTTATAGCCTCATTGCATGCCGCGGTATTTCAGTTACCGCTGCCTCGATAGAGGTCGCTGACTTGTCGAGAACTTCATCGACGTACGGGCGTTGACGGAGAATTCCACGTATGTTTCCATTTTGATTATCCGCTCATTGCTGATATCATACGGACATGTCTACACCGACGCAGATTCGGCACGCGGCCACGCGGCCGTTGATTACCCGATATATGGTTATTATCGCAATACGGACGGTCTACACCGGCGCAGATTCCGGGACACGTGGCTACGCGCAGGTCGACCACCCAAAGATATCATATCGAGGTTATACGGGCACGCCTACACCACGCAGATTCCGGTACGCGGCCACGCGCCTTGTTATTATTGTCGCATCACGGATACGCCTACACCGACGCAAAGATTCCGGCACGCGCCACGACGCGAACACGACGGATGTCGCGGGCGCGAGACCCATAGTTATATTCGAGCGGTGACTTGAGGCGCGAGTCCCCGACTCGATACGATCGCTTATGTCAGGAATCAGAAGTTTGGTTATCATACATGCCTCCGCTTTTATAGACTAGATGATTTCATTTACATTTTTTTTGGGCCACATACTGCAATTGGCAGATCGACCTCCTTCTGGGCGCGCTCACGCCGCAGCAGAGGTACATCTGGCCGTGGATCCCCGCCTAGGATCTCATTTCAACAGGTTGAAAGCCCGCCTTCTGAGGCTTATCTTTGCATGCTTCCTCGAGTCAGAGGTTCTGCATATCTGTGGGTATGGCGTGGCCCGTCCTGGCCATAGTTGTTGTAAATCTTAGAGTCCAGAGTAACGCGCAAGTGTGGTTTGTAAAAGGATAACTGCTCGCTTTTTATGTATATACCAAGGCAACTGCTTTGGTTGGCTGCTTATTTATTATATCTCTGTTTCATGACTCAGTTTTATTTTCCGCCGGTTTTCTCGATGTTGTATCACTAGCGTGCCCGGGTAAGGCACCAGAACGCCCGGTTCGGGCGTTACACCCAAGACGTTATACCACCTTCTCTGGTAAGAGATAAATGGCGGGCAAGCCCCAAGACGTTATACCCGCTTACCACCTTCTCGTGGTAAGAGATAAATGGCGGCAAGCCCCAAGACGTTATACCACCTGCTTTGATTGATATTACGGGCGTGAGACCCATGGTTATGTTTTACACTTTTAGCCGCCGATGACGGGGATTCCACGCATGCTTTGATATCGCGTGATTGATCGCGCCCCATTGGGCGGTAGATATGCGCCCTCCGTAAATGGGCCTGACTATGTTATGAAAGATAAGTGTTAGATGAAATGAACTTAATGACTTCTCCAAGTAAGTACGTAAGATTTGGCTATAACCTTAATGGAATGGAAAAGATATCGATGTGAAATTAAGTTCATGTTGGTAATGACACTACAGGATCCGTATGTATTTTTATACTTGCCCTTGTCATTCTTTTGTACGCTTATGATCCACATCAGACGTTATTTCTGCTCCATATTCTGCACTGTTGTACCGACTTCTGGGCCGATTCATGTCCGCAGTTTAGTATTACGCTATGGATCCGCGAGCTTAGGATCCCGCTCAAAGATTTCGAGACGGCTCCAATGTTCCGGAGTTGTCACGGCTATGTATATTCAGGTGGCACGGCGGGCCTTGTCCCGCCACTGGTTATGTTAACACTCTGAGGTCCTGTAGTCACATATCGTGGGTCGCTTTGTAAAAGAGCGAGGCAACCGCTTCGGTTGTATTTATATATATATGTTCGAAGGTAGCCCTATCCGCTAACCCGTCAGTATTAATTCGGCGTTTTATTTATAAGTTTCATGTATGTTCACGATTTTCTCGATGTTTATCGTGCGGTGCCTGTAGGGCACTACCGCGTCCCGGTCGGTCGTGATAATATATATGCAGAAAGGTAACCGCTTGGTTAGCCTGCTTTATTTTATCTTGTTTCATGTTTAAGTTTTTATTTCCGCTGATTTTCTCGATGTCAGATCACCAGGGTGCCCGGTAAGACACCGGGCCATGCCCGAGGCTCGTCGTGACAAAAGTGGTATCGTGAGCGCTTAATCCTGGAAAGTGTCTACGCATCGTATAGTAGAGTCTTGATTATCGGTGTGCGCACCACATCTATAATCGTGAGGCTACGGATATTTAGGATTGGTTTCATTCTTCTTACTCGAGATCGTGCCTTAGTCATGTTGTAAATCGACTCCTCCGACGATTCTTTTGTACCGCTTATGCCTCTACGCAAGGCAACCAGAGCCTGTATGGCAAGGCGCAGAGGAGCCGCAGTAGAGCACAGAGGTTACCAGCAGAGGCCCACCTTTACCGAGGTGGTATTTCAGATGGGAGTTCGCGACGCTAGCCCCAAAGCAGAGTTTAGAGCAAGGCGAGCTACCGAGGCTACGATACCCGAGCCTCCAGCCCCACGCCAGAAATGCAGGATACGGGTTACGCGAGACGGCCCGCCACTAGCCAGGATCGTGACCGCATACGGATAGGCCGGACGCAGCAGCCCAGCCTCAGAGCACCCGTAGTTCACCCCATATCGGATAGTTTGAGACTACGACTTTTGAGCCGCAGCCACCCGAAGTTCTACAGGTGTCAAGGCCTCGAGGATGATCCGCAGGAGTTCATCCGACAGCCATACGGATCGCGAGAGTGATCAAGGCTTCGAGACCAAGTCGGTGGTCTTAGGTTCGCATCGGCCGCGCGGATACCGCAATGATCGTTTGATTCGCGAGCCGTCCCGGAGAGTACGCGCCCGCATGTATGGGACGAGTTCTCCGAGGCATTCCTTGACCATTTCGCCGCCACGTATGAGGAGAGCACGCCGGCCAGATTTTTGATGCCGAGACAGAGAGGCGCACGCCGGGAGTACAACGCTGAGTTCGACTCGCTGCTCGAGCATGTCCTCGCTAGTAGCAGATATGGAGGACAGGGTGCACCACCACGCCACCGGCTCGATGACCACCGCAGAGGCTTGCTCGTGTAGCTCTTCACCGCACGGATATTGCCCGTGATACGTGCTTATGCACAGTGGACGGATAACGTAGAGACCGACGTAGGGACCAGGACGTGATAAGAGGCCAAGACAAAGCAGGGTCCTTTGGTAACTTTCTAGGCGGACCGCCTCAGCAGCAGGCTAGTTATACACCTCCGCCAGTACAGAGTGGTCCTCCACAGTCTTCAGGGCGTCCAGGGTATTCAGGAGCAGGTCAGGACTCTAAGGTTTTAGATTTTCAGGGGAGTAGGAGTGCTCGCCGGATGAGGCCACCCTTATCTCAGGGGGCTGTGGAAAACTCCATAAGGGAGTGTCGTGTTAGTTTGGGAGATTGTTACACTGCGCCGACAGGCCATTTTGCAGGGATTGTCCGACTGCAGGTAGAGCAGATGTTAAGACTCATCCTTCAGGATCAGTGGCGGGTCATAGCCTTCTATAGCTATGCGCCAACAGGGCAGGATTATGATTAGAGCGACAAAGGGAAAGTGAAGCAGTAGTTACAGGTATATCCTTAACCTCTAGAGATTAAGATGTGATATGATGATTTTTTTATGTTAAGTGTTATGTTTAGATAACATTGTGATAATTGTGATTAGAAAACACGGGCGTAAAAAGGTAAGTTCGGGTCGTAATTTGTGAACCTTAGAAATTATGACAATCGAGACCTTAGATGTGCGCCGCTCGAGTAAAAGATTTTGTGATAATTCTACGGGTAGTGCGAGACGGAAGTGGTAGCTTTCATGACGGAATTAGTAAGATTGTTCCGGACGGGAACGATAGTTTAGCGAAGCGATAAAGTTGGGTCGAGGCCCGACGCGTCAACCCGCAGCCCGGATTGGCGCTGGGCCGAGGTGGTCCCGCCAGCGGTGGGATCACGAGGTGCTAGGCCCAGCGTAGGTAACCATCGATGAGTTCGTGGATATGTTCGACCAAAATCGATCAAGGCCGGAAAGGCCTTAAAGGAATTTGAGACTAGTAAGATGACCAAGGTCGAGGTAGTAACTCCAAGGTTTTGGAACCAAGCAATGACGGAAGTATGGTATGTACTAGAAAGAGTTCAGTGTACGGTAAGGTACGACGAGTAAGTGAAGTGAACATACGTGTTAAGAGAAGAAGTTGATCTTTTCGAGAAGTAACGAGCGGGAAGTATCCTTTAGACCACAAGCTTTAGTGTTTTTTTTTTATATACACGTTAGAGATGATTCCTCGCCGGCTTGATTCGAAGTTTTATGCGACGTGTTATATTATGGCGGTGTGGCATAATTGGTTTTATAAGCATAGTAGTAAGACTATACCTACGCTGTATGTTTTGAGATTCTATGAACATTCGGACGAATGTTTCTAAGTGGGGAGAATGTTACACCCCGTAGTTCCAGGGTATGTATGTGAGGACGTACGTACGAGAATAAGATAGTAATTTAGGAAAGGAAAAAATATTTGATTTTTTAGACGGAAAAGTTTCTGAAATTCGTGAAGGAATGAGGTTTATTATTGAGAATCGATTCTCAACTTTGGTATTTAAGACTTTAAGAACTTATAAGAATTATGGAATTTATATTTTGTGGATTTGGTCATGTGGGGCCCACCCGAGGAATTTTACGTTTTGTGGGACCCACAGGGGTTACATAATTTTATGGACGAATGAGAGGGAGACACGTGGCACCCCCTCACATGGTCTTGGATGATTTTTGCAAGGATAGGATGGTCATTTGACCATTGTGGATGAAAGTCTTCAAGCTGAGTGTATTGACTAAGTCAACTCGCCCACTGGCTATTATCCACGTGCTCTTCATCCTAGCCACACAATTGTTATAATCTTGACCTCCATTGTTTTATATATACACACTAGTGCAAGACCAAGTCTTCAACACTTAGAATTATTTCACATTTCTTGTTCTTCATTTGAAGCTCACTGTTCACCCTCTTCCCACACAAAAAAAATTGTAGTTTTGATCCATTATTCACAAGACTTAAAACCAAGGTCCCTAAGGGTGTTGTAAGGTTATCTCAATAGAAAGATTCCGGAAAAGTGGCATTTTCGTATTAGTCGCAAGGCGGAAACTTAAGGAGTTCTTAAACTTTGAAGTTGGAACTTGAAGATGAGTTCTTCATAGGCTTCTAAGGAGTGCATGGAGCGGATTGGAACATAATTAAAGGAGGGGTTATGTGTGAGTATCTATAATAAGAGATGACATGTGTGTATCGGAGGGAAGATCAAAGCAAAGGAAAAAAAAAGAATAGTTAGAGATTATATTCTTTAGAGAAGTAACAATTTTTTTCTAGAACTAACGAAGTAACAATAGTAGTAGACAAGACTATTTCGTGATATAGACCCCTCCAAACATTTTCTTTCTTCTTGTATGATATCGACACAAAATAAAGGCACCTCTCTTGATGATTTGGAACAAAAAGAGAAAAAGGTACGAAATAGTTGTAGTAGTACTAGGATGTTGACATTGCTTTGATAACAAATAAAGTGAGAAGCACTTTTCTTTCAATCGAGAGATTTTTCTTGACTTTGAGAGTCCATTTTTATTATATCAACAACGCCCCAGAAACCAAAAGAATTAAAAGAGGTCGGTTTCTTATTATTCGAGGTTGAGTACTACGAGAGCGTATTCTACTGGGCGGTGGAAAAGGCTAGCAAGAGTATAGTACTTTGGAGCGCTTTGCTAATTGTCGATAATCGCCACGAGGTATGTGAACCTCTTCCTATCTTTTCTAGCATGATTGTTGTAAACTATGTAGTACGCAGAGACGGTACGTATAAATGAATTTGGTTATTTAAAACATAAAGTGTTATAACGCTTATGGGAAGTTTGTTATAACAACTTTACGAGGTAAAGAAATGGTTTGTGGTTTTAAAAGATAAGAGACTTGACTTATAAATGACTTGACGTGAAATATTAAGGACTTGGTCGTTAAAAGTTGTGAAACCGCTATTATGAGAAATGGGTAATTGGGTTTTAAAAGGAATAAATTATATTGATTTAAAATGAGAATAAGTATCGAACAAGCCATCGCAAATGCTAATAAAGGAAAATGTAATGACAATTAATTATATTAAAACAAATAGAAACCTCCATCCGCATGTAAGCTAAGATAAGACAAAAATTTACATTTTATAGATCATGGTCGCTTAATAAGAATCATTACATACAAGAATTAATTTTCTTAAATTCCAAAGTAAGGAACTTGATTTCTAAAAAAAAAGGGACTTGAGGAATCAAGAGTTTATGGTTTAAAAAGAAGGCATGGTTTTGTCTTAAATTGGTTTTAAAAAGCATGCATAGTATTGTCTTGGCTTATTTAAAAGAAGGTATGGAATTGTTTTGGTTTACTTAAAACAATAGTTACTCTATTTTTGGATACTACGAGTGTTAGTACCAGTGACGCTTGGGAAATAAACGGGTCTTTTAAAAGAATTAAGTATGTAGTACTGGGATTAAAGCCCTGACTTTGACATAAAATGAAAGTACTCGAGTCGTGTAACTTGCCTATGTTTGCTGTGATAGCCTTGTTGTGCGTGTTGTATCCTTATGTTATCAAGGCCTCTCAATGGAGGGTGGTCATGTTATTCTCGATTGACGGACATAATCGACACGACGGGTGGCCCACGTACGCTTCCACCAGAGTGTTGTCTTGTTATATCCTCGACCCATCGACACGTCAGCGCCCACGTACGGTTCCACGAGGATTGTTGTTCCACGGACTAGCTTCCACGAGGTTTATCGATTCGCCTCGTATCCGGTAGCTAGCCCTCGTGATTTGCCTTGGCCGTCACGATGCAGTCGTTCGTAGTTGGCTTTCTTACTTGCCCCGATCGCTTCGATAGTGATATTCCACGGACCACCTCCATGAGGTTTTACCGATTCGCCTCGTATCCGTGGTCGTTTCGATTTGCCTTGGCCGTGGCTGATTCGCTTGGTATCCGTAGTTAGCCTTCGCATGCCCCGCCTGGGCCAGGCGAAGTCTCGTGATCACGCCTGTATCCGTAGTTAGCTCTCAGATTGCCCCCCGCCCACGTGACGCGCTTGGTATCCGTAGTCGCTTCGATTGCCCGTGTCACCTTCGTGGTATAGTTATATAGTATTGTTGGTACGACTTTGGTATCCGTAGTTGGCTTCGATTGCCTTGGCCATTACGACGCGGTTGATCCGTAGTTATGCCTTCGTGATTTGCCCCGCACAGCTTTTTATGACACGCGGGACTCGTGTTCATGTACTCTCGTGTCATATATCATAGATCGCCGGCGGAGGAAGGAATTCACGCATGATTGACGTCGCGGCGCGAGACCCATCATATATTCGAGTGATGACTTGAGGGCGCGAGTCCCCGACTTGATACGATCGCTTATTTATCAGGAATGTAGTTTGGTTATCATACATGTCTCCCGCTTTATATAGACTATTATGATTTCATTTACGATTTTATAGTTTTACATACTGTACTGTCAGATCGACCTCCTTCGCCGTGTTCACGCCGCAGTAGAGGTACACCGCTTGTCGATCCTCGCCATAGGATCACACCAGTTTTGGGAAGCTCCGCTTCCGAGGCTTATCTTCGTATAGTCCTCACATCAGAGGTACTTATACATTCTGGGTACGGCGGCCCTGCACTGGCCATAGTTGTGGTTAAATTCTTAGAGGTCTGTAGATCGCCACAAGTGTGGTTTGTAAAAGGATATAACTGCTCGTATATATACGCAGTAAAGGTAACCGCTGGTTAGCCTGCTTTATTTTATCTTGTTTCATGTTTAAGTTTTTATTTCCGCTGATTTTCTCCGATGTTGTATCACTAGTGGTTCCCGGTAAGACACCAATCGCGCCCGAGGTCGGTCGTGATAATACAAATACGTCAGACCCAGCAGACCTAGCAGAGTCAATACGCATGCACTTCGAGGTCATTATTAGTACGGACTAGTCGCTTCGCGAGTGCCAAGGTCGATCAGAGTGAGAGGTTGGTTCGATTCCAAAGATCCCTGAGCGATCGATAGGGAAGGAAAGGAAGTGTTAGTAATATGTGTTATTCCTTCATTCTTTGACATGAAATCGCGAGTCCATGTGACTTATTTTATTGAAACGATTGTTTTGAATTTGAACATTAAGATACGAGATAAGGACGACGATTATCAAGGATTTTATGTCAAATGCCTGGAGGTACTTGGAGTTCAAAGTTGACGCTTTAGTATAAGTATTGTTATACGGCTGGGTGACATATTTTGTACGGCGGTGTAGTAAAAGGAGACTATATCGCTATCTAACTAGATCGATTCAAAAGAACATTCGTGGACGAATGTTTCTCTGGGGAAGAATGTTACACCCCGTAGTTCCGTGATACGTGTTTAAGAGAATGTATACGAGAAGATACGACCTTAAGATTTAAAACGAAAGAAGGATTGCTTTTTCCTACTAAAAATTATTTCGAGCCTCTGAATGAAAAAATTGTTCGTTAATGAGAATCGAGTTCCGAATTTGATATTCGAGACTTATAGAATTTATCGGATTTTCGGAGATGAAATATTTTAGACCAATCGAGGGCTATACATGTCACCTCCACATGCCAAGTAGGACGTAATGGACAAGTCAAGCTAGACATGTCGAGCTTGACATTCTTGACTAAATCCTAGCCCTTCAAATGTTTTAATCCTAGCCTTTGATTCTCTTATATATCCATTACTAGTGCAAGACTAGTGAACACTTAGAAAAAATTTCAAGAACTTGTTGTTCTTAGAGTGGCTCTCGGCTTTAGGGGTAAAATGGAAGACAAAATTTTGAAATTGTGGATCATAATTCACAAGACTTTAACCCAAGGTTCCTAGGGGTATTGTAAGGATAGCTCAATAGAAAGATCCCGAAAAGATGACGTTTTCACGTTAGTCGCAAGGCGAAAACCTAAGGTGTTCTTCAACTTTGAAGATGAAACTTGAAGAGGAGTTCTTCATGAGCTTCTAAGGAATGCTTGGAGCGGATTGGAACATAGGAAGATGAGCTAAAAGTTGCTAAGGATCGACTTTTACGCTTGGACATTATTAGGGCTTATCGAGGTAAAATCTTCATCTTCTTAATGTAATCAAGATTACATGTTATAGTAGTTAAGAAATCAGTACGTGGTATATGTAATGAAGTTTGAAAAGATTTGGATCATGTCGATACGTTAAAAACCGAGAATGGATAAGTTAGCCATTAATGTTGTAATCAATTTGGTCGATAGTTACAATCGCCGACATGTTAAAAGAAAAGATTTATAGTTGTTGTAATTGTTATTATGATATAACATGTTAGAATAACAACTTGAATTAAAAAGGAATTGAACGGAAATTGACATTGTTAAGGATGTTGTTATCACGAGAATGTGCATTAAGGAACGGGCGCTTTATATTGATCAAGGCAGAATTTTACACGATTGTTCGCGTGTAATCCCTTAGTATTGCTGAATTGTTGGGCCTTAAATGTGGCATTTGGTTATTGATTTTCGCCTTGAAAAAGGTGGAAAAGTACGAGAAACAAAGGAAGTGTCGCCCGATTTTCCGTGAGAATAAGAGTCCTTATACTTAGAAATATTCTACGATGAAAGCTAGGAGTCGATAGACATGTTATGGTTATTATAGTCAAGTACTACGATAGCTTATTCTACTTAAAAGATGGAATAGCTATCAAGGTTGAAGTACTTTGGAGCATTTTGCTACTTGTCGATAATCGTCGCGAGGTATGTGAACCTCTTCCTCCTTTTGGCATGATTCTATGTATGAAATATACATGTGGTGTTATTTCATGGTTCCCTCTACTCTTAGAAGTTAAGAGGTATGTATGTTGATTTACTCTATGTAAAAGTCATGTCTAAGTTATCCTAAGTTATCCGAATGTTCCTTCTAAGTCTCCAAACATACATGCGCCGGTATAGTCTTCACTACTATACTTACTAAACCAATCATGCCATCAATGGCCATAGTATAACATACGCGAAAAACTCAAATCCAAGTCAACGAGGAATCACCTCTAACATCACAAAAATTTCCCACCCAAGGTCTAAAGTATACTCCCTTCGCACCTTTACTTCACAAAAATGATCACTTCCATCTTTTAACACATGTTCACTTCTTTCCCTACTTGTCGTACCCTTCTCGTACACCCGAACTCTTTCTAGTACACGTACCATACTCCAGTCATCGCTTCGGTTTCCAAAATTTTGGAGTCACTACCTCCAACTTGGTCATCTTACTAGCCTCAAATTCCTTCAAGGCCATTCCTGGCCTTCACGATCTGATTCTAGTCGAACACATCCGCGAACTCGTCCGATGGTTACCTAAACCTGGGCCTAGCACCCTCGTGACCCTACCACCTGGCGGGACCACCTCAAACTGACCCTACCTCATTCCGGGCTGCGGGTTGACCCGCTTATCCGCCTCAACCCGACCCGCTATCGCGCCAAACTCTGCTCCCGATCCTAACAATCTTACCAATTCACGCCATGAAAGTTAACACTTCCATATCACACTACCCATGGAATCATCCCACAATATATTTCACGCATACCACGTACTTCGACAAAGACCAACCGTAAAATCATCCACTCAAGACGGCCTTGCATCCAAGGTCCTAACTGTTATAAATTCTAAGGCTCACAATTGTCTCGCCCTGCACTTACCCTTTTCAACTACCCATGTTTTCTAATTCACACTTAACATAATGCTATCCGCATAGCACTCCACACGTATCTACCATAACAACATAAACCGCTTCTTGGGTCAAGATATCTCGCAACTATCGCCTCACTTTCCTCGTCGCCTAATCATAATCCTCACGCAGGCGCCTAGCTATGGCGATGGACCAGCCACCGATCCCGGCGTCGAGTCTCAACATCCGTATACTGGCCTGACAAACTCTCACCAAATGGCCCTGCTGGCCGCAAGCATAACAATCTCCCAAACTAGTATGACACCCTGAGGATCATCCTCAGCTCTCTATCCATAGAACTCTGGCGAACTGCAACTCAAGAAATCCCAAGTCTCGCACTATCGATCTAGGGTGAATCATCGGCATCGCCAGAACCACCGGCCCCCGTCGTTCTCATTCCCACCACCACTTAGCTAGCAATCGCCATCTCTGAACTCATATCTTTGGCTCGGTCGTGCGAATCAAGACTGTATCGTGGCCTCGTGAGAAATCGCCGCCACTCAAAACTCGGGCTAAGGCGGCCATAAAACTCGCTGCCGTAAGTACTATCTCGTGAAATGACTGTACGTGCCTCAGAACCCTCTCGTGTTCTACTCGCAGCCTCCTCTCGCCGCCTTGCCTATCCGGGCCCCGGTTGCCTTGCAGAGGCATAACCGTACATAAGAATACGCCAGGAGTCCAACTTATAACACGCCTCTAAGGCACGATCTCGAGTGAGAAGAATGGAAACCAATCCTAAATATCATGTAGCCTCCGATTATAGACGTGGTACACAACACACCGATAATCAAGACTTACTAGACACGGTCAGACTCTTTCCGAGGATTAATCGCCTGATACAACTTTTGTCACGACCCGACCGCCCGCGATCGTGCCTTACCTCGCACCCTAATGATAATACATCGTAGAAAAACCAAATAAAATAAAAACTCAAAGACATGAAACGATAAAATATAAGAAAACAAGCTAACCAAAACGGTCACCTTTCTCGATATATATATATATATATATATATATATATATATATATATATATATATATATATATATATTCCCAATGCTTATATCCTTTTACAACCCCGCCACAACAAAGATTACATGCACTTCTAAGAATGTAACTATTAACTACGACTTTTGACAGTGGCCCACCATACCCCTGAATGCAAGTACCTATAACAACAGGGGACTATACCTAAGATAAGCCTCCGGAGAAACGGAGTTTCCCGAACGCTGAACTGTGATCCTATGAGCGAGGATCAACAATCGCGTACTTCTACCGCTGCATTTAACGCACTCAAGGAGGTCAAGATAACATGTACTAAGTATGTGAAATCAAAATATCAGAAATGAAATCATAACAGTCTATATAAAGCAGGAGACATGTAAGATAACTAGACTACAGTCCATAATATATATAAACAGTCATGTCAAGTCAGGGACTCACGCCCTCAAAATCATCACTCAAATATAACTATGGGTCTCACGCCCACAACATCAATCATACCCGTGGAATTCCTTCCTCACTGCCGGCAGTCTATGATATAACCACACCAAGGATTACACATGAACACCAGGTCCCACCTGTGTCATAAGAACCGTACGGGGCAAGTACGAAGGCATAGCTACCGTAACCCACTTACATCATCAATCGATCGGCAAGTACGAAGCCAACTACCGTAACCTACCGCATCAACAATACTAAATAATCAGATAACGGCCGACCGGGCAAGTACGATAGCCTCTACCAGATCCACTCGCATCACGCCACCGACCGGCAAGACGTAAGCTAACTACCGATCCACCGCATCACGAAACTTCGCCCAAACACCGACTCGCTGTTCGACACGGGTACGACGGGCCTCTACCGTGATCCACTCGCATCACGTCACCGACAGTGGAAAGCACGAGACCAACTACCGATACCAAAGTCAGAATCACGAGACTTCGCCACAAAACACTCCTAATGGAAGCATACCCGCTGGCCACCCATCGTCGCAGATGTCCAAAAGGAAATAACAAGATAACAATCATAATGGAAGATACTCGCCACCCATCGTGTCAAGATGTCCAAAGCAAATAACAAAATAACACTCCTAACGGAAGCATACCCGGCCACCCATCGTGGTCAAGATGTCCAAAAGGATCGATATAGTGGAAGATACCCGCTGGCCACCCATCGTGGTCGTGATGTCCATCAATCAACCGATAGTCGCCCTCCATCGAGAGACGCCAGAGTACGTAATCAAAACACTTGCACAACAAAAGGCTATCACAACAAGCATAGGCAAGTTCAACGACTCATAGACTTTCATTTTATTACAACAACCAATTTTAACTCCAAGGTATTACGACTTTAACTCTTTAAAAGATCCATTTCTTTCACAAAAAGTCACATGATACACGTAGTATCAAAATAGAGTAACTATCTTTTTAAGTAAACCAAAACAATTTCCATACTTTCTTTTTAAACCAAATCATTTATCCCTTTAAAGTCAAGTTACCATTTTAAATCCAATAATAAAACCATCATTTTGTTTTCATAAAGTCGTTATAACTAACTTCCTATAAAGCTATTATACCACTTTATGTTTTAAACCAATTAAGACAAAACCATGCCTTTCTCTTAAACCAAAACACTTCAAATTCTCAAGTCTCTTTTCTTTTAGAAATCAAGTTCTCATCGTGAATTTAAGAAAACCAATACTTGTTATTAATGATTTTATTAAAGCAACCATGATCTAGGAAATATAATACAATTTTGTCTTATCTTAGCTTCTATGCAGATGGAGGTTTCTACTGGTTTTAATATAATTAATTATTTGTCAATACATTTTCCTTTATTAACGCTGCAATGGTTTGTTCGATACTTATTCTTATTTCCGAAATCAATATAACTTATTCCTTTTTAAAACCCAATTACCCATTTCTCATAAATGCGGTTTCACAACATTTTAACACAAACCAAGTCCTTAATATTTCACATCAAGTCATTTATAAGTCAAGTCTCTATCTTTTAAAACCACATCATTTCTTTACCTACATAAAGTTGTTATAACAAACTTCCCATAAAGCCGTTATAACACTTTATGTTTTAAACCAACCAAATTGCTTAGCACACGTGACGCTCACCGCATTACATAGTTCACAACAATCATGCTAGAAAAGATAGGAAGAGGTTCACATACCTCGCGATGATTATCGATAATTAGCAAAACGCCCAAAGTATTATAACCCCGCTAGCCTTTCCACCCTTCAAGAGAATACGCTACTCGTAGTACTTCAACCTATAAAGGCCACAAAACGCCTATCAACCTCTAGATCTCTTCAGAGAATAATTCTAAGTACAAGGTTCCTTATTCTACTGAAAATTCGCAAAGACCTCCCCGCAACCATATAAATCTCTCCTCTACCAAGGCCCGCTACCAAGCCAACAACTCCTGCGTGGTTACACGCCTAACCTGACGTGTACAAACATCGCCCCACAATAATACTACAAGTCATCAGAAATACACCCAATGTAAATACAGCTCAATTCTTTATAATCATCCTTCCAATATATCTTATACTCAATTCTAAACTACAACAATATGTAATATCCAATTACAATAGAGGGACATAGATCATTACCTCGATAAGCCCAAAATTATCCATGATTATAAGTCGATCCTGAGCAACGCTTAGCTCCAATTCCTTACGCTCCAACCCGCTCCAAGCAACCCTTAGAAGTTTCTAAACAACTTCTCTTCAAGATCCAACTCCAAAAAGTGAAGAACACTTAGGCTCAAACTATGGCAAGTTTCGGCCAAGGCAAGGTTTCTAGGCTAAGGGTGTGAAATCTTTTCCAACTCATGGTACACAATCTTCCTAACACCCTAAGGAAGAACACTTAAAGGTTTAAGAATTTTTGGACAACATTAGCTCCTAAAATCAGCCCATGGCCGAGAGCTACACTCAAGAGGGAGGGAATATTTTGCCTTGGAAATTATCTCAAGTGTGGATGAAGTCTTCACTACAAAGGGGGGGGGGGTATTTATAGAGAAATCAAGGGCCACGATTAAAGCAAATGTAAGGTGAGGATTGGGGACATGTGTGTGGGTAAACTACCAACCAAATGTTCACCACAAAACGGGATGTGGCTCGCCACTTGTCCCCACAAAAACGCCCGTTGTCTACTAGTTTAGGCCATAGGGCCACATGGGGGTGACATGTGTCGCCCCCCTACGCGTCCAAAATATTTCGTCTTCCGAAAATATCCGTAATGCCAAAAAATCCGAAAATAAAGTGGGCCCCACAAAACCGTAAATTCCTCCCGTGAGCCCCACGTGACCAATTCCGAAAACAAAATTCCATAATTCTCAAATATTCCAAAAAGTCTGAATACCAAATCTGGGAATCCAATTCCCATAAACGAACCTTTTTCCTTCACAAAATCCGGAAACTTTGCCGTCGAAAAATCACATCTTTCTTCCTTTCCAATTTTTGTGTCGTATTCTCGTACGTACGTCCTCACATACATACCCTGGAACTACGGGGGGTAACAAGAATGGTCATTTGACTAAAGCAAAGATGATTAAGTGTTGAAAGCTCAAGCTTGACATTATTGACTAAGTCAATAAGTCACTTGGCTAGATTTTATTAAATGAAACTCATCCAAGCCACCCATATGTGTTAATCTAGACCCTCCATTGCTTTATATAATCATCCTAAGTAGCAAGACTTGTCTTTAACACTTGGAAAATTTTAGAGAAACTTGGGTTAGGCATAGGATGCTCTCGGGTTTGGGCATCAATGGAGGAGAAAAAATTTCATTTGTGGTTCATTAGTCACAATACTTTAACCCAAGGTTCCTAGGGGTATTGTAAGGATATCTCAATAGAAAGATCCCGGAAAAACGACGTTTTTACGTTAGTCGCAAGGCGAAACCCTAAGGTGTTCTTCAACTTTGAAGATGGAACTTGAAGAGGAGTTCTTCATGAGCTTCTAAGGAGTTCTTGGAGTGGATTGGAACATAAGAAGAGGAGCTAAAATTTGCTAAGGATCGACTTTTACGCTTGGACATTATTAGGGCTTATTGAGGTAAAACCTTCATCTTCTTAATGTAATTGAAGATTACATGTTATAGTAGTTAAGAAATGAGCATGTGGTATATATATTGAAGTTTGAAAAGATTTGGATCATGTCGACATGTTAAAACCGAAAAATGGACAAGTTAGCCATTAATGTTGTAATTAATTTGGACGGTAGTTACAATCGTCGCATGCTAAGGAAGAAATGATTTATAGTTGTTGTTATTGTTATTATGTATATAACATGTTGGAATAACAACTTGGATTGAAAAAGGAATTGAAAGGAAAATGATAATTGTTGTGACATTGTAGCCGAATAGGGCTTGGAATTATCGACAAGTTTTATATCGATTGTGGCAGAATTTTACACGCCCTATTAGGCGTGTAATCCCTTTTGTATTTGCTGAATTGTTGGGCCTTAAATGTGGCGTTTGGTTATTGATTTTCGGGCCTTGAAAAAGGTGGAAAAGTACGTAGAAACAAAGGAAGTGTTGTCCGATTTTTCGTAGAATTTGGTGACTTTACACTAAGAATATTCTACGCTCGTCAGAGGTTAGTAGACGATTATGGCCATTATAGGTTGAAGTACTAAGCATAGCGATCCTAATCAAGGATGGAATAGCTATCAAGGTTGAAGTACTTTGGAGCATTTTGCTACTTGTCGATAATCGTCACGAGGTATGTGAACCTCTTCCTCCTTTTGGCATGATTCTATGTATGAAATATACACGTGGTGTTATTTCATGATTCCTTCTACTCTTAGAAGTTAAGAGGTATGTATGTTGATTTACTCTATGTGAAAGTTATGTCTGTTATCCTAAGTTCTTACCAAGTCTTATGGGGACGCTCAAAGAGTCGTTAGTAAGTATTCGAGTCGAGTTGACTTTGCTAATTTATCGCATTTAACGAGAATAAGTATCGAACAAGCCATTGCAAATAATAAAAGAAAATGTATCGACAATCAATTAAATTAAAATGAGTAGAATTCTCCATCCGCATGTAAGCTAAGATAAGACAAATTTGTATTACATTTTCAGATCACGGTCGCTTTAATAAAGATCGTTATAAACAAGTATAACCTATTCACAACGCATAAGTATATGTTACTTAATAGTAATGAGTTTACGCTATGAAGTTTTAAGATCATGAACCTTGAATTCTTAAAAGGTCAAGAGACTTTATTTTTAAAGTTAAGAGACTTGAAATTCTAAGTTAAAGAGATTTGATATTCTAAGTTAAGAAACTTGGTTTCTATAGTTAAGAGACTTGAAGTATTTTGAAAGTTATGTAACTTGATTTGAAATTATAAGTCTCTTGGTTATAAAAAAATGTAGTGTCTAAAACATAAAGTTAGTATAACGACTTTATGGGAAGTCGTTATAATAGCTTTATGGAAAGATGAAAGAACGGTTTACTCTAGTGATGTAAATAAGGATAAATGACTTGAAATGAAGAAAGGTAAATTGATTTGAAGGCATCAATTGCTTAAAGTTTTAAAGAAAGAAGTCAATTGATTTAGAAGCCTAGAAATGTATTTCTAAAAATGTAGTGACTTGTTTGAAATGTAGACATGCCTTGATACTACGTGTTAGTATCTTGAGATTTTATATGAAAATGAGTCTTTGAAAAGAATGGAAGCACGTAGTACTTTGGGTTAAATTCCGTGATTTTTATGTGAAACTAAAAGTGCCTCGAGTATATAAAATGAAAGTCTAAAGATTTTACGAACTTGCCTATGCTTGCTTGTGATAGCCTCGAGTGCAAGTATTATATGTTTACGCCGCCGTGACTCTCACAGTAGTAGGCCTACCGCCTTGTCAGGAATTTACTCGACGCATCGACAAATGAGGCTTCCACGCATGTTTCCATTGTGATCGATCCGACATGCTTATACGACGTGGGATTCTCGGGCACGCGATCAGATACGTTAGATTCCCTGATTGTTTTTATTACTCGACACGCTTATACGATGAGGGATTCCGGCACGCGACTGCGAGGCGTTAGATTCCTGATTTGTTTTATTACCCCATGGCCATGCTTATACGATTTAGGATTCCGGCACGCGACCATGTTATGTATTATTACCCATGGATTAGCTTCCACGAAGACATGTACCAGACGAGGGATTCCACGCATGTTATATACGACATTACTCCACGGACTAGCTCCCACGAAGACACGTATCAGACGAGGGATTCCACGCATGTTATATACGATTATTACCCCACGGATTAGCTCTCCATGAAGTCATGCACCAGAGAGGGATTCCACCGCATGAGATATATATATATATATATATATATATATATTGTACGCAACGTAATAATGAGGTAGATGCCACGCGTGTCACACGGTTATATTTTACACTTACTACCGCCGGCATGACGGGGATTCCACGGCAGGGATATATATATATATATATATATATATATTGTATGCGTGTACGCCGACATTGAGGCAGATGCCACAAGGCCACATGGTTATATTTTACACTTATACCGCTTTCAGTGATGGGGATTCCACGCACGCTTTGATATTCGAGGGCTTGTGTCCATAGCCCCGCGTGACTATTGTTCATGTGTTGAAATAGTCCGCATAAGGTAAAACCGACTTTCATTACTTTCACATCGGTGAAGGCACATGCATCGTTATTTTGGTTATCATACACGCCTCCGCCTTTATTATAGATCGTTATGATTTCATTACGATTTTCGCCACATACTTGGTACATATTTCAGATCGACTCTTTCGCGCCGCTCACGCCGCAGTCGAGGAACATAGCTTGTCGATCCTCATTCTTAGGATCACTGCTCACCGGTTGGAAAGCTCCATTATTTCGGAGGCTTTGTATTTTGGTACAGTTCCCTGAGGTTGTAGGTTTATGTACATTCAGGGGTATGGCGGGGCCCTCTCCCTTCACAGTTGTTATGTCAGAAATTCTTAGAGGTTTGTAGTCATATCTTGTGGTTTGGGTTGTGTAATGAAATAAAAAAAGGTAAATCGCTTTTGAGTTACGTGTATATTTTGGAAGTGGCCTTATCTAGCCTGCTATTTACTTTTCATGTTAATTTTATGTATGTTCCTTTACTATTCTCTCGATGCTCATTTATAAAGCGGTGCCTGTGTAGGCACCATGTGGCCGGGTCGGGTCGTGACGTTAAAATGAGTAGAATTCTCCATCTGCATAAAAACTAAGATAAGACAAAATAGTATTACATTTTCTAGATCATGGCTGCTTTAATAAGATCGTTATAAACAAGTATAACCTATTCACAACGCATAAAAGTATATGTTAATTAATTTAAAGAGTTTACGTTATGAAGTTTTAAGACTATGAACCTTGAATTCTTAAAAGGTTGAGAGACTTTATTTTTCAAGTTATGGGACTTGATTCTTAAAGGAAGGAATGACTTGATTTAAAAGTATAGAATACTTGATTTGGGGAAAAGCATTGATAACTTGATATTCTAAGTTAAGAAACTTGATTTCTTAAAAGTTAAGAGACTTGAAATATTTTGAAAGCTATGTAACTTGATTTGAAAGTATAAGTCTCTCGTTATAAAGAGAATGAATTTGTCTAAGACATACAGAGTTATAACGGCTTTATGGGAAGTTGGTTATAACAACTTTATGAAAGGTTAAAAGAAAGGTTTTCTCTAGTAATGTAAACAAAGAAATTACTTGAAATAAAGAAGGGCAATTTGATTTAAAGGTACTAATTGCTTAAAGTTTTAAAGTAAGGATCACTTGATTTAGAAGCCTAGAAATGTATTTCTAAAAATGTAGTGACTTGTTTGAAATGTAGACATGCCTTGATACTACTGTGTTAGTATTTTGGGGTTTTATATGAAACGAGCCTTTTGAAAGAATGGAAGTACATAGTACTGGGTTAAATTCTGATTTTTAATGATACGTTAGTGCCTTAAGTTTAAATAAATGAGAGTGCATAATAATTAAGGCTAATAAGAAGTTAGAGATTTCAACTTGCTTATGATAATTGTGATAAGACGTGGTGCTTATGCATGTATGATAAACCGGAAGGCTTATGTTATGTATGATAAGCTGGTGCTTATGTTATGTATGATAGCCTACAGTGCTAGTGATGTATTGTTTCATTACGGTCATTCCCTGTTTGTGGCATTTTCATATTCCGTGGATTTGCTACCCATGACGCGAGGAATACCTCACGCGAGTCCGTAGGCTTACGCGGGTGAAATAGTCCTACGCGGGCATCATTCCATGCGAGAGATTACCTCACGCGGGTCCACACGACCCATGCGCGGATACGCCTATGCGAGGAAATTACCTCACGCGGTCCATACTACGCATGCGGTGAAATAGTCCCGCGAGTAGGATTGCCAACGATACTACGGGCAGTGTGGCCCTAAGTTGATCATAAGCTTCATGTTTTTACGCAAAGATACCTTACGGGCGACTTATGTGATTTTATCGCGCCCCGATCGGGGTCGCAAAGATACCTTACGGGCGACTTACGTGGCTTTACCGCCCCGTAACGGGTCGGCAAGATACCTTCGTGGGAAGACTTTTGTATGACTTCTCCGTGTCCCGCAAATGGGTCGGGTTACGTTATTACGTATGGATAATCAAAGTGAACTCCAAAATAAGGCGTCCCTCCATAAAGGGCCGAATTATGTTATGCAAGATAAGTAAGTTATATGTTAATGAACTTGATGATTTTTCCTAAGTATGTACGTAAGAATTTGACTATAACTCTTATTGAAAAATGGGAAAAGATAATAATGCGCGATTAAGTTCACGAGTTGTAATGGCATGGCAGATCTCGTATTTACTTTTTATATTTTCCTCGCCATTCTTTTGTACGCTTATGATCCGCTTGTTGTACCTTATTTCCGCTCCATATTCTGCACTGTAATCGATTTCTTCGGGCCGCTCATGTCCGCAGTTTAGGTACACACTTGTGGATCCGCGGGCTTAGGATCCTGGTTCAGCATTTTGAGATGACTCCAATGTTCCGGAGCTTGTCATAATGGCTATGTATATTCAGGGGTACAGCGGGGCCTTGTCCCATCATAGTATTTGTCCAAAATCTTAGGTCCAGATTCATATGTGGGCTAGATCGATCAGAGTTGTAATTACATTATTGAATAAACAGGCCCTTTCGGGTGATTTATATTATGGCACTTTATCGGCTATGACTTTGATTTTAAAAAAAATGTTTTACTTATCTTCCTGCTATTTTATATCAGATGAATGTATGGTGCCTGTAGGGCAACAGCCATGCCCGGGCCTGGTCCGTGACACTTGGGTTTGACCGATATTATGTAAGATTTGTAAAAGGCTTTTATAGGCTTGCTGCTCCTTTGACTTGATTGACTGAGAAAGCGGTTAAGTACCAGTGTTCAGAAGCATGTGAAACAAGTTTTCAGAAACTGAAGGAGTTGTTGACTACCGCACCAATCCTAACCTTACCATCGAGACAAGCAGAGTTCACAGTCTATTGTGATGCCTCTAGGATTGGGTTAGGATGTGTCTTGATGCAGTTTGGAAAAGTTATTGCGTATGCATCTCGACAATTGAATATGCATGAGAAGAATTATCCAACTCATGATTTGGAATTGGCTGCGGTAGTGTTTGCCTTACGAATATGAAGACACTATTTTTACCGGGTGCATATAGATATATTTACAGATCATAAGAGTTTACAGTACATAACCACGCAAAAAGATTTAAATTTCCGACAAAGAAGATGGTTAGAGTTACTTAAAGATTATGACCTTAGCATTATTTACCATACTGGAAAAGCTAACGTAGTGGCTGACGCACTCAGTAGGGGATCAATGGGCAGCTTGGCCCACTTGGCAGTACAAAAGAGAGGTATTATTCGTGAGGTACAAAAAATAGGAAATCTCGGGGTTAGTTTAACTGAGGTTGGTGAAGGTAGGATGGTGGTACATGATACCTCGCAGTCTGCCTTAGCTTCAGAAATAAAAGAAAGTCAGTTTGAGGACATGAAATCTGTTAGATTTCGAGAGAGGATTCAACAGGGAAAACCTTCACTTTACATTAGAGAAAATGATGGTACCTTTCTGTATAAGTGGTAGGTTATGTGTTCCTAAGGTATAAGATCTAAGAAGAAAGATCTTAGATGAAAGTCACAACATCAGGTATTCCATTCATCCAGGATCAACGAAAATGTATAATGATCTCAAGGCAAATTACTGGTGGGAAGGAATGAAGAGATATGTTGCAGAGTTTGTCGGAATATATCTTAAGTGTGAACAAGTGAAAGATTTAACATCAAAAATCCGCGGACTACTTCAGACATCGGCGCCCCCATGTGGAAACGAGAGGTGATTCATATGGATTTTGTGACGGTCTACCAAAATACGGAAGGTTATGATTCTATATGGGTGATCAGAGATCGACTTATAAAGTCACCCATTTCCTACGGCCAATACTACATATCAGGCCGCAAGATGTGCAAATTTATTTGAAAGAAATAGTGAGGTTACACGGGATTCCATTACAAATTAATTCGGATAGGGGTTTCCAGTTCACCTCACACTTTTGGTATAGTTTCCAGTAGGGCCTCGGGACAAAGGTCAAGTTGAGTACGACTTTCCATCCGCAAACCGACGGACAAGTTGAACGAACAATTCAAACATTGGAGGACATGTTACGGTCTTATGTGTTGGACTTCCAGGGCAACTGGGTTGACCATCTATGTCTAGTTGAGTTCGCCTACAACAACTTCCACGCTAGTATACGCATGGCCTGCTCAAGCATTGTATGAGAGAAAATGTAGATCTCGACTTGGATGGTTCGAGGTGGGCGAAACACTACTGTTCAGACCCGAAGTCATTCAAGAAACAAATAATAAAGTATAGATAATTCGGGAGCGGATCAAGATAGCTCATAGCCGTCATAAGCCTTATGTGGATCATCGCAAAAACGATCTCAAATTTCGAGAAGGAGAAGAAATGTTTTTAAAAGTCTCTCCAATGAAGGGGGTGATGCGATTTGGCAAGAAAGGAAAGTTGAGCCCAAGGTTTATTGGACCATATGAAATCTTACGAAGAGTGGGGAATATGGCTTATGAACTAGCACTTCCACAAGAATTAGAAGCGGTGCATCCGGTGTTTCATCTGTCAATGTTACGAAAATACTTGTATGATCCAAGTCACGTCATCCAACCCCAAGAGATAGTCCTGAATGAAGAGCTTCAGTATGAAGAAATTCTAATAGAAATACTGGATAGACAGACTAAGTGTCTTAGGAATAAAGATATTGTTTCTGTGAAAGTCCTATGGAGAAATCACTCCACAAAAGAAGCAACCTGGGAAGCCGAAGACACGATAAAAGTCAAATATTCATTCCTGTTTGAGTACGGTAATAAAATGTGTTATGTTGTACTTCAAATGTGTGAAGTGTGCATATGATACAACTTTATTCACATTCGAGGACGAATGTTGTTTAAGGAGGGGAGAATGTAAAGTCTTGGAAATTTAAAAATGTGTTAAGTTGTGTTCCATGTGTGCAGTATGTGTGTCTATGTGCACGTGTTACGACCTTATTCACATTCGAGGACGAATGTTGTTTAAGGAGGGGAGAATGTAAAGTCCTGAAAAATAATAATATATAATTAATAAAAAAATTATAAAAACAAAAGAGAAAAAATAAATAAATAAATAAAAATTGGCACATTTCTCCCCTAAACTAATGTTATACCCCGTAATTTCAGGGCATATAATTGAGAACATAATTAAGGAAATAAGATCTTAATGTTGGAAGGAAAGTATATTTACATTTTCTATATGGAATAATTATGGTTACTACAAATGTGACGACGTGAATTAATATTAGTAGTTGAAATCTTTCCAATGGAGTTATGGACTTGGTGTTGAATTATTAAATCTTGGCACTGAGAAGCATGAGACCATCGAAAATTACAAGATTTAACTAAGTGTGGGATTAATTTTTGTGAAGGAACACTTATGTGTACTTTAGAGTCACACGTCCCCACTGTGTACAAGCTCCAATTATATATATGCCTTGCAAGATCTTCTTACTTGATGATTCATAAATATCTTTCTCCTTCAACCTCTCTTATCTCGTCCTTCTCCTACAAGTCTCGATTTTTCCATAGCCAAGTGAAGAACAAGATTAACTTATTTTCCAAGATTAAGCTCCTTAACTAAGTTCTAAGCCAAGTTAACCCTCCAAAACAGTGGGTCACGGTTTTGGCTTAAAAACTGTCTTGAAACCCTAAGCTTGGAGGTGAACATTGTTATACCCCGTATTTCCAGAGTATGTATGTGAGGACGTACGTACAATTATGTAAACCCGAATTATGATTAAGGACGAAAATTGTGCACACCCTACGAAACGAATTGTTTTTCCGACGAAAAATTTTCCGAACCTTGTAAAGAAATTTTACGTTTTCAAGAAAATATTTATTTTGGATTTTTTCCGAGAGATAAAATATTTTGGACCAACGAGAGGGCGACATGTGTCACCCTCAAGTGGACGGTTTGGTGGACGAAATTGTGGTCAAGATGGCACATTTTTTTCATGTAAAATGCCATAAACCTTTGGTCAATGTTTGGTTAGATATTTGTGTGGTAGATGGATAAGGTGGGACCCACACACACTTGTCCAAATCTTCACCCTCCACTTGCTTTGATCTTGGCCATTGATTGGCCTATAAATACCCCTCAAGTGCAAGACTTATTCTTCATCCCTTAAACAATTTCCAAGTCTTGAAATCCTCCCCCCCCCCCTCTTGATAAGTTCTCGTCCAACACTCTCACCCCCCCCTCCTTGTGTTCTCGCCGAGACACACCCCTGCTGAAAATTCTTCCAAAGTATTGTTACTATTCCAAAATACCTTAGCCAAATACCTTGTAGTATTCCAAAGTTACCTCTATACTAAAAGCCTAGAAATACTACTTTATATCCATTAGTCACAAACAAAACCCTGTGGAAAATCTTCATGGTTGGTCAAGTATTAGGTAGAAGTTGTTTAGAACTTCTAAGGGTTTCTTGGAGCGAATTGGAGCGCATGCACAGGAGCTAAACCTTGCTCAGATCGACATTTAAACTTGGATAATTTTGGGCTTATCGAGGTAAATATCTTATCCTTCTATTGTAATTGGAGATTACATATTGTAGAAGTTTAGAATTGAGTATAAGAAATATAGAAGGATATTAAAGAAGAGAATTGAACTCTACTTACATAGGACTGTATTTACAGTAGACTTTTTTTTTTTAGGTAAATGCAAATATTATTACTAATAACGGTGAAAGTGGTTACATAATCACGCTGAGGTATCTCAGGCCTCAACGTAATGCAAACAAGAAGTGAAATAGGGGAGGGGTGGTCACTCAAAAGGTGTCATTACAAGAGGGGATAAAATCATAGAGAACTCTATAAGATGTTGTTTTGATTCTTGCAATGACCTCTTCTGCCGGAAAGTTTGTGCCTTCAAAGAGCATTGTGTTTCTTGCCCTCCAAATCTCATAAACCATTATGCAAAAAGTAAGCAAAATAGCTTTGGCTCGGATGCTTGTCCCGCGGTGTTCTTTCTTAATCCATTTAAGGAGCTTTCAACAGCTTGTCATCTCTCTTCTAATACCCAACCAATCTTTATTCTCTTCCAAATCATGTGTATAAAGGTGCAAAGAAGAGGTGTTCCTTGTTTCATTAGCTTGCTTGCAGTAACCCGCAAGATTTATCCTCCAAGTTGAGAAATAATAGAGTATCCTTTGTAGCTAACTGCTTTCGCAATTTAGCCACATAGTAAAAGAGAATTTGGGAGGAATGAAAGCTTCCAAATTTGTGACATCCAAGGCTTTTTAGCCATGAGTGCGCAAGATATCATACACGAGGCTTGAATCAAATATACCGCTGGCACAACATTTTGTAAAGCCACAATAGCATCACCATGGCTACCAAAGATAGAAACAAATTTGTCGCGAATCCCACAAATCTTTTTGAATAAGGGAGTCCCTAGACGCACTCTCATAGTCCCAAATAGTAATACCTCTCAAATAGTGGCTATTGATCCATCGACCCAAAGAGAATCACTCCGTGAGTTTGCCAAATCGCCCGGATAACAAGGCGTGATTCCATTCCTCGATGTTCATAAGACTCCAAGCCACCTTCGCTGAGGCAAGCAAATGATATCCCAAGCAACTCTTGGTGGTTTCACCCCATAAGAACTGAATACAAGCAGACTGCACCTTGTTGATAATAGTGTCGATAGGAAGTGCCCTAACCAAAAGCTCTCAACCCTCGACAACCGACTGATTAGTTCCAGCACCAAAGATAAGAAAAGGTGCGATGCCCCATTTCGAATGTAATTCGAAATAGCACTAGTGAAAGGGGCAAATTGATCCACCGAGACTGAAATCGGGGACAAAGGGATCCCCAAGTATCGGACCGAAAGCTTCCAATGGCGAAACCCACTCGACAATATCAAGTCCCGAATCAGAATGCATTCCCGCTAAGTAGATGACGATTTAGGGTTAAGAGTTAATCCCGAGGCAGCCTCCAACTCTTCCGCATAATTCATAAGAATCCCAACCAAGATATATCTCCTTTGGCAAAAGTACGAGGTCATCCGCGAACGCCGATGAGTAATGCCCAATTTCTTACACTTTGGAAAATATGAGAAAGCTCTTGCCTTAGCCTTCATTTTAAGCAAATTTGAGAGGTATTCCATGCACAAGATAAAGAGAGTAGGGACATAGGATCACTTTGTCTTAGGCCGCGCTTTCCTTTGAAGTGATCCATGTAGCTCACCATCGATAGAAAGGAGAAGGAGGTTGAGCTAACACATTCCATGATCCATCTTGTAAATTTGTCCGAAATTTTAGACTTCTTAGTACCAATTCGATGAAGCTCCAAGAGATCAGACGTAATGCTTTACTGAGGTCCACCATAAGCATACATCTTGGTGAGACTTTGGTTCTATTAAATCCTCTCACAAGCTCTTGTGCCACATATACGTTGTTCATCATGTTTCTTCCTTTCACAAAAGCCCTCGGGATTTGTCAACGAGAGAAGGAAGGATCAATGTCATTCTGCTTGCTAGAATCTTGTGATGATCTTATAGTCACATTAGTCAATCCAATTAGCCCAAATCATTTACCTCGGGATCATGATCGCCTTTGGTAGCAGGTAATGATGGTATGATTTACCGCCTCAAAAGAACTCCAGAGAGAAGAACTCTTGGACACTTCTTACAACATCATGGCCCACATCTTTCCATCTATTCTGAAGAAGGCAGCCGTATAACCATCTGGTCCAGGTGCCTTGTCATTGCCTATATCAGAGAGAGCTTCCCAAATCTCCTTTGGGGTGATGAAATGCAAAAGTGGTAATCTCTCTTCTTCACTCAGCTTTGGGCCATAGTTGAACACGTCAGAATCAAAGTTGGTAGTGGGTCGGAAGTACCTAATAGATCTTTGTAAAATTCAACGAGCAACTTTCTAACTTCTTCCGTGACGTAGTGATAGTACCATTAGCTTTAACAAGAAAGTTAATGGAGTTCCCGACATTACTCCTTTTGATCAAGCTATGAAAGTATTTGGAACATCTCACTTCCAATCAAGTGTTTATGTCTCGACTTCGCCTTACGAAGTGTCTTTCGCTCAAAGAAGCGTGTTTGCTCTAGCTCGAGGACTTAACCTGGCTTTAAGCTCCTCATCAAAGGGATTTTCCATGTGTGCATTGATAGCCTCCTTGAACTCTATGTTTGCCCTTTTGCTCTTTGTTCGATACCTCCAAAGTCACTTATGTTCAAAGCCCTTAAAGGTTGCTTCAAGGCTTTCAATTTGGAGGCAAGGACGAATCGAGCAGCCTCCCAATATGTCTTGTCTCCAACATGAAGTCATAATGTTCTCAAAGGTCAGTATGAGAAAGCCACATATTCATGAACTTGAAAGGCATGCTTTCCCAACATTATAGGATGCAATAATCGTGGCTATCACAGGCGCAAATGGTCCGAGACAGTTCCATAGGCATGAAATTGGTCAGGCATTCTAGTGGTCAAATCACTCCAACTTTGATTCATCAACACTCTATCAAGCTTAGACCAAATCGAACCATTCGCTGTAGAAGAAGGAACCTAAGAAGGAGCGCTCTTCTAGTCCATGAGAATTCCCGAAATCTCCAAGATCCCTAAGTGCATAAGGCGTGAGAGAGGACCCCACCTTATCATGAGGGTAGCAATAAGTGTTGAAATCTCCCATAATTATCCAAGGCTTAGCGATGCCAACACCCATGAGAAAGGTGATGCCAAAGCATCCTTCTATCCGAGATGCTATAAACCGCACACAAATGTGGCAAGGAAGGACACTTGTGTTATATTGCAACTTGCTCGACATGGATATGCCGAGAGTCCATACCAAGAACTTCGCAACAAACCCTCGAAGGATCCCAAAGTAATAGCATTCTACCGCTCCAATGAATTCCAAATTTGAGCAAAACTTCCATGCTTTGAATCTGAGTAGAGAAAGACTGCCCTCGCCGAGATAGCTTAGTTTCCAATAGAAAATCATAGTCGCACATGTCGCTTTTGTGATACTACACACTAGAGCTTGCGTGGCAGCTCGCCCCTTTGTCCGCAAAGACCACTGACATTCCAACAAAGTATTTTCATTAGAAACAAAGGAGGTTTTATTAGCACCTCCGCCTTAGCCGCCGCTTCCCATCGCTGCCCATTCTTTGGACAAAACTTCGCCATCCATCATCTTTGTTGCCGGAAGCCATAACTTGTGTACCAAAAGCTTATGTTCCCCGCGCTCAAAGTTAACGCATTTGACACAAGTCGAGCCTTTTCCGTAGCAATCGCTGTATGTCACTTCATCCAACGGGTGGCGGGTTCATAGGCATCTCGTAATCGTAATGTTTTGACTCACCCTCATCCTAACATGTTGTGTAACGCCATTGTGAGAATTAGGCAGTGAGGACTTCGCAGAGCATCCCGCAAACACGGTGGGCGTAATGACCCAAACCGGAGGACCCGCAGACGTGATACTTCTCCCAAGCTTCCGCACTGCGAGGTGTCAGGTGCTCGCTTTCTTCAATGTCCATCAAGCACGCGATCTACGGATGCTGATGAGTCGGTGGACGAGGGGAGGAGGTTGGTTCCACCCGCACTTTGCTGACCTTCAAACGAGTAGAATCATCCTCGTTGCAGTGGTACCTCAAGATTGCGTGTTTTGGAGCTTCTTCATTGTTGACATCATACCTTAGCTTCCTACACTTCAAATGGTTGTGTCCAAAAGCCGCACAATGATAGCAAAAGTCCCGTAATTCTCATAGTTTACCCTTTGAGTATACCTTCGTTATCGGGAGATTGACGACAAAATCCATTATCGCCTCCTCGCTAACATCCACTTCCACTGTAACTCTTGCATAGTTCATTTTAGACCTTTCCTTAGTATATTGGTCGTTGTAAAGAGGTTTTCCTACACGTGAAGCAATCTTACTAAGGCCCGCTGCACTCCAAATAGAAAGGGGAATGTCCGAAAGTGACCCAAATAGGAATGTCCATAAACAAATCATCCGTTATGTTAACTCCTTTATTGATAGCCTCGAGCATCATGGTTTTCCGAGACCATATAAGGGCCTCCGTGAAGTACATTAGTGCGCTTCTTCCTCCGTCATGAATTTGAACATCGCCCACCTTTGCCATATGGTATAATACGCATTTAACTCCCATCCTTTCACAATCGATGACGCTTCTCTTCCCTGAAAGGACCAAGCAACCTATTAGGCAATAGCCCCAAGTTTCTATGAAAGGAACTTCATCCTCGCCTTCTATATGTACTTCCGCCTTGTTGTTCAATAAATTGTAACTTCATACCTTTTGCTCAATCCTAGTTCCCGCAAAGACTCAAAGATAAGTCTTTTTAGGAGGGAAGGACCTTTGTCATGGCTCGGGGGAAGATTGTTTTGAGTTGTGGCCGTGGTAGGGATATGGATGTGGTTTAGAGATGCATTAGTGTGTAAATCATCGGGAGGTATATCCGAGGAATAGGCAGAGGAAGGGTAGAAGGGAGTGAGCTTGGGCCCGCAATGTAAGAGATGATTTGCGTGCCATTTGGGAGGGTAGGGAATTTGTGTTGGTTTTCGTATGAATAGAAGGAAGAGAGATAGAAGGGGTAGGTGTTGTGAAATTTAGGAAGAGGAAGTGGTGTTAGATGAGAGAGGGATGTTAAAGACTCGCTGAACTGGAAGTGTTAAAGACGAAAGGAGTGTTGTGATTCTTGTGATTGCTTCCACTTAGCAA
The DNA here is from genome assembly GCA_029844215.1 of Przewalskia tangutica. NCBI lineage: Eukaryota > Viridiplantae > Streptophyta > Magnoliopsida > Solanales > Solanaceae > Przewalskia > Przewalskia tangutica. The sequence goes on along the minus strand of JAQGDG010000194.1, from coordinate 225,181 downwards.
ACTAGCTAAAGTAGGAAGGCTTCATTGGTGACACTTAAAGAAATCTGGGTTGTTGACTCAATCACGAAGGCACTTAATCCGCCTCATTTAACGCGAATTTCGCCTAGCATCATTGATGGTTATGGAGTTCCTAGGCTCCTCGGACATAGAAATGGCTTTGTTTCTCACAATTGACTTGGCTCTTCGTAACGCGAGTAGTCAATGTCCCTAGATTGTCCTCTCGATCCGTCTTGGAACCAAGACCATCATAAAGTCCCTGAGTTATTAGAGAGTCATCAAACCCGCCATAAATGCGGCGACGCCGCCTTGCATCATTGATGGTTATGGAGTTCCTAGGCTCCTGGACATAGAAATATCTTGTTTCTCACAATTGACTTGCTCTTCGTAACGCGAGTAGTCAATGCCCCTAGATTGTCCCTCTCGATCCGCCTTGGAACCAAGACCATCATAAAGTCCCTGAGTTATTAGAGAGTCATCGATACCCGCCTCATAAATGCGCGACGCCGCACCTCAATAAAAACGTTAGAACACCCCACCGACTTAGCTCCTTGTAAAACGGGGTAGTTAATATCCCTAGGTTATCCCCGCCCGCCTTGGAAATCGCACTCATCATAAAGGCCCGTGGTCGTGAGTGACATGCCGATACCCGCATTAATGTGACGCCGCACCTCAATAATGACGTTAGAGTCCTCGGGGATAGAAACCCTTCGTATTCCACATCCGATCTCGATCCTGCATAGAGTGCATATTCCTAGTATCATTGTTATCCTCGTGACTCGCCGCTTTCCGACCCAAGACCCACCGTAATAGGAGTAGTCATATCGCTTCCGGGCATCAAGCTTGCTCTCGACACCCGCTTGAACTTCTGGGGATAGGAGTACCATCAATGCTTTCAACCGACTTCAATCAAACAAGACATGATTACTCGACCCATGAACACCGCACGACCCGCCAAGAACTTTTGACCCACGCCGACTTAGACCTCGAGAATGCCATCGTGTCTTCGCTTCACCAATTGCAATGTCCGCCTAGATTCTAACCCTTTTCCGCTAACCCGAGAGAATTTCCGTGCAGTGTCGGGGTACTAACGCCGAGGATCGCTCAGTTCTTCCGAAATGATCCCTTTACCAACAAATTGGCCCGTGGAATGATCAACCACCATAGTAGCATTGTGGCGCCAATGGTCCCGCTAAGTTCTCGCTTCAAACTCACTAATATCCAAGCTTTCAATTTCGATATTTTTGCCCCATTCATGTATCCTTTGTAGCATAGAATCATCTACTACATTTTCTAAAGGAAAACGCGAACTGAGTAACATGAACCAACACAGTATGGTCCGAGATCGCTTTAATAAGATTTTCTCGCAATTGCTGACTATCGCCATTCTTTTTTTCTTCTTTGTTCTAGCTTTTTAGCCGAATCTCAACCTCCCGAATCATTGCTAGAACGCAGGTAACGCTTAGATTTTTTCATATCAGGACAATAAAAATCAAACCATAATGAATCAAACTAAAATCTACTGTGGGGAAGAATAGGAAGAAACCTAAGGAGCAACTAAGGGAAACGTTGAGAGCGTTTTCTTAGTGAGAGAAACTTCTCTCTAACTCCTATTATTTACAGTAGACTTGAGTAGTTTGACGGGTGGGGAAGTGCTGCCCAAATTTCCGTAGAAATAAGAACCTTCTGCTTAGAATATTCTACAGATTAGTCTAGACGTTGATAGACGTATTTGACTATTATAGGTTGATACTCTGCGCGCGACATATTCGACTCAGTGGATTTCGCGATGAGGTACGTGATTCTTCCTATCCTCTCGAGCATGATATTTTAAAAGAATATATATAGTACCATAGACGACGCAGTGTTAACCGAACGTGGTCTTACTGATGTCTTTTGACTTGAGTTTTAAATAATAAGAATCCAAGATTTCAAAAGAATTAAGAATCGCTTTGAAAGAAGAGTAATACTTGGTTTTAAAAGCTAAGAGTTATACTAGCTTTACGGGAAGTTAGGTATAACGACTTAAGAGAGATAAAAGGAACTTTACTTAATCGGTTATGAAAGCCTTGTATTGATTTCTGAATGAGAATAAGTATCGAACAAACCATCGCAGGCTAATAAAGGATAATGTATCGACTAATTAAGTATTATTAAAACCAGAGAAACCTCCATCAAAGATAAGCTAAGATAAGACAAAATTGTATTACATTTCCTAGATCATGGTCGCTTTAATAAGATCATTAATAAACAAGTTTGATTTTCTTAAAATCTCAAAGTAAGGACTTGATTTATAAAAGACAAAGACTTAAAACTTGAAGTGTTTTCATAAAAAGAAGGCATGCTTTTGTCTTAAGTTGGTTCAAAAAGAAGGTAAGGAAATTGTTTTGTTTACTTAAAAGATAGTCACTCTATTTTTATACTACTGTATCGTGTGACTCTTGTAAAAGAAACTGATATTTTGAAAGAGTTATCAGATGAAGTACTTTGGGGATAAAACCTCAACTTGTTGACATAAAAAGTACCTCGTGTGAATAACTTGACTATGTTGGTTCGTGATAGCCTTGTAATACTTTCTTGTTGGTTTGATAAGTAAACATGTTAGGATGCTACGTGTGTTAGTGTCTTGTGATGCTTGTGTAAAGGGTTGCCCTTGTTGCGCTTATGTTGTTTAACGATAAGCCGCTATGTTAGTATTGTACCACTCACCTCTCGACATGTTATACCGGTTGTCGCTCGACGCGCAGGTATACCTCACGCGTCCAGGTGACTATGATTCGAGAATACCTCACGCGTCCACGCGATCTACGCGTGAAATAGTCCTGTGAATAGGATTGCTTAACGACATCGCGCGCGGTGGTCCTGCTTTGATCGTGAGCTTCCTACTTTATATTGTAAGATACACCTATTTACTCTCATTGTTAGTAAGGCACAGCAATCGTTAATCGAGTTATCATACATGTCTCCGCTTTATTATTAGACTTATGATTTCATTACAAGATTTTCTTTTCACATATTTGGTACACGCCAGATCGACTTTCGGGGCTCATGCCACGCAGTAGAGTACGCTGACGATCCTCGCCTAGGATCACTGCTCACCGCGGATAAGCTCCTCCTTTTGGAGGCTTATCCTCGGTATTGTCGGGCTGTTGTACATCTGTGGTATGGCGGCCCCGTCCCGCCTGTGGTTGTTATTCTGTGAGGTCCAGAGTCACAGTGGATTGGGTTGTAAAGGAAAAAATGTACCGCTTTATCGTATAAGTTACTGGCGCCTTATTTGCCACCGTTGTTATTATATGTTTAAGTATTTTATCACTGTGTATGTTCTACCGCTATTCTCTAATGTAAAAGCGGTGCCTGTAGGGCACCCATGCCCGGGTCGGGTCGTGACAAAAGTGGTATCAGAGCAAACAGTCCTCTGAAAGTGTCTACTGCACCGCGTCTAGTAGAGTCTTGATTATCGCGTGTCAGGCACCACATCCATAATCGTGAGGTCGCAGGACATTTAGGATTGGTTTCCATTCTTCTCACTCTAAGATCGCGACAGAGTCAGATGGTTGTGGTCGCTTCTCCCTAACAAGTTATGATTGTCAGCCACGGCGGCGCAAAGAATGACCCGCGGCGATTACGTGGGCTGCGATCCGTGTCGTAATGGTCAGAAGCTGGTATTATGACATACAACTATGCGGATTTATGTACGGGGTCACATATGTCGCTTTAGATGATTTTAGATTATCGTGTTTCGTATGACTAAATAAATACCGCAAGGTGTATGAAACAGTTTAATGAATTCTCATCATGGTTTTACGACTAATTTGAGATAATTAGGAAACGATGAGATGTCCGAGAAGGAAATGGACCTTAAGAGGTTATTATTCAGTGAATAAATGGAAGACTATGTTAATAGATCGAGCTACGTAGAGGATTTCGAGAATGGTACGCGTGAGATCCAGATGGAGGTACGGTTGTCGTGGACAAGACAACCCGATTATAGTATATTGCGGTTTTTTGTACCCGCATGGTCAGTAAGATAGGCTTGGAGCATGGAAATCGCGAGCCCGAGAATGTGATAACCGCCGAGACCTTAGGTATATAAGGCCTTCTGCAGTAAAGCGGTTAAGACGGACCAAGGAAAGAGTTAAATATGACGCCGAGTCGGGTCAGATCTATTAAGGGTCGCCATAGCTTGAAATGAAATGGGATCAGTTGGTAGTAGTCCCGCCACGCGACAGTGGTCGCGCGGTGCAAGGCCCAAGTTTAGTTAGTCATTTTACTGTTCGTGGACGGTTCCACCGAACCAGATTGGAGAGCCTAATAGGCCTCAGATTGTTTAATTTAGTAACCTGTGATTAGAGGCTCGAATCAAGATGAAGGCTACGGCGCACGCCAGAATAAGTTTGGGAGCACGGAAGAGTACGACCAAAGAATCCACGAGGACCTTTCACGTGATCACACCCGGAGTGACGGGTGGTAGATGAGCGAGTAGATAATAATTACCGTGAACGATACGCCGCTGGACCTCAGCGCATCTAGCAGAGTCGCGATGCACGCTGAGGTCATTATGAGCACGGACTAGTTGGCCTCTTGTGATGCCAACGTGGACTACAAAGAGAGATTGATTTCGGTACCAGTTTTCCTATGTCGCTTGCCATCGAGTGGAAAGGAAGAGAAGTGGTGGTAACCAAAGGAATTATTCTTCCTTCTTTGACATAATTGTTTTTAATAAGTCCGTGCGATTTGTTCACTCGAGGTGGATCGAGGCGAAAGTAAGTAATAATTGAATTTGAAGGAATTTATGTTAAATGCCTGGAGGTACTTCGAGTTGGTTCGTGTGGCGGTTGGCCACGACCTTCCGTATAATTTCTCAGAAAATACGCAAGGCATGAATAAATAAGTAATGCACGTCGCACGGAAAGTCGAGAGCAACTTTGGTAGGTTTTAAAAATCTACATGACTTTAAGGCGCGCGTGATGATTAGATAATTATCGCGCGAGAGACCTCGTGATCGGGGTCATGACGCCAGAAAGTTTAAGAAAGGGGAGATAAGTTTTCTCCCACATAAAAGGACGCTTACGACATGGGTCACAGGTACCCATGTTGTTAGACGAAGGATATAAGATGTAAGGTCTTCAGATCGCCATGCCATAGGTTACGCCAGATAACCGTGGGAAAAGTGTTGTGTCAGTAATTAAGAACGACGCATTTAATTGGTCGAGGAAGTATCGAAAGATATTAATGTAAGTTGCACGGTCATGATTACCCCAATGAGTGTAAAGACCATTAGTAGATAACGGGCGAAGAACATTTCGAGAAAACGTGGTAACACCTAGTTTTAGGCTCTACACCGGAAAGGAGAAACCGGTTACTACTTGACGAGATCAAGGAAAACCTCCCCTAAATTGTGATCGACAAGTAGTCTTAGCCACGAGGCAAGCAAAGGAATTAAGTCTGTTGGTGACCAAGTTTGGTGCAACAAAAGGGAATCAGAACCATAAGTGAGATTAAGGATACCCGAATACTTCGCAGAATGAGAAAGGCTTTCGCTATCGGAAGATAAGTTGACCACGACTCATAGCTTCTAACCTCCCGCGAGACTAGAGGTTAGGTTATATTGATAACACGTCAGTGTCTAGGTGTAGGCCGACGCAACCCGAAGGATAGAGCCTATGTTTTCCTGAGTTAGGGAAGCAGTGAAAGGAAATCGCGCCACTCACGATTTAGAGTCGGAGGCGCTTAAATCATGCCTTGAAGATTCGGGGCGTGACGATATACGCACTTCACGTGGATATCGTGCAGACCACAAAGCCTCCAGATATCCGCGGCCGAGGCAATAGAATTTGCGACAACGATGGTGGCTAGAGTTACTCAGGGATTGTGATATTGATATCCTATACCATCCGGGGAAAGCCAAGACATTTACAAATACTCCTTGTCGCGGACCTGAGGGTAGTCCGCTGCAGGCAGCGACAGATGTGACAGGACGGGTCCGTGAGATTCTTCGCCATCGAGCCTGTGGGTTCGATTAATTGCTTCCAAGTTAAGGAAGTTTAGATTCGAGAGGTTGCCGAGTCTTCCGCCGCTGGCGAGGTAAAGAGGCGACAATACGAGGATCCGCTATGATACGCATCAGATACGGCCTCCGAGAAGAGAAGAGTCATTTGAGTAGCACCGGACGAGGTGTCAGGAGATGAGGATAGATTGCGGTACCGTGATCGCAGACTAGTCACAGGTCTTAGTGAGGCACGCAATGCTATTGTTCTAAATTGCATGGTCGACTAAGTCGTGACGTGACTTCAAATGTATGTACGGGTAAGATGACCTAAAAAGTGGACATACGGAGTTTATCGCTATGTCCGGTTAGTAGCAGTCACGGTTGAGCACCGTAAGCCCAGGGCTATTACAGCGATTGAAATCCCAACCCAGAGACGAGGAGTATTTTACGGATCTTGTTACAGGTGGCATCGCACTCAGAGGAAGCGCAACCCGGGGTCATGGTAATTAGGTCGCGAAACCACGTGTTCTTTCTGGATTGGGACCACTTACTCTACCGAGGATTAGGCTTGCTTGTATAGCAGAGATTGTGAGACCGCACGGGTTCCTACGCTTATGATGACGCATGCACGAGCTCGGCTGCGGATAACTTCGGAGGTTTTTCGGCGGATTGTGGCACAGTGAGTCTCAGATTGCATTACACCCTCAGATCGACGACAGCAGCAGCGCACTATCCAGCGCAGGATAGGTAGCTGGCCCGTGTTTTGATTCCGTGGTACTGGGAAGGTTATTTGCCTCTGTTGTGTTACGACGATTTACACGTATACCCTTCCAAGATTCGGATGGCCCCGTATGAGGCCTAGTATGTAAGAAAGTGTAGATCGCGGTCAGCGGGTTCACATAGGCGAGGTTCGCTAATTAGTCCGCACTTGATTCATCGGCCGTGGATAAGGCGGCTTATCCGGAAAGATTATTTAGTAAAGCTTAGAGTCGCAGGCTTTACGCAGATAACCGATCGTTATACTCGTATTTCCGCAGTATGTACGCGCGACGCACGCATTAAATTTGAGCCTTAAGTTAGGCATAGACTGAAATTTGGGCACAAGTGCCTAATAGAGTCGCCGACTAAACGCTTCCACACTACGAGGGAAAATTTCGCTATGTCATTTACTATTTTTGTGGATTTTTCCGAGAGACTAAACATTTTGGATCAACGGAGGTGACACTTGTCACCCTCATGGTGGACTGATTGATGGCCGATCGCTCACGCTCAGGCCTTATCGTGCCTTGTTTTGTGCCTTGTTTTGGCCTTGTTTTGTGCATTGTTTGAGCCATGTTTTGTGGAGTAGGGATAGGGTGCACTTGGCTCGATCAAGGCCTTACACTTGCCTTGCACACGGCTTGATCTCGCCATTGTCGCTTTTGGCTTTCCTATAAATACCCCTTAGAGATGAACTTCTTCATCCACTATTCACTTGTCTAAGTCTTGAAACCCTCTCCTCCTCTTGTTGGCTCTCGCCCAACTCCCACCACCTTGCGAGGCCTCGAGCCGAGAGTTCCTCCTCCCTGTCAAGGCCCTTCGCCGAGAACCCCTATCTCGGAGTGTTTTCGTGAGGTACCCCTGTGGTATTGAAATACTCTCCAAGTATTGTTATAATGCCCAAAATACCTTAGCCTTTACCTAGTAGTATTTCAAAAGTTACTCTATACGCAGAGTCCTAAATACTACCTTTTGTCCTTTTAGTCTCAAACCAAAACCCTAAGGAAATCTTCATAGTTGGTTGAAGTATTTGAGTAGAAGTTGGTTAGAACTTCTAAGGGTTGTTTGGAGTGGTTTGGAGCGCACTGAGTCGAGCTAAACCTTGCTCAGATCGACATTATAACTTGATAATTTTGGGCTTGTCGAGGTAAATATTCTCGTCCCTTATCAGAATTGGAGATTACATGTTGTAGGAATATATAGTTGAGGTATACTATATATAGAACTGAACATTATTGCAAGGCAATGTCTTTGACTTAAGCCCAATTTAAAGAATGGAATCGAATAAGAATTACATAGACTGCATTTACAGAGACTTGTGTAGCATTGTTGTAGTAGAATTGTACACGCCCTGCTAGACGTAAACCCCGGTTGTCTTCGCAGTCACTATTGAGGAGAGAGATTTACGCTGTATGTGGGGGGAGGCGCCGAATTTTCGTAGAAAGATGGAAACTTGTGTTTAAGATTTAATAGACGCCATGGCCTTATAGGTGGAAGTATTACGAGTAGCGATTCTACTTGAAGAGTGGAAAAGGCTAGCCGTTACAGATCGTGGAGCGCTTTGCTTGTCGATAATCGTCGCAGGTATGTGAACCTCTTCCTATCCTTCGAGTACGATGTTTTGTAAACTATGTAGTACGCAGACGCATACGCTAAATGAGTTTGGTTGGTTCCAAACATAGGGTGTTATAATAGCTTTACGGGAAGTTAGTTATAACGACTCTATGTAGGTAAAAGATCGTCATTGATTGTAGAAGTTAAGAGACTTGAGCTTGCAAGATACGAGACTTGACTTGTTTTAGTGGGTACTTAAGATTTTGTTATAAGGATTGTGAAACCTCATGCGTGAGTCATGAGTGCTTGGTTTTAAAGAATAATGTTTTACGATTTCGAAATGAGAATAAGTGTCGAACAAACCACAAGAAATGCAAATAAAGGAAAGTGTATTGACAAATAACTAATTGATATTAAAACCAAGAAACCTCCATCCGCATGAAGCTAAGATAAGACAAAATTGTATTACATTTCCTAGATCACGGTCAGAATAAGATGGTTATAAACAAGAATAAACCGCCACACATAAGACATATGTTACTCAATTGTTTTAAAAGGGATTAAGACTACGAGTTATGAATCTTTTCTAAAAAGAGATCGAGTAATTGAAATTAGGCAACCGAACTCTAGGGAAAAGGAAGGCATTGTTTGTCTTAAAATGGTTTAAAACATAAAGTGTTATAACAGCTTTATGGGAAGTTTAGTTATAACGACTTTATGAAAAAGGGTTTATCATTGATTTTAATGTGGTAACTCGACTTTAAAAGAAAAGTGTTTTGGTTTACCTAAAATGTAAGTCACTCTATTTTTATACTACTGTATCGTGACTTTATAAAAGGAATGGATCTCTTTTAAAAGGTATTTAAAGTACGTGGTACTTTAGGTTAAAACCCGACTGACATAAAACGAAAGTACTTCGAGTTGTTGTAAAACTTGTCTATGCTTGTTGTTGTGAACTTGCCTATGCTTGTTGTTGTAAACTTGCCTACGCTTGTCGCGATAGCCTTTGTTGTGCAAGAATTGTGTTTCTATACTACCGCGCCTTCTCAACGGAGGTCGGCTGACTTGTCGAGAACTTACTGGACACGCCAAGCTGACGAGAAATTCCACGCACGCTCCTCGCTGATTGTGTTACTTTTGCTAATCGCTGACATACCGACACGACGCGCAGCGCACGTATGCTTCCATTTTGATATCGCTTATTGTTTCTTTGGGCATATCGACACGACGCGTAGCGCACGTATGTTTCCATTTGGAATGTGCCTTATTGTTTCCTTTGACATATCGACACGACGCGAGCACACGTATACTTCCATTTTGTTTGTCTCAGGGTTCTTCGACATATCGACACGATGCGAGCGCATCGTATGCTTCCATCGGAATTGTTAATACGCCTTTGGCATCGATAGACTTGGTGCGCAGTGTACTTTCGGTGTTATCATATCATGATCACGGCATGAGGAAGGCATTCCACTCGCATGATTGATGTGAAGGCGCGAGACCCGACTTGATATAATCGATATACGCGATCGTAGTTTGCTTATCATTCATGTCTCTCGCTTTATATAGATCGCTATGATTTCATTTACGTGATTTTACGCTTTCACATACTGTACTGGCCAGATCGACTTCCTGGGCCGCGCTCACGCCGCAGTAGAGGTACATCGGCCGTGATCCTCGCCTGTGGATCACAGCCAACAGATTGGAAGCTCCGCTTCTCCGAGGCTTATCTTTTGCATGTGGTTCCCGAGTCAGAGGTTCTTGTACATCTGTGGTACGTGGCCCCGCCGCCATAGTTGTTGTAAATCTTAGAGGTCAGAGTAATCGCAAGTGTGGTTTGTAAAAAGGATAATCGTCGGGTTTTATGTATATATACCAAGGCAACCGCTGGGTTGGCTGCTTTATTTATTATGTCTCTCATTTCATGTGTAAAGTTTTATTTCACGGTTTTCTCGATGTCAGATCACCAGGTGCCCGGGTAAGGCACTACCACGGCCCGGGTTCGGGCGCAAGTGGTATCGAGCTGTGTTAATCCTCTGAAAGTGTCTACATACCGTGTCTAGTAGTCTTGATTATCGTGTGTTGTGCACCACATCTATAATCGTGAGGCTATAGGACATTTAGGATTGGTTTCATTCTTCTCATTCCGAGATCGCCTTAGAGTTTGTCAGAAGTTGGACCCTCCGACGATCTCGCTTTTTACCGCTTATGCCTCCGCGTTAGGCAACCAGAGCCTGGGGCAAGGCAATGAGGAGTCGCTAGTGAGATACAGAGGAGTACGAGGCGCAGTCTCAGACCTAAAATTGTGCTTCAGACGGCGAAGTTTCGCGACGCCGCCACCCAAGAGAGTTTAGAGTCAGCAGCAGTTGGTCGCCGAGACCACAAGACTCGAGCCTCCGCCTCACACCGGAGCGTATAAGACGGGTACAAGGAGATGGGCTTGCGGCCGTGGTCGTGGCCGTACGAGGATAGGCCGACGCAGCAGCCAGCCTCAGAACACCAGCCGTTCACCCCGAGCGTATAGTTCGAGGCTACGGACTTTCTCGAGTCAGAGCCCGCCAGAGTTTTACGGGTCGAGGCTCGAGGATGATCCGCAGGAGTTCATCCCAGCGCCACGGTCCGCGAGTGATCAAGGCTTCGAGACCGAGCCTGGTCTTAGGTTCGCATGGCCAAGCGTGATACCGCAAATGATCGTTTGATTTGCGGGAGTTGTCCTGGAGAGCATGCGCTCAGCAGATGGGATGAGTTCTCGCAGGCATTCCTCACTCACTTAACTCCGCAGATGAGGGCACGCCGACAGATTTATGACGCCGAGGCGTAACGCGCATACTCGAGTACAACGTGGAGTTTGACTCGCTGGCTCCAGATGTCCCCGCTTAGTGGCAACCATGGAGGATAGAGTGCACCGCCACGCCACCGCTAGATGATTACTTGACAGAGGCTTGTTCGGTAGTTTTCACCGTACGACATTGCCCGCACGCAGCTCATGACCGACGCGAGGCACGGAGAGATCGACGAATGACCAGGTCGCAAAAGAGGCTAACAGCAGGTCCTTTGGTGACTTTCGAGGCGCATCGCCTCGAAGCAGACTAGTTATGCGCCCCGCCAGCAGCAGTGGTCCTCCACAATCTTCAAGGCATCCAGAGTATTCGTGAGCAGTCCGTGGCTCCAAGGGTTCAGATTTTCGGAGAGCAGGGTGTTAGCCAACCAAGCCACCCTACCTCGCCAGATCACTGTGGTAGACTCCATGGGTGGTCGTGCTAGTCCTGGAGTTTGTTTTACACGACGCAGGCCATTTTGGGAGAAACTGTCGACTGTGGTAGCACTGCAGATAGCACAAAGTTACGAGATCGCCATGGTTCTTCACCTTCCACAGCCTAGGCAGATGTTCATACACCTGCTGGCCACTGAGAGGTCGCGTGAAGTTCCGCTTTAGCGGCCCTTCAACCGCCTATTTTCGTATATCCTTAACCCTCTGTAGACTTGTATGTATTGATGTTAAGATAATGTGTTAAGTGTTATGTTCTGATAGATTTGTGCTAATATGTGATCGAGAAACCCGCGAGTGTAGAAGGGTAAGCCTGGGGGCATGGAAGTGCGAACCTTAGACTATTTCACGATCGAGACTCAGAGGCGTCGCCATGAGTAAAAGATTTATTTTATGTTTGACCTTATCGAGCGCGTAGTATACGTGGGATTTATTTGTGTGATAAGTCCACGGGTAATGCGAGATGGAAGTGTTAGCTTTCATGACGTGGTGTTGGTAAGATTGTTCCAGATCGGGAACAAGAATGTGGCGCGGCTGCTGGTCGGGCCGAGGACCATCGAGGTCAACCCGCGCCCGGCTTGCGGTGGGGTCACTGAGGTGGTTCCGCCAGTGGTAGGGTCACGAGGACGCTAGGCCCCGCTTTAGGTGACCATCGATGAGTTCGTGGATACGCTCTACCGCATCGGTTCGTGAAGGCCGGAATGGCCTTGGGAGATCGGTTAGTAAGATGACCAAGTTCGAGGTAGTCACCCAAAGGTTGGAAACAAACATCGACAAGCGTGGTACTGATACTAGAAAGAGTTCGAGTGTTCGAGAAGCGGTACAACGAAAGTTGTGGAGAAGTGAACGGTGTTTTTTGGCCAAAGTGGCAGATTGTTTTAGTAAGTATAGAAGTGAAGACTATAATGTCGCATGTTTGTTATCAGACTTAGAAAGAAAATACGGGACGAATGTTTCTAAGGAGGGGAGAATGTAATACCCCGTATTTCCGAGTATGTACGTGGACGCATTTCTACTAAATTTGAGCCTTGTTAGGCATAGATCAAATTTGGGCACAAGTGCCGAATAGAGTCGTTGACTAAACGCTTCCATACTTACGAGGGAAAATTCCGGCTATGTCATTTACTATTTTGCGGATTTTTCCGAGAGACGAAACATTTTGGACTAACGGAGGGTGACACTTGTCACCCTCACGCGACTGACGGTGGCCGATTGCTCACGCCTTGTGCCTTATTGGTGCCTTGTTTTGTGCCTTGTTTTGGCCTTGTTTTGTGCATTGTTTTGAGCCATGTTTTGTGGAGTAGGGATAGGGTGCACTTGGCTCGATCAAGGCCTTACACTTGCCTTGCACATGGCTCGATCTTCGCCATTGGTTGGCTTTGGCTTTCCTATAAATACCCCCAGAGATGAACTTCTTCATCCACTCTTCACTTGTCTAAGTCTTGAAACCCTCTCCTCCTCTTGTTGGCTCTCGCCCAACTCCCACCACCTTTCATGAGGCCTCGAGCCGAGAGTTCCTCTCCTTGTCAAGGACCTTTGCGAGAACCCCCTATCTCGGAGTGTTTTGAGGCACTTCTCAGGGTATTGAAATACTTCCAAGTATTGTTATAATGCCCAAAATACCTTAGCCTTTACCTAGTAGTATTTCAAAAGTTACTCTATACGTAGAGCCTTAAATACTACCTTTGTCCTTTTTAGTCTCAAACCGAAACCCTAAGGAAATCTTCATAGCTGGTCAAGTATTTGAGCAGAAGTTGGTTAGAACTTGCGGTTGTTTGGAGTGGTTTGGAGCGCACTTGAGTCGAGCTAAACTCGCTCAGATCGACATTATAACTTGGATAATTTTGGGCTTGTCGATGTAAATATTCTCGTCCCTTATTGTAATTGGAGATTACATGTCAGAGGAATATATAGTTGAGGTATACTATATATAGAACTGAATATTATCGCGGCAAATGTCTTTTGACTTAAGCCCAATTTAAAGAAGAGAATCGAATCAGAATTACATAGATCAGACAGAGACTTGTGTAGCATTGTTGTGTAGTAGAATTGTACACGCCCAAGTAGATGTAAACCCCCGGTTGGCTTGCAAGCCTACTGGAGAGAGGAGATTTACGCTGTGGCGTGGGAGGTGCCGAATTTTCTCAGAGAAAGACGGAAACTGTGGTTTAAGATTTAATAGACGCCATGGCCTTATAGTGGAAGATTACGAGTAGCGATTCTACCAAGAGTGGAAAAGGCTAGCCGTTACAAGATCGTGAGCGCTTTGCTTCTTGTCGATAATCGTCGCGAGGTACGTGAACCTCTTCCTATCCTTCGAGCATGATGTTTTGTAAACTATGTAGTACGGTAGACGCATACGTGCTAAATGAGTTTGGTTGGTTCCAAACATAGGGTGTTATAATAGCTTTACGGGAAGTTAGTTATAACGACTCTATGTAGGTAAAAGATCGTTCATCGATCAGAGAAGTTAAGAGACTTGATCTTGAAAGATAAGAGACTTAACTTGTTTTACTCGGTAATTAACATTTTGTTAAAAGTATTGTGAAACCTCATTCGTGAGTAATGAGTGCTTGGTTTTAAAGAATAATGTTTCATCGATTTCGAAATGAGAATAAGTGTTTAACAAACCACAAAGAAGACAAATAAAGGAAAGGTATCGACAAATAACTAATTGATATTAAAACCAAGAAACCTCCATCCGCATAAGCTAAGATAAGACAAAATTGTATTACATTTCCTAGATCATGGTCATTGAATAAGATGGTTATAAACAAGAATAAATCGCCACACATAAGACATATGTTACTCAATTGTTTTAAAAGGGATTAAGACTACGAGTTATGAATCTTTTCTAAAAAGAGACTGAGTAATTGAAATTAGGCAACCGAACTCTAGGGAAAAGGAAGGCATTGTTTGTCTTAAATGGTTTAAAACATAAAGTGTTATAACACTTTACGGGAAGTTTAGTTATAACGACTTTATGAAAAGGGTTTATCATTGATTTTAATGTGGTAACTCGACTTTAAAAGAAAAGTGTTTTGGTTTACCTAAAAATGTAAGTCACTCTATTTTTATACTACGGTATCGGTGACTTTTATAAAAGGAATGGATCTCTTTTAAAAGGTATTTAAAGCACGTGGTACTTTAGGTTAAAACCGACTCGACATAAAACGAAAGTACTTTGAGTTGTCAGAAACTCGTCTATGCTTGTTGTTGTGAACTTGCCTACGCTTGTTGTTGTAAACTTGCCTACGCTTGTCGTGATAGCCTTTGTTGTGCAAGAATTGTGTTTCTATACTACCGCGCCTCTCAATGGAGGGTCGCTTGACTTGTTGAGAACTTACTCGACACGCCAACAGTGACGAGAAATTCCACGCACGCCTCGCTGATCAGGTTACTTTGCTAATCGCTGACATACCGACACGATGCGTAGCGCACGGCATGCTTCCATTTTGATATCGCTTTATTGTTTCCTTCGGGCATATCGACACGACGCGTAGCGCACGCATGTTTCCATTTGGAATGCCGTCTTATTGTTTTTCGACATACCGACACGATGCGAAGGCACGTATGCTTCCATTTTGATTGGCCGCCTTATGGTTCCTTTCGACATACCGACACGACGCGTAGCTCACGTATGCTCATTGGAATTGTTAATACGCCTTGCATCGTAGGACTTGGCGCGCAGTGTACTTTCGTGTTATCATATCATGATCGCGGCAGGCGGAAGGCATTCCACGCGCACGATTGATGGAAGGGCGAGACTCGACTTGATATAACCGATATGTGCATCGAGTTTGGTTATCATTCATGCTCCCGCTTTATATAGATCGCTATGATTTCATTTACAGATTTTACGCTTCACATACTGTACCACCATCGACTCTCGGCCGCGCTCACGCCGCAGTGAGGTACATCGGCCGTGGATCCTCGCCTAGATCACGCTCAACAGATTGGAAGCTCCGCTTTCCGAGGCTTATCTTTTGGTATGTGTTCCCCGAGTCAGAGGTTCTTGTACATTCGGTACGGCGTGGCCCGCCCCGCCATAGTTGTTGTAAATCTGTAGAGTCCAGAGCAAGCTGTGGCGTGGTTTGTAAAAAGGATAACTGCTCGTTTTATGTATATATACCGGCAAATTGGGTTGGCCTGCTTATTTATTATGTCTCTCATTTCATGTGTAAAGTTTTTATTTCACCGGTTTTCTCCTGATGTTGTATCACCAGGGTGCCCGGTAAGGCACCACCACGCCCGCTGGGGCATAATCGACATCGACACGCGGGTTCAACTTGACATTTTAGTACGAGTATTGTTATGTGGCCTCGTGTGGTATTATTGGTATGCTGGGTTGTAAAAGAAGACTATGTCGCTATCTTTAAGTTTGACTCAAAAGAACATTCGGGACGAATGTTTCTGGGGGAAGAATGTTACACCCTAATTTCGTGATATGTTTATAAGAACGCTCGTAAGAACAAAAAGATGTTAAGATTGTAGACGAGTAAAAATTTATCTAATTTTGGAATTTGTTTGAAAACTAAATATCATGCGGCTGAGAGGAGACACGTGTCACCCCTTATGGTCGCGAACGAAATTGTCATGGTTAGAATGGTCATTTGACCATAATTTAAATGACCAAGTCTTGCTAGTCTTGAAGCTCGACAAAGTTGACTAAGTCAAAGGCCACCTAGACTGATCCATGTGAAATCCATCTAGGCCAACCATTTGTGTAGATCTTAACCCTCCATGCCCCTTTATATAACTTCTAGTAGAAAGAGATAGCCAACACTTAGCCATTTTTTTCACAAAAATTTGAAGAGCACAATAGAGAGCTCTCGGCTAGAGGGAGGGTTTCAAGAAAAAAAAATTCAATTGTTGTCCAATAATTCCCCCACTTTAAACCAAGGTACCTAAGGGTATTGTAAGTGTTTCTCAATAGAAAGATCCCTAAAAAGGTGTTTTCGTATTAGTCGCAAGGCTTAAAAACCTAAAGGGTTATTCAACTTTGAAGTTGAAACTTGAAGATGAGTCTTTATGTTTCAAGGGTTGCTTGGAGTGGATTGGAACGTCGAAAGGAGGAGCTAAAGCCGCAAGGAGCGACGGTGATCTTTGATCATAATCACACTGAGGTATAATCTTCGCTTTACTTTGTAATTGAAGATTTCACGTTATGATAAGTTATACGTGATCATGTGATTTGTGTTATGAAGTTTGATGTTGACATGGATCAGAGGCTTCAGAACCGAAAAGCGACATGATTAGCCTTTTGAAATTGAAATACAATTTTGGTCGCATTAGAATCGCCGCATGTTTACCTACTGGAGGATTGTAGTAGTTGTAATCGATCGCGCTTGATATCATGTTATACTAAACCACTGGATTAAAAAGGAATTGGAAACGATTTGTATTGCTAATCACGAATTGACATTATAGTTTAGACTAGTTTGTTATCGTCATGTGAGCCAATCGGGTCGCTTGGTTATTCAATCAGATCAACTACCTTATAAATTGTGGTGAGCCAATCGGCTGTTTGGTTATTGTATTCGCCTTGAAAAGGTGGCAAAGTTAGTAAAAACAAAGGAAGTGCTGTCCGATTTTCCGTAGAATTTAGTGACTTGCACTTGGAATATTCTACGTTTGAAACTAGAAGTTAATAGACGTACTATGGTCATTATAGGTTGACATACTACGTATGGAGACTGGACTTAGCAAGTGGATTAAACCGAAGAGGTATGTGGAACTTTCTTATCTCTTAAGCATGATTAAGTTGTAAATGTATAGTACGATAGACGTACAAGATTTTTGACAAATCTAGTATATTTGATATCCTTGGCTTATTTTAAGAATGCCCAAGTTGTTTGAGTTAGGGAATTAACTCACTTGATTAAATATTAAGGATATCTTGATTTTCAAAAGTTAAGAGACTTTAAGTATGTTGAAAGTATTTTTAATACTTGTTTGTTGGAAAGTTTAGGTCTCTTGGTTATAAGGAAAATGTAAATTGTTAATGTATAAGGTTAGTATAACGCTTTATGGGAAGCTGGTTATAATAGCTTTATGGAAAGTTTAAAGAGTGGTTTACTCTAAGTAATTTAAGCATGTTAAGGACTTAAAGAGTTTTAAAGAATGTGATACTTGTTTCGCTTTAAATGTATAAGTCCTCGATAGGA
This sequence comes from Przewalskia tangutica, assembly GCA_029844215.1. NCBI lineage: Eukaryota > Viridiplantae > Streptophyta > Magnoliopsida > Solanales > Solanaceae > Przewalskia > Przewalskia tangutica. The sequence continues at coordinate 207,444 of JAQGDG010000194.1, read as the reverse complement.
AATTGTACTGACTTAGGTATAAAGTGAATATAACGACTTTACGGAAGTTGGTTATATTGGTTTTATGGAAAGATAAATGGCTTGATTTATTGAAAGGCAATTTGATTTAAAGGCATCAATTGCCTAAGGCTTTTACGAGAGAAGAAGTCACTTGATTTAGAAGCCTAATTTTATTTCTAAAAGTATTGTGACTAGTCTTGAAAAGAAATTGTAACTCGATACTACTGCTATTAGTATCTTGAAAGTTTTATAATGAAACGAGTCATTTTAAAAGAATAGAAGTACGTAGTACTTTGGGTTAAATTCTGATTTTTATAAAGAACATGTTAGTGCCTTAAGTAAACTAAAACGAGAGTGTGTAAAAGCACAATAATGTTGTGGGTTGCTTAACTTGCTTATATATCGTATGATGTTTCAAGAGGCTATGATGCATGTGATAGCCGGATTTGTGCTAGTAGTTCAAGAATAATTGTGGTCATTCTCGAGTTTGTGGCATCGCATATTTCCGTGGATTTGCTACCCACGACGCGAGGAATACCTCACGCGAGTCCGTAGGCTTACGCGGTGAAATAGTCCCACGCGCGGGTCCAAATTATGCGAGGAATACCTCACGCGAGTCCGTAAGTGGCTTACGCGGTGAAATAGTCCCATGCGAGGAATACCTCACGCGTCCACGCGATCTACGCGTGAAATAGTCCCGTGAATAGGATCGCTTAACGACATCGCGCGGTGGTCCTGCTTTGATCGTGAGCTTCCTACTTTATATCAGAAGATACACCTATTTACTCTCATCGTTAGTAAGGCACAATGTAATCGTTAATCGAGTTATCATACATGTCTCCGCTTTATTATTACACTTATGATTTCATTACAAGATTTCTGCTTCACATATTTGGTACACGCCATCGACTCTCTCGGCCGCGCTCACGCCGCAGTAGAGTACATGCTGTCGATCCTCGCCTTAGGATCATCGCTCACCGTGGAGAAGCTCCTCCTTTCGAGGCTTATCCCCGGTATTGCCGGGTTGTACATCTGTGGTATGGCGGGGCCCGTCCCGCTGTGGTTGTTATTCTTAGGTCCGTAGTCACATCGTGATCGGGTTGTAAGGAAAAAAATGCACTGCTTTATCGTATAAGTTACTGGTGGCCTTATCGGCCAGCCCGTTGTTATTATATGTTTAAGTATTTTATCACAGGTATGTTCCACGCTATTCTCTGACGATGTATGCCAAAAGGGTGCCTGTAGTGGCACCGGCCATGCCCGGTCGGGTCGTGATGCTTATACCACCGCTTACCACCTTCTCCAGTGGTAAGAGTATAAATGAGGGTAAATCCTCAAAGATCGTTATACCACCGCTTCCGTGGATTTGCTACCTATACTTTGATTACTCTCATTGTTAGTAAGGCAATCGTGGTAATCGTTATTCGAGTAGTGATTGAGGCACGCGCCCCCACTTGATATGATCGCTATGTATTGTTGTCACGACCACCACTGCTCACGATCGTGCCCTACTGTGGCACCCTTACGTATACATCGTAGATAATCACGAACATACATGAAACTTATAAATAAATCATCAAAGACAAAATCAACAAAGTTAGCCGATAAGGCTACCTCCTCGATAGTAAATACATAAACGGCAATGCCTCATTTCCTTTACAAACAGACTCCACAATATGTGACTACGCACTTCTAAGAGTTTTTAACATAACAATCGTATGACAGGGCCCCGCCATACCTCAATAAACATAAATCTACAACCTCGTGGAAAACTGCATCAAGAGATAAGCTCCGAGCAAATGGAGCTTTTCTCAAAATCAACCGAGATCCTAAGAGCAAGGATCACCACCTGGTACCTAAAACACGCGGGCATTTAACGCACTTCGGGGGGCGATAACAAAATTTAATATGGAATGTAAATAACGTGACAAGAAATGTATCATAATCAGATAAAAGAATGACAGGACAAGTATAAAAATACATACCGCATCCTCGTGTCATTACCACTTATGAACTTAATCGCATCTTATTATCTTTTCCCATTTTCAATAAAAGTTATAGTCACAATCTTAAGGACACGATTAGGAAAATCATTAAGTTCATTACCGTGATAACTTACTTATCTTTCATAAGTATAATCCGCCCTTGCCGAGGGGCGCTTTACTACCCTACCTAACTGGGACGCAACCAAGTCACACAAATATCAAAGCGTGCCCGGAATCCCCATCACCGCCGACGCTTATAAGTGTAAATATAACCACGTGACGCGCCTGCGGCATCCCACCTCACCGCCGCGCATACATACACAACACATATATATATCTCCCGCCCGTGGAATCCTACATCACCGCCGATACTATAAATGTAAAATATAACCACGTGACGCGCCTGCGGTATCCCACTCACCGCTTCTGCATACATATACGCATACATATATATATCTCCCGCCCGTGGAATCCCACATCACCGCCGATACTATAAATGTAAAATATAACCACGTGACGCGCTGTGGCATCCCACCTCACCGCCGGCAGACACATATACAACACATATATACATATATATATATCGCGTCGCATGCCCTAATCCCACATCGTATAAGATGGCCATAACGCGCTCTCTGCATCCTCATCGTAGCGCAGTCTTCGCCGGGAGCCAGCCCATGGAGTAATAATATAACATGCCCCTAATCCTCATCGCGGGTACATGTCTTCACGGGAGCTAGCCCATGGAGTAAAATATAACACGGTCGCATTCCCTAATCCCACATCGATAAGCACGACCACGGAGTAATAAAACGCGCGCATCTAACCCGCATCCCGGCCGCACGCCCGCATCCTCATCGTATAAGCATGGCCAAGATCAATCACAATGGAAGCATACCCGTGGAATCCCCCGTCATTGTCGGTACGTCCAATAAAATGTCCGGGCATCTAACCCGCATCCCGTCACATGCGCCTAATCCTACATCGATAAGCATGTCCACGGATCAATCAAAATGGAAGCATACCCGCGGAATCCCACATCACCGCTTCAGACGCTCCAAGTAAACTTATAACAAAACAATGCCCTCCAACCGAGAGACACGATAACGACATATAATACTCGCACTCAAAGCTATCACAAGCAGACCTAGGCAAGTTCATTAAACCTTTAGACTTCCATCTTTATAAACTCATGGCACTATCGTTTTACACATTAAAATCCGGGAATTAAACTCCAAGTACTACGTACTTCTACTCTTTTAGAAAGTCCCTTTTTCAAATAAAACTTCCAAAATACTAACAACCGTAGTATCAAGTCATACTACCTTCAAGACAAGTCACAATACCTTCTTAGAAATACAATTACCGGCTTCTAAATCAAGTGACTTCTTCCTCAAAACATTAAACGATTTATACCATAAGACAGTTGCCCTTCTTCATTTCAAACCAATTCTTTGCTTACATTATTAGAGAAAACCATTCTCTTAACCTTCCATAAAGCCGTTATAACCAACTTCCCATAAAGCCGTTGTAACCCTTTATGGTTTTAGACCAACTCATTCCTTTTATAACCAAGAGACTTCTACTTTTTGAAACCGAGTATTATATACTTTCAAATCAATTCTCTTAACTTTCAAAAATACAATTAGTCTCTTAACCTTTAGAACTCAAGTGACTCCTTTTATTATAAAACCTTAGGCAATTGATGCCTTAAAATTCAAGTTGCCTTTTCATTAAAAACGAGTCATTTATCTTTCCATAAAGCAAATATAACCAACTTCCCATAAAGCCGTTATATTCACTTTATGCCTTAGTCAAGTACAACTTTCCTATCCAAGGGACTTATACGTTTAAAACGATACAAGTATCACATACCTCAAAACTCTTCAAGTCCCTTAACTTATAAAAACATTAGACATCCTTAATACTTTCAAAGAAGTGAGTTAATCTCCTAACTCACCCGACTTGGCTATTCATAAAACTATTAAAGGATATCATGTGTCAGACGCTCATCAGACTACATAATGCAACTAGTCATGCTCAAAAGATAGGAAAAGTTCTACATAGAGTAAATCACACAACTACCTCTTAACTTCTAAGAGTAGAAGGAAACACGAAATGATACCACGTATATTCCATACATGTAATCATGCCAAAGGAAGGAAGAGGTTCACATACCTCGCGACGACATCGATAAGCAAAGAAAATGCTCCAAAATACTTCAACCTTGAAAGCTATTCCACCCCCCAAGTAGGATACGCTATTCTTAGTACTTCAACCTATAATGGTCACAATACTTCAATTAACCTCCTACTTCAAACGTAGAATATTCCAAGTGCCTAAGTCACTAAATTCTACGGAAAATCGGACAGCACCTCCTTTGTTTCTACTCACTTTGCCACCTTTTTCAAGGCCGAAATACAATAACCAAACACGCCACATTTAAGGCCCAATCAAAGAAATTAACAATAGGGGATTACCCGCCTACTAGACGTGTAAAATTCCGCCCCACAAACGATATCAAATTAATACAACTTACTAGGCCAATTCGGCTAACTTGAAGTACTACAACATCAATTCTTATCCAATTTCCATTTCAATCCAAGTTATTAGCCTAACATGATATCAAGTCGCAATTGATTATAACTACCATAATCTCCAAGTAATTAACATGCGACGATTCTAATAACGACCAATTTGTAATCCAACTTCACATGGCTTGCATTTCATTTCGGATTCTAAGGCTACAAGCAATCCATAATACTTATAACTTCAACACATATACTTCATGCTAGCAACATGTAAAGCTAACAACAATATAAATAATCTTGTGACACTTATAAGAGACAAGATTATACCTCAACGAATCTTAATCCAACTCCAACCAAGTCGCCTTAGCAACTTAGAGCCTCTTCAAGACACTTCAATCCGCTACTGAGACCCTTAGAACAATACCAACAAGGTTCCTCCAAACTTCCAAACAAAACCTAGAAGACAACTAGGTTTTCGCTTATGACTAACCCAAAACTATCTTTTCCGAGATTTTTCTATTGAGATATGCTTACAATACACTTAGAACCTTGGTTTAAAGTGGGAAAATTATAGACAACAAACAAATTTTTTCACGTGGAGAGTGAGTGAACCCGAGAGCAACATGCCTTGTTCATCCAATTTTTGTGTAAATTTGGCTATGTTAGGCTTGTCTCACTACTAGTAGTATTATATAGTGACATGGAGGGTCAAGATGTAAACAAACGGGTGATTTGATGAAGTCTTATTAAATATCAAGACTTGGACCCTTTGACTTAGTCAATTTTGTCAAGCTCTATTAGCAAGACTTGTCTTCCTAACAAACAAGTGGTCAACGACCTCGCGCCTATGCTACAATTCGGCCCAAGGCACCATAAGGGGGTGACACGTGTCTCCTCCCATTCGCCACAATATTACGCTTTCCACAATTTCACAATTCCGATAAATTTTTACAAGTCTCAAATCTTAACACTCATGTAGTTCTTACGCATGTTCTAAAGCATGTCCTCAGAATACGGTGTAACAATCAGGTAATCAGAGGTTGGCTATCATACATGTCTCCTGCTTTGTTTAGATCATATGATTTCATTACAAGATTTCATCGTTTCACATACTTGGTACATTCTTCAGAATGACCTCCTCGGGGGCGCTCACGCCGCAGGTTTAGGTATCGCTGTTGGTGATCGGCAGTGTAGGACCGCCGTAGTTTTGATAGCTCCTTCGTCGAGTTTATCTTTTGGTATAAGTTCTTTCAAGACATGCTTTTACAGCATGGGTACGCGTGGCCTTGTCCCGCCAACCAAGAAACTCTTAGGTCCAGATTCATATATGGGATTGACTCATGCATGCAGAAGGTCTTTTATTATATATATTATATGACACCATTGTCGGCTTTGCCCTCAGACGATGCTGGTTTTAAAAAATGAGGTGTTATTTAATTTCCGCATTTACTTAGTTGTCATATGCAGAAAGGTGCCTGTGTAGGGCACCACCACGCCCGGTTCGGGCGTGACAGAGTGGTATCAGAGCGCTACCCTGAATGTCTGCACCGTGTCTAGCAGAGTCTGATTATCGGTGTGTTGCGCGCGCCACACCCATAAACAGTGAGGCTACAGGACATTTGTGAGTGGGTTTCATTCTTCTCACTCTAAGATCGTACATGAGTGTTAGTAAGATAATTCCTCTCCGACGTGATTTTGTGTTACAGCTATGCTCCAAGCGAGGGCAACACCGCCTGTAGGGCAAAGGAGTAGCAGGAGCTACTAGTCGACTCAGGAGTTGATAGGCTTATGCCTGCGTGGTGTTATACCGTATTTCCGCAGTACGCAGGGCGCACGATAAAAGTTAGCCTAAGTTAAGACCTCGACGAAAAACATTTGTGCACAACTCACTTAAAGAATCGCTTTTCGACTAAACGCTTTACTAAACTCGCGTAGGTAAATTCCGGCTATGTCATTTATAATTTTGCGGATTTTTCCGAGAGATGAAATATTTTGGATCAACTTAGGGTGACACTTGTCACCCTCATCGACGGCAACTCGAGGCTTGATTGGCACGCTTGTGCCTTTGCACAAGTCAAGGAGTTGGTAGGATATTTGTGTAGTAGATGGATATGACACTGGTGAATCTCCACCCTACACTTGCCTTGCACTTGGCTTCATCTTCGCCATTGGTTGGCCATTGCTTGACCTATAAATACCCCCTTAAGACGCAAGAGTTCTTCATCCACAAATCAAACTTTCCAAGTCTAAAATCCTCCTCTCCTTGTGAGCTTTTCCCAACACTTCCTCCTCAAGGCCTTGGCCAAACACCCCCTCTAGCCTAGTAGTCCTAGCCAAACCTACCCCCTCCCTTGGTAGAAATGTTGTCTTCCAAGCATAGTTACTATTCCTAAATACCCTAGCCCAAATCCCTTAGTACTTAGTAGAAGTCATAAGAACTTCTATGGTTCTCGAGTTATCTGAGCGCATAAATTAGAGTTAAACCTTGCTCAGAGCGACTTTTAACTTGGATAATTTTGGGCTTATCGAGGTAAATACTGTGGTCCTTCTATTGTAATCGATATTACATATAAGAATAGTTAAGACTTGAGTATAAGATATGAAAGAATATTAAAGAATATAATTGAATCAGATTTACATAGGACTGCTTTCACAAAGAGACTTGAGTAGCTTCATGTAGGGAAGTTGTCGCCCAATTTTCCGTAATAGAGAACCATCTACTTAGAATCATGCGTAATAGTCTAGACGCTGATAGACGCGTTCGACTATTATAGGTTGATTCTCCGCGCGATATATTCGACTCGGCGTGGTTTTCACCAGAAGGTATGTGATTCTTCCTATACTCGAGCATGATATTTTAAATATATATATAGACGGTAGACGACGTGTGTTAACCGAATAATAATTACGCAATGTCTTTTGACTTAAGCTTGAATAATAACTACGCAATGTCTTTTGACTTAAGCCCTAATAATAAAGATCTCAAGCATTTCAAAAGAATATCAATCATTTTTAATGTAAGAGAAATAGCTTGGTTTTTAAACAAAAGCTTAAGAGTTATACTAGCTTTACGGGAAGTTAGGTATAACAACTTAAGAAAGATAAAAAGAATTTACTTATTTGCTTATAAAAACCTTGTATTGATTTAAGGTGTAGTAAGATTGATTGATAAAAGACATATTATGATGTTACGTGTGTTAGTGTCTTGTGATGTTGTGGAAAGGGGTCATTATTGTTGTGCTTACGCTGCTAAACGGTAAGTCATTGTATCGTTATTATATCACCTACCCTCGACTTGTTATACCGAGGGCTTGCCACCCTCGACGCGGGTCTATACGGCCTATGCGCATGTGACTACGCGAGTCGCGGAGTTCCAGTGATTGATCATTTCGGTGTTTTATCCCGACGCGGGGATGCCCTATGCGGTTCGTGACTACGCGTCTATCGAGACTATGCGATCGCGGAGTCCAAGAGGTACCGGGTTAGCTACCCCGGCGCGAGGAATACCTCACGCGGTTCGTGACCGACGCGATCGCGAAGTCCGTGATTAGGCACGCATAATGATACTACGGGCGATCGCCTTGCTTTCGATCATTCGCGCCTAGAAAAGACTGCATACGCTTACCTATTATTGTTCTTGTTTGTGATACGGCACTATGTGCAATTGAACTGATTGTATTTGCAAATGGTTTTAAATACTTTGATTTCATTTAAGTACTTTACGCTTCATATACTTGGTACTGTTGCATCGACTTCTTCTGGGCCGCGTCATGCCGCAGGTAAGGGCAACAGTGCTAGATCCACATCCTTAGGATCTCTTTGCTTGGTGTCGTGAGCTCCATCTTCTCCGAGGCTCGACTTTCGTATGATCTCCCGCTGTTGTATATAGTTTTGTACATTCAGGTATGGCGGGGCCCCGCCCCGCCATAGTTTTTTATCTTCTTAGAGGTCTCAGAGTCCTATTGTACACTTGGGATGTAATCGCAAAACTATGTTTATATATATATGCCGAAAGGCTTACATTTTCTCACATAAACCGTGTCTCATTTTACAATCGTTTCATGTCTTGTTCTTATATTCCACTGACACTGATGTATGACTACTGGGTGCCCGTAGGCACTACCACGAGCCGAACGGGTCGTGACAAAAGTGGTATCAGAGCGCTTAATCCTCTGAAAGTGCTCATGCATCAGATCTAGTAGTTCGATTATCTGGTCGCACCACACCAATAATCGTGAGGCTATAGGATATTTAGGATTGGTTTCCATTCTTCTCACCGAGATCGTGCCTCAGAGCCAGGTTATAAGTCGACCTCTAACGTATTCCTTTTCAGAATGCTATGCCTCCACGTAAGGCAAACCGCCTGTATGGCAAGGCAAATGGCAGGAGCCGCTAGTAGGACACCGAGAGTTACGAGGGCTCTGTGCCCGCCTATACCCGAGACGGCGAGTTCCATGACGCCGCCGCCCCAAAGAGACCACGCACCCGCACTCTCCCGCCCCACACCGGGCAGGAGTTAGGTACAAGGAGACGGTCAGCCTATCCGTGATCGTGGCTGCACACGAGGACAGCCGGACGCAGCAGCCTTCCAGCCCCAGAGTACCCGTGGTTCACCCGAGGCGAGATAGCCTGAGGCTACGAGATTTCGAGTCAGAGCCCGCCGCAGTTTTACTAAGTCGAGGCCGAGGATGATCCGCAGGAGTTCATCCGCCGCCATGAGGATTACGAGGGTGATCGTGCGCCGACACCGAGTTTGTGATCTTCGGTTCACATAGTCGCGGATACCGCAGCCGATTGGTTCGATTCGCGGGAGTTATCCCGGGAGAGCACGCGCCCTAGCTACTGGGACGAGTTCTCGAGGCCTTTCTCACTCATTTCTTGCCTCCACGTACGGCGAGGGCACGCCGATGATTTTTGTCACGAGGCGCAGAGGACGACGCTAGAGAGTACAACGTTGAGTTTTATTCGTTGGCTCGATATTGTCAAGACCCGAATCCGGGCCCGTGACTGGTGTCTTACCCCGGGCACCCTAGTGATACAACATTAGAGAAAATCAGCGGAAATAAAACATGAACATGAAATGAGAGATATTATAAATAAACAGGCCAACCAAAACAGTTGCCTTTCAACATATATATATAAACGTTTGAATAGTTACAATCCTTACAACCCCGCCACAACAAAGCATGCACTTAAGATTTTTACAACAACTATGACGGGACAGGGCCCCGCCATACCCCTGAATGTACTAGAACCTACAGACATCAGGGTAACATACCAAAGATAAGCCTCCGAAGGAACGGAGCTTCCCAATACGCTGAAAGGTGATCCTAAAAGCGGGGATCGACAGCCGATGTACTTCTACTCGCAGACGAACGCACTTCAAGCGAGGTCAAGATAACAGTACCAAGTATGTGAAATCAGAATATCAGAAATGAAATCATAATAGCCTATATAAAGCAGGAGACATGTATGATAACCAAACTACAGTACACACATATAACAGTTATATCATGTCAGGGTCTCACGCCCTCCGGGTTATTTACCCAAATATAATTATGGGTCTCACGCCCACAACATCAGTCATGCCCGTGGAATACCTTCTCACCGCCAGCCTATGATATGATAACATCAAGAAGTACACCAACACCAAGTCCTACCGATGCCAAAGCCGTAATAACAATACAATACAACCAAACCACGGTCGACACTGGCAAGCAGAGCCGACTACCAGATATCAAGGCCGGCCACGAGTCGACCGGCAAGTACGAGGGTCGACCACTGTGTACCAAGCGTCAGATCACGAGACTTCGCTACTACACCGAACGGGCAAGTGCGAGGGCTAACTACTGTGTACCAAGGTCGAATCAGCCACTAGACGGCAAGTACGAAACCGACCACCGTGTACCAAGGCCGAACAAGAAGAAACCTCACTGGAGAGCTAGTCCATGGAATAACACTATCATCGTGAGCATACCTGAAATTTTCCGCCATCGCCAGACGTCCAAGTAAGTCCTCAACAAGTCAACCAGCCCTCCATTGAGAGACGCGGTAATATAGAACACAATTCTTGCATAACAAAGGCTATCACAACAAGCATAGGCAAGTTACACAACAACAAGCATAGGCAAGTTACACAACAATAAGCATAGGCAAGTTATCCACAACTCAAGGTACTTTCATTTTATGTCAAAGTCCGGGTTTTAATCCTAAAGTACTACGTACGTTAAGTTCCTTTTTAAAGATACATTCCCTTTTATAAAAGTCACCCGATACCCGTAGCATAAAATAGAGTGACTTATATCTTTTAAGTAAACTAAAACAACTTCCATACTATCTTTTTTAAAACCAAATTAAGGAAATACCATGCCTTCTTTTTAGACCAAAACACTTCTCTTTTTAAAGTCAAGTTACCACATTAAAACCAGTGATAAAAACCCTTCTTTTGTTTTCATAAAGTCGTTATAACCAACTTCCCATAAGGCTGTTATAACACTTTATGTTTTAAACCATTTTAAGACAACACAATGCCTTTCTTTACCCTAAAGTTCCAGTTTGCCTAATTTCAATTACGCCAGTCTCTTTTTAGAAAAGTTTCATAGTTCAATGTCTTAATCTCTTTTTAAAACAATTGAGTAACGTATGCCCTAGGCGAGTAGGTTATTCTTGCTCATAATCAATCTTATTAAGCAGCCATGATCTAGAAACTGTAATCTCATTTTGTCTCATCTTAGCTTCTATGCAGATGGAGGTTTCTACTGGTTTTAATAATACTTCATTAGTCATTACATTTTCCTTTATTAGCGCCAGCTGGGTTGTTCGATACTTATTCGATTTCCAATCAAGAAACATTATTCCTTTTACAAACTGTGTACTCATTACTCACGAACGAGGTTTCACACTAACATCCATATCAAGTCAAGTCTCTTATCTTTTAAGATTAAGTCTCTTAACTTCTAAAAATCAAGAAACCATTCTTCTTAAGACGTTATACCTAACTTCCCATAAAGCTAGTATAACTCTTATGTTTTCAAAACCAAGTATTACTCTTTGTTAAAGATGATTCAAAGATTCTTTGAAATACTTCAAGATTCTTTACTATTATACAACAAGTCGCTTATAAGTCAAATCGCTTACCTTTTAAAACCACAAAGCATTTCCTTACCTACATAAAGTCATTATAACCAACTTCCCATAAAGTCATATATCACTTTATGTTTTAAACCAATCAAATACATTTAGCACACGCACGCCTACCGCACTACATAGTTACACACATATCATGCTAGAAAAGATAGAAGAGGTTCACATACCTCGCGACGATTATCGACTAACAGCAAAACGCCCAAGTACTCAAACCGCTTGGCTACACCGTAAGCCAAGCAGCACCACGCCACACGCAGATTTCAACCTATAGAGGCCACAAGGCGCCTATTAACATCTTAGATCTCAATGTAGAATATTCTACGTAAAAATTCGAAGATTCCTCCCGCAATGCCGTAATTCTCCTCCTCTATCGAGGCCGCTACCAAGCCAACCATGTGGGTTTGCACGCCTAACCTGACGTACAATTCTACTCACAAGAATGCTACACAAGTCATCAGTAATACACCTATGTAATTACGCTCGCTTCTCTTCTTTAAATTCAGCTTAAGTCGCAAGACATCGCCGTAAGTATTATTCAGCTTAAGTCAAAAGACATTGCCGCGACAATTATAATGTTCATTTCTATATATAGTATACTTCAACTATATATTCCTACAACATGTAATTTCCAATTACAATAGAAGGTCAAGAGTGTTTACCTCGATAAGCCCAAAATTATCCGAGTTTATATGTCGATCCCGAGCAAGGTTTAGCTCCTACTCGGCGCTCCAACCCGCTCCAAACAACCCTTAGAAGTTCTAACCAACTTCTACTCAATTACTTCAACTATCAATGAAGATTTCCTTAGGGTTTCGCTTAGTGGCAAAGGAAGTATAATAGTATTTTCTAGGCTTTGTATGTGTAACTCGGGAAAACTACAAGGTATTTGGGCCAAGGTATTTGGACATAACAACAATACTAGGAGAGTATTTCTATACCACAACAAGGGTATTATACTAAAACAACTAGGCTAGAGGTACCCCACTACTAACCACTACAAAGGGGGAGGGAAGCTCTGCCAAAAGCCTTCTCAAAGGGGGATGTAAAGTGGACGAAAGAACAAGAGTGGAGGGAGTATTTTGAGACTTAGATAGATTGCTCATGAGGACGAAGAAAGTCTTCAACTTAGGGTATTTATAGGTCAAGTGAAGGCCAACCAATGGCCAAGATGAAGACAAGTGCATAGAAAGTGTAAGGCCAAGATTTAGCCACGGCTACCTTATCCATCTACACAAAATATCCTACCTAACCCTTGACCAAAATTTCAACACAAAAACGCGCAAGACTAGCCCATTTGCCGTCTAACCTCTTTCCAATGCGAGGGTGACACATGTCACCCTCCCGCTGGTCCAAAATGTTTCGCCTCTCTAAAAATCCGCAAAAATTATTAATGACATAGCCGGAATTTTCCCACGTAAGTTGTGGAAACGCTTCGCCTGAAAAACGACTCTTTCGCACTTGTGCCCAATTTCGAACCTTGCCTAATCTTAAGGCTCAAATTCTTATATCGCACGCCTCACGCATATACTCGGAAATACGGTATAACAGATATGTCCTCGCGCTGGTAGCAGATATGGAGGATGTGGTGCATCGCCACGCCACCGCTAGATGATTATATGGCCGAAGTCTTGGCGCGTGGCTCTTCACCGTGCATGTACATTACCCGTGATGCAGCTCACGCACTGACGCGAGCAACAGAGACCGACGGGTCGATGATATCAAAGATCGTATAAGCGCCAAGACGGCCGCTTCTTTGGTAGTTCTCGGTGGACGGCCTCGCAGACGCCTAGATTTGCACCCCAACTCGTGAGCACTCCCACATCATTATCAAGACACCAGAGTATTCGGCCGTGTCGTGGCCCTGTGACTTCGGATTTCCAGGGTAGCAAGGGTGCTAACCGATCGAGGTCCGCTCAATGTGTCCGCTGTGGCAGGTTCCATTCGTGAGTCAGTAGTACTACTTCGGAGCTTGCTATACTTGTGGCCAGCAGGTCATTACGCGAGGGCATGTCCGACCGAGGCGCTACCGTGGTAGGCTCACCACAGGTCTGGTTCTGCCGCTTCTTCGCCCCCACAGCTACACGCCCGAGGGCGTGGTACTCATGGACCAGCAGGTCGCGCAGGTCGTGGCGCGGTCTCAGCTTCTAGCGGTCCTCGTAATCGCATTTATGCCTTGTCCACGGCAGACTGGAGGCCTCACCGATGTCGCCACGTGTACCTTATCGCCTCCGACATGATGTGTATGCCTTGATAGATCCGGTTTTATCGCCCCATATATCTCCCTCGCTGCTAGTAGGATAGGGATAGAGCCCGAGTCCATAGATCCTTTCGAGGTAGCTACGCCAAAGGGTGATTCGTGGTACCTCGCGTATATAGAGCTTGTCAAAGGACTTTATGCGCCGTCGACTAGCCGACTTGATAGAGTCGACATGACCGATTTCGACGTGATCATTGGTAATGGATTGGCTAGCTTCTTGCTACGCCAATGTAGATCGCAGGAGAGAGTGGTACGGTTCCAGCTTCCGGGAGCCGGTTATTGAGTGGGAGGAACATCAGACGCTGAGGGTAGGTTTATTTCTACCTCAAGGCTGTAAGATGGTGCGTACGGGTACATCTACCATCTCGCTTGGGTGTTTGATATCGAGGCTACAACAGCGCATTTTCGCCGCCAGAGTCGAGAGTTCCCGACGTGTTTCCGCACGACCTCCTGTATCCTCCGCAGAGGAGATAGAGTTTTGTATTGACAGCTCTGCACACTCGGCCTATTTCCATTCCGCCATACTGTGACGGCACCGCCGAGTTGAGAGAGTCAAGGACCAACCGAGAGATTTGCCGGAGAAGCGGCTTCATCGTGCCTAGTGTTTCTCCCCGGGAGCATCGGATTGTTCGCGGAAGAATGACGACGCCGCGCATGTGTGTTGATTATGCAACCGAACAAGGTGACCATTAAGAACAGTATACCCCTTCCTGTGATTGATGATTTGTTCGACCACCGCAGGTGCGAGGTGTTTTCCAAGATTGACCGCGATCGCTATCATCGTACGAGTCGAGAGGTGGATGTCCCTAGATCGCATTCCGACCCAGACGCATTATGAGTTCGTGGTCGCGTCTTTGGTTGACCAATGCTCCGCGTATTCATGGATTTGATGAACCGAGTGTTCAAACCATTTTTGGACACGCCAGTGATAGTGTTCATCGATGATATCTTGCTTATTCTCGCCAGAGCAGAGCACGCGAGCATTTGCGATCAGGGCGATAGCTTCTCCAGACCCAGCTTATACGCCAAGTTTTCCAAATGTGAGTTTTGGTTAGCTTGTAGCTTTTCTGACATATTGTCGGGCCGATGGTATTCGGTGGATACGGCCAAGATCGAGCCAATGACTTGGCCTCGACCTACTACTCCGGCAGAGGTTCGCAGCTCGGGCCTCGCAGTTATTATCTACGTTCAGAGAAGTTTGCTTTATCTCTCGCCCCATTGACTAGCCGACTCGTAAGCGCCTAAGTTTCGTGGACTGACGCGTGAGCAGTGGTTTCAGCCCGAAAGAGAGACCGACGACCGCCTCGCTTTACTCTTCCGCAGGTCCAGACGGTTATGTCGTGTATCAGGACGCCGTGCATCGTTGGGATGTGTTGACGCAGCAGGCAAGGTTATAGCGATGCATCCCGACACCTTAAGAAGCATGAGAGGAACTACCCCACCCATGATCGGAGTCGCAGCGTGATTCACGCCAAGATCCGGAGGCACTATTTGTACGGGGTTCATGTGGATATTTATACGCACCACAAGAGCCTCCAAGATATCTTCACCGCAGGAGCCGAACTTACGATGAGACTGGTTAGAGTTACTTAAGGATTATGACGCCGATATCCCGCACCACCTGGAAGGCCAACGCTGTGGCAGATGCCTAGTCGAGGTCACGGGAGTCTATCGATGCGCAGCAGAGAGAGGGGCATGGTTCGCGATTTGCATCGCTTAGCGAGCCTTGGTGTCCGCTTGATTGATTCCGATAGCAGTGGGGTTCGAAGTTCGGCGGGTTGTCGAGTCTTCCATCGCCGAGAGGTGAAGAGGCAACAGCTGAGGATCCGGCTTTGATTCGCATCGCGACGCGCTCTTCGCAGGGGAAGGGTTTTTTGAGGTAGCACTGGGGTGCTAAGGTTCGAGGGCAGGTTGTGTGTTCCAGATGTTTCGTGACTTCGGCAGTGTTCTAGGGAAGCACACAAGCATTACTTCATCCATCCGGTCGACCAAGATGTACCACGACCTTAGATCCGTATTGGTGGGACGGCTTGAAGAGGGACGCTGCAGTTCGTAGCTCGCCCGTGTTGTCGCAGTGAAGATAGAGCACCAGAGGCCCTGGTTTGTTGGCATACAGAGATCCCGACTGAAGTGGAGGTGATCAACACGGACTTCATCACAGATTACCTCGCACTCAGAGGAGACATGATTCTATATGGGTTATCGCCGACAGTCGACTTAAATCAGCCCACTTTCTTCCCGCCAGACGACTTTTTCTACCGAGGATTATGCCGCACTTTACATCCGAGAGATCGCCGATCGCATGGAGTCCCTATTTCGATCATATCGCATGCAGGAGCCTGGGCTTACGCTAACTTCCGAGGTCTTTCCGTATGGTTTAGGGACGCAGCGAGCTCGAGTAATCGTGATTCCATCCACGCACAGACGACAGCCGAGCGCATCATCCGCACTTCGAGGATATGCCGCGAGCCCGTGTTATTGACTTCGTGGGTAGCCGGGAGGATCATTTTCCAGTTGAGTTTGCATATAATAATAGCTACCACTCCAAAGATTCGATGGCGCCACGAGGCCTTGTATGAGGAAGTGCAGACGCCGATAGGTTGGTTTGATGTGGGCGAGGTGCGCTTAGTGGGACCAGACGGTGCAGCAGTGCTGGATAAGCGCGGCTTATCCAGAGAGGTCGACACCGTAGTCGGCATGTCATACGCAGCATCATCGCCACGATCCGGAGTTCGAGGTTGACGATTGGGTTTTCTCGGGCGTCACCCATGGCGGTGTGATGAGATTCGAAGAAAGGGAAACTCACCAAGGTATATCGGGTCAGATCGATTGTCCGCAGTGGTGCGCGCGTTGCTCATGAGTTGGATCCGCCGTCCGATCCGGAGGCAAAGGCATCCGGCCTTTCACGCTTCTACGCCGGTGAGGTGTATCGGGATCCATCTAGGTACACCCGATTGACGACGTCCAGTGACCGAGGAGTTATCGATGAGGAGATTCCCATAGCGATAATCGATCGCCGTTAGGCGCCGCGACTAAGGACGGGCTTCCACAAAGTCTTGGGCGAACGAGCTCGTGAGGAGATGACGCGGAAGTCGAGAGGACATACGAGGCGTAAGTATCCTCACTTATTCCCCACACCTCCGTGTAACTTACTTTCCTACTTGTAAATTTTCATTGTCAAATATGCCTAAGTATTGTTTTGTGGCCGATATGGCATTTGCGTAACTGCTTAAGTTATAAGGAACCCGATCGTTATCCGTTTTGGGAAGGAACATTCGACGAATGTTTCGGGCGAGGGGAGAATGTTATACTGATTTCCAGAGTATGTACGCGAGGGCGCACGCATAAAGTTAGCCTGTTAAGACTCGACGAAAACATTTGTGCACAACTCACTTAAAGAATCGCTTTTTCGACTAAACGCTTTACTAAACTCGCGTAGGTAAATTCGCCATGTCATTTATAATTTTTGGATTTTTCCGAGAGATGAAATATTTTGGATCAACGGGAGGGTGACACTTGTCACCTCATCGACGCAACTCGAGGCTCGATTGGCACGCTTTTTGTGCCTTTGCACAAGTCAAGGAGCTGGTAGGATATTTGTGTAGTAGATGGATATGACACTGGGTGAATCTCCACCCTACACTTGCCTTGCACTTGGCTTCATTCGCCATTGGTTGGCCATTGCTTGACCTATAAATACCCCCTTAAGACGAAGAGTTCTTCATCCACAAATCAAACTTTCCAAGTCTAAAATCCCTCCTCTCCTCGCGAGCATTTTCGTCCAACACTTCCCCCTCTCCTTGTGAAGGCCTTGGCCGAAACACCCCCCCCCCTCTAGCCTAGTAGTCCTAGCCGAAACCTACCCCCCTCCCTTCGTAGAAATGTTGTCTTCCAAGTATAGTTACTATTCCTAAATACCCCAGCCCAAATCCCTTAGTACTTAGTAGAAGTCACAAGAACTTCTAAGGGTTCTTGAGCTATCTGAGCGCATAAATTAGAGCTAAACCTTGCTCAGAGCGACTTTTAACTTGGATAATTTTGGGCTTATCGAGGTAAATACTCTTGTCCTTCTATTGTAATCGATATTACATATAAGAATAGTTAAGACTCGAGTATAAGATATGAAAGAATATTAAAGAATATAATTGAATCAGATTTACATGGACTGCTTTCACAAAGAGACTTGAGTAGCTTGCTAGGGAAGTTCTCCAATTTTCCGTAGAATAGAGAACCTCTACTTAGAATCGCATGTAATAGTTCAGACGCTGATAGACGTGTCGACTATTATAGGCTGATTCTCCGAGCGACATATTCGACTTGGCGTGGTTTTCAAGAAGGTATGTGATTCTTCCTATACTCGAGCATGATATTTTAAATATATATATAGTACGGTAGACGACGTGTGTTAATCGAATAATAATTACGCAATGTCTTTGACTTAAGCCCTAATAATAACTACGCAATGTCTTTTGACTTAAGCCTTAATAATAAAGATCTCAAGCATTTCAAAAGAATATCAATCATTTTTAATAAGAGAAACAATTGGTTTTTAAACAAAAGCTTAAGAGTTATACTAGTTTTATGGGAAGTTAGGTATAACAACTTAAGAAAGATAAAAAGAACTGTTTACTTATTTGCTTATAAAAACCTTGTATTGATTTCTAGTGTAGTAAGATTGATTTATAAAAAGACATATTATGATGCTACGGTGTTAGTGTCTTGTGATGCTGTGAAACGGGGTCATTCTTGTCAGGCTTACGCTGCTAAACGGTAAGTCAACAGATCATATTATATCACCTACCCCTTGACTTGTTATACCGAGGGCTTGCCACCCTTGACGCGGTCTATACGGCTTATGCATTTATGCGACTATGCGCGAGTCGCGGAGTTCCAGGATTGATCATTCCGGTGTTTTATCCCGACGCGGGATGCCCTACGCGGTTCGTGGACTACGCGTCTATTGAGACTATGCGGATCGCGAGTCCGTGAGGGTACCGGTTAGCTACCCCGATGCGAGGAATACCTCACGCGTCTCATGACCATGCGGATCGGAAGTCCGTGATTAGGCACGATAATGATACTACGGGCGTATCGCCTTGCTTCGATCATTCGCGCCCAGAAAAGACATGTTACGCTTACCTATTATTGTTCTTGTTTGTGATATGGCACTATGTGCAATTGAACCGATTGTATTTGCAAATGGTTTTAAATACTTTGATTTCATTTAAGTACTTTACGCTTCATATACTTGGTACCGCTGCAATCGACTCCTTCGGGCCGCGCTCATGCCGCAGTAAGGGCAAGGTGCTAGATCCACATCCTTAGGATCTCTTTGCTTTGATGTCGTGAGCTCCATCTTCTCCAGAGGCTCGACTTTGGGTATGATCTCCCCGCTGTTGTATATAGTTTTGTACATCTGTGGTATGCGGGCCCCGCCTCGCCATAGTTGTTTATCTTCTTAGAGGTCTGTAGTCCTATTGTACACTGGGATGTAATCGCAAAACTATGTTTATATATATATGCCGAAAAGGCGACATTTTCTCACATAAAATTGTGTCTCATTTTACAACTGCTTTCATGTCTGTTCCTATATTCCGCTGACACTGGATGATGACTACTGGGTGCCCGCAGGCACTACCACGGCCCCGAACGGGTCGTGACACAGGTATACCGATGTTGTTTCAGCAATGGCGAGTTCTTCGCGCTGTGTTTTGAGACCCCAGCACTGCAGCCTAGGCCAGCAGCTTAGGAGAAGACTATAGGGTCATGGAAGCAGCTATGTTATCACCAAGATAGCGTGCTATAGTTTCATCGCAGGAGGTTATTCGGCCAAGACAGACAGGTGTACAGAGGTAGAGGGCCAACGCGAGATCAACAGAAGAGGCTAGGACCGCTGGTTATACCGGTGAGTTTTTGGACGAGCAAATTTCAAGAATGAGTGAGATATTCGTCCCACCTCACCCAAAGACATACCCCCGCAGTTCATAGGTGGGATATTGGACCCCACAAGGTATTTAGGAGCCGGTCCAAGCTCCAGGGGTCGAGGTTCTCAAAGGAGCAGGGGATTTTCTCAGTCGAGGCCACTTATTCCTCAAGTTTCCATCAGTAGTAAGCGCCATTCGGGAAATGCGCATGGCAGTGTGTTTGTTTTCGCTGTGGCCCGCGCCATATACGGAGGGTATGTCCTTTAGAAAGAGCACCGGTGAGGTGGCTCACCTTTGAGGCCTGTGAGTTGGTTCCCTTCCTCCACACTGCGCCCCCTGCAAGGTGTTGGATGTCACCACGTGGTAGAGGTCAGGGTGGAGTTTATGGTTCCGGCGGTCCTTCGAACCGCATAGATGACGTGATCATCGGATGTGATCGTGAGGCGACATCGCACGGGGTTATGGTATATCTCATTCTTTTGAATCATACGCGCATTGATAGATTCAGATTTCTCCCTAGCATATATGTTTTCCTTTGTTGCTAGGCTGTAAGTGATAGTACCCTGCAGGTAGGAATACTTTGATTAGTAAAGTGAAAAATTAAGAATGTCGACAAGAATGGTAAGTGAACCGAGACTATAGTTGTGTAGAGTTCACAAGTTGTAATTGCCCATAACAGTGTAAGACCAATAGGAAGAATGTACGGTGGAAATACTTCACCTATGTGACAAACCTCTAGTGAATAGGGGATAAAGTGAGAAGACTGAGATAAGAGAGAGTTTTAGTTCGCATCAAGAATGAGAAGTTAAGGTGACGATGAGTCGGGTTATGGACTCTTTCGTCAACCGATAGTATGGAATGGGGTGATGTTAGTTGGTAATAGTCCCGCTATGTGATAGGGTCCCGGGATGCGCCCAAGTCTAGTTGATCGTCAGACGAAGTTCGTAGACGCTCCACCTAATCAGTCGTAAGGACCGGTAAGAGCCTTAACGGAACGTATGTAGTATAATGGCCAAGTTTGATAGTAAATCCAAGGATTGGGGAACAAGAAACAATATTGAGATTTTGTACGATGTTATGTGGTGGCCATGTGTGGCATCGCTGGTCTTGTGCGCTTTGATCGACAGCATAAGATAGAGTTTACGCCGAGTTTGTATAGCTTGGCAACCGACTAAGAACATTCGTGGACGAATGTTTCTAAGGGGGGAAGAATGTTACACCCCGTAAGTCCAGGACATGTATAAGAGAATGTACGTAAGGAATCAAGACTTGGAAATTGGTACGAAAGGAAGAATTGTTTTTCCGACGGAAAATCTTCCGAACGTCGGAAAGGAAAAATGTTCGTTGTTGAGAATTGAATTCTCAAAATGCATTATTTGAAGAGTATGGAACTTATTAACATTAGGGAAATTTGTTTTTACGGATTTATCTGGGCCCACCCGAGGAATTTTACGTTTTGTGGGGCCCACGAGGGTTATAGAATTTTATGGACGAATGAGAGGGCGACACGTGGCACCCCCACATATGGTCTTGGACGATTTTTAGTAAGGGTAAAATGGTCATTGACCATCTTCGAAGATAAGTCTTCAAAGCTTGATATTATTGACCAAAGTCAACTTGCCACTTGGGCTTGATCCAGCGAAACTCATCCTAGCCACTCACGTGTTGCAATCTAAGCCTCCAATGTGTTTTATATACTACCCTAGTGCAAGACAAGGTCTTCCAACACTTAGAGAAAAATCACAACATTGTTGTTCTTAAAACTTGCTTCTCGGGTTTGCACCTTTGCCACAAGAAAATTCGTAGTTTTGATCCATTGTTCACAAGACTTAAACCCAATGTCCCTAAGGGTATTGTAAGGATATCTCAATAGAAAGATTTCGAAAAACGGCGTTAATGCTAGTCGCAAGGCGGAAACTTAAGGAGTTCTTCAACTTTGAAGTTGAACTCAAGCACGGGTTCTTCATAGGCTTCTAAGGAGTGCTTGGAGCGGATTGGAACATATGAAAGGAGCTAAGAATTTGCTAAGGAGCGACTTTGAATCTTGGAAATTTTAAGGGCTTGAAGGTATAATTTTGTCGCTTTAGCAATTAAGGTTTACTTATCAGAAGCTATGGATATTAGCAAGCATGAGTTATATATTATGAGGTTTGATAAGTGTTTTGGCTATTGAACCCTAATCCAAAAACTAGCATGTTAGCCTTAAGATTACAATTCAAGTCGATTATTAGTTTAAGTCGCCGCATGTTGTAGAAAGAAGGAAATTGTAGTTGTTGGTTGTTTATGACTATATAACATGTTACACCTTAGAACTTGAATTGGAAAAGGATTGGAAAAGACTTTGAATTGTTGGTTATGTTGTCGTCGAGAACGGCTTGAATACGGAACTACTTATTAATCGTGGGGCGGAATTTTACACGCATTGTAAGGCGGTAATCCCCTTTGTTTGGTTGTTGTTTTGAGCCTTAAATGTGGCGGTTGGTTATTGTATTCGCCTTGAAAAAGGTGGCAAAGTGAGTAGAAACAAAGGAAGTGTTGCCCGATTTTCCGTAGAATTGCAGACCGATACTTAGTATTATTCTACGCTTCGAGACTAGAAGTCGATAGTCTTGTTGTGACCATTATAGGTCGACACTTCTACGCACGCGATTCGCTTAGCTTGTGGATTTAGCCGAAAAGGTATGTGAACTATCTCCTCTTCTAGCATGATTCCTTAAGATAAAGAAAGTATGTCCTATGTCACGACCCGTTCCGGGGCCCGTGACTGGTGCCTTACCCGGGCACCCAAGTAGTCATACATCAGAGTAATCAGCGGAACATAAAAACAATACCTGAAACAAAATGTGAAATGAGACACATTTTACCTGAGAGAAAATCGCCTTACGGAATATATATATAATTACCAAAGTTGAACAGTTTAATCCTTACAACTTCGCCACAATAAAGCATGCACTTAAGATTTATACAACAACTATGACGGGACAGGGCCCCGCCATACCCCTGAATGTACAAGAACCTACAAACTCAGGGTAACATACCAAAAGATAAGCCTCCGAAGGAACGGAGCTTCCCAATACGCTGAAAAGTGATCCTAAAAGTGGGGATCGACAGCCGATGTACTTACTCATGCAGATGAACGCAGCTTCTCGGGCGAGGTCAGCAACAGTACTAAGTATGTGAAATCAGAATATCAGAAATGAAATCATAATAGTCTATATAAAGCAGGAGACATGTATGATAACCAAACTACAGTACACACATATAACAGTTATGTCAAGTCAGGGACTCACGCCCTCCAAGTCATTACTCAAATATAAATATTGGGTCTCACGCCCACAACATCAATCATGCCCGTGGAATACCTTCCTCACTGCCGGCAGTCTATGATATGATAACCCCAAGAAGTACATCTGAACACCAAGTCCTACCTGATGGCAAAGCCGTACTAACAATACAATACAACCAAACCACGGTCGACACGGCAAGTACGAAAGCCGACTATCGATACTGGTCGCCACGACCGACCGGCAAGTACGCAGGGCTAACTACCAGTACCAAGGTCAGACACGAGACTTCGTCACTACATCGAACGGGCAAGTGCGAGGGCTAACTACTGTACTAAGGCCGAATCACCACGAGACGGGCAAGTACGAAAGTCACCACCGTGTACCAAGGCCGAACAAGAAGAAACCTCACGGAGAGCTAGTCCACGGAATAACACTATCAATGCGAGCGCATCTGCGGAATTCTCCACACCGCAGACGCCCAAGTAAGTTCTCAACAAGTCAATCGCCCTCCATCGAGACGCCAGAGTATAGAAACACAATTCTTGCACAACAAAGGCTATCACAACAAACATAGGCAAGTTTCATAAAAACAAGCAGAGGCAAGTGATACACAACTCCCGGTACTTTCATTTTATGTCAAAGTCCGGGTTTTAACCCTAAAGTACTACGTACGTTAAATTCCTTTTAAGAAATCCATTCCTTTTATAAAAGTCACCCGATACCCTTAGTATAAAAATAGAGTGACTTACATCTTTTTAAGTAAACCAAAACAACTTCCATACTTTCCTTTTTTAAAACCAAATTAAGGCAATACCATGCCTTCTTTTTGGACCAAAACACTTCTCTTTTTTAAAGTCAAGTTACCACATTAAAACCAATGATAAAACCCTTCTTTTGTTCTCTTAAAGTCGTTATAACTAACTTCCCATAAAGCTGTTATAACACTTTATGTTTTAAACCAATTTAAGACAAAACAATGCCTTTCTTTTCCCTAAAGTTCCAGTTTGCCTAATTTCAATTACTCAAGTCTCTTTATTTTAGAAAAGTTTCATAGTTCAATGTCTTAATCTCTTTTAAAACAATTGAGTAACATATGCCATATGTGTGAGCAGTCTTATTCTTGGTTATAACCATCTTATTAAAGCAGCCATGATCTAGAAAATGTAATATCATTTTGTCTCATCTTAGCTTCTATGCAGATGGAGGTTTCTACTGGTTTTAATAATACTTCTTTAGTCATTACATTTCCCTTTATTTACGCTGCAGTGGTTTGTCGATACTCATTCTCGATTCAAATCAAGAAACATTATTACTTTTAAAAACCAAGTACTCATTACTCACGAATGAGGTTTCACACAAAATTCATATTAATTCTTTTAAGTCAAGTCTCTTAACTTCTAAAAATCAGTAAACCATTCTCTTTATCTCTCTCTTAAGTCGTTATACCTATCTTCCCATAAAGCTAGTATAACTCTTATGTTTTCACAACCAAGTATTACTCTTCTTTCAAAAAGGTTTCTTAATCTTTTGAAATACTTCAAGATTCTTTATTATTCAGGCTTAAGTCAAAAGACATTGCCGTAACACTACATTCAGTTAACACACGACGCTCACCGCACTATATATATATTCCTTTAAAATATTTCAAGGTTCTTATTATTCAGCTTAAGTCCAAAGACATTGCCGCATAACTATATTCGCTAGCACACGACGCCTACCATACTATATATATATATTATTCGTGCTTAAGTCAAAAGACATTGCCACACGACGCTCACCGCACTATATATATATTCTTTTAAAATACTTCATGCTCAAGAGTATAGGAAGAATCACATACCTCGCGACGATTATCGACTATAAGCAAAACGCCCACGGCTATAACCCGCTTAGCCTTGTCCACCTTCCAAGTAGCACATGCTACTCGCAGAACATTCAACCAATAAAGGTTATCACCATCAGAAATACAAATTCTATGTAAGTACGCTTTAATCTTCTACTAAATATTCTTCCGATGTGATTTCGCTCAAGTCTTTTCAGTAATATCCTTCAATTACGCTTCAATTCTCTTCTATGAATCTTATATTCATTTCTATACAACTACAGATGTAATTCCCAATTACAATAGTAGGACAAAGAGTATTTACCTCGATGAGCCCAAAATTATCCAAGTTTAACGTCGCCTCCCGAGCAACGCTAAGCCCTACTCCATGCGCCCAACCCGCTACAAACAACCCTTAGAAGTTCTACGCAACTTCTACTTAACACTTCAACCGACTATGGGTTTTCCTTAGGGTTTTGTTTAGTGGCTAAAGGAAAGTATAATAGTATTTCCTGCTCTACGATAGAGGTAACTTTTGGAAAGTACTACAAGGTATTTGGGCTAAAGTATTCGGGCATTATAACAATACTTGGAGAGTATTTCTATACCACAAAGCGGTATTATACGAAACAACTAGCAGTGGTGGTGTTCTCGCCAAGGCTTCTCAAAAGAGGGGCTTGACGAACTCAACTTACAAAGGGAAGGGATTTTAAGACTTGGAAAATGATTTAGGATGAAGAAGTTCATCAACTTAGTGGTATTTATAGGTCAAGCAATGGCCAACCAATGGCCAACCAACGGCCAAGATCAAGCCAAGTGCCATGCAAGGTAGGGCTAGGATTAAGCCAAGTGCACCTTATCCATCTACCACACCAACTTGCACAAAATATCCTACCTAACCCATGCTCCCATTCGTCCCATTGCCGCCTAATTGTTTCCAATGCAGGGTGACACACGCCACCCTCCCGCTGGTCCAAATGTTTCGCCTCTCTAAAAATCCGCAAAAATTAGAAATGACATAGCCGAATTTTCCTTCGCAAGTCTTGTAAAACGCTTCATTTAAAAACGATTCTTTTCGCACTGTGCCCAAATTTTCGAACCTTGCCAATCCTTAAGGCTTAAATTTTTATACGCACGCCTCATGTACATACTGAAATACGGGTATAACATTCTCCCTCCTTAGAAACATTCGTCCGAATGTTCCTTCTCAAGACTGATAACGATAAAGTTCTTCTAACAAGTTGCCAACGCCACGCTTGGCCACGTAAATAACACACGCGCGCAAATACTTAAATCCAGCCAACGAGAACCACCTCACGATGCAAAACAATACCAACTCTCGCCTTGGTCCATGGACACTCCTTCGCACATTCATTTCTCAAAAATGATTACTTCCATCTTTCAAAGACAAGTTCACTTCCTTCCTTACTGTCGTACTTTCTTCTAACACTCGAACTCTTCTTAGTACACGCATCATACTTCAATAACGCTTCTATTCTCAAAACTTCGAGTCACCACCTCCAAACTTGGTCATCTTACTAGCCTCAATCTCCTTAAGGCCATTCCCGCCTTCACGATCCGTCGGGTCGAACATATCCACGAACTCATACGATGGTCATCTAAACTGGGCCTAGCACCTCGTGACTCTTCCACCGTGACCACCCAGCTGACTTACCTCTAAACAGCCACGGGTTGGCCCGCAACATGGCCCCAACCCACCCACTTAACGCATCAAGCTCTTGTTTCCGATCCGAACAATCTTATTTATACAAAGTCATGAAAGCTACCACTTCCATTTTACACTACCCAAGGAATTTTCCCACAATTGCCCCACGTATACGTATACATTCTGACAAAGATCACCCGCAAAAATCTGGTACGCAAGATGGCCTTACATCTACGGTCTCAACTGTAATATTCTAAGGTTCATCATTTTCACCCCCTGCTTACCCTTTTTCACTAACTGTTCTAAATCACATTTTAGCACAAAGCTATCCAACATAACACTTAACACATTATCATAACATCAATACATACAAGTCTCTGTAGGTTATGGATATACCAAAATAGGCTCAAAGGACCGCGAAAATCGGGAACTTCCACCGCGACTTACCGGCTCGCCGGTATGAACATCCCGCCTAGCTATGAAGGTGAAGAACCCGCAATCGCTTCTAGAGTTCGCTCTATCCTACCGCATACTCTGGCCTGGACATTCTCTCGCCAAACGGCCCCGCTGCCGCAAGCATAACAATCTCCTGTTAGTACGACACTTCCCTTGCGAAGTTTTCCACAACGACTACACCGAGACAAGGGCGACTCATCCGCGAGCACTTACCCTCAAAATCAAACTCGGGAGCCCGACCGCTTCCCGAACATCCCGGCGTCCCGGCGCGGAGGACCACTCAGCATCGGGCGGAGGTACATAACTAGTCGGCCGAGGCGGTCCGCCTCGAAAGTCACCAAAGCGACCATTGCTCGCCTTCTTCGCTGATTCGTCATTCCGCGATTTCTCCGCCTCACATCCAAGTGCATAAGCTCGCACGCGGCAATGCCCATGCCCGCCAAGAGCTACACCAACAACTTCGCTAGGTAATCATCGAGCCTCAGAATATATCGCCGCACTCGATCCTCCATACTAGCTACTAACGCGGACGCATCGCCAATGAGTCGAACTCCACATTGTACTCCGAACTGCACGCCTGCTTTGCCGCAACACCAAAAACTGTTTACCGAGCCCTCCTCATCCGCGAGGCAAGAAATGTGCAAGAAAAGCCCTCGAGAAATCGGCCCCAAACGGCCGGAAGTGCATTCTCTCCCGACAGCCCCACGAATCAAACTACGATCATGTATCACGTAGCCGATGCTAACCTAGACCACCGACTCGGTCTCCGATGCCTCGATCACTCTTACGATCCACAGAATCGTTTGATGAACTCCTCGCGATCATCCTCGTGCCTCACCCATAAAACTCGCGCCTACAACTCGTGAAATCTCGTAGTCTCAAACTATCTGACGAAGTAACCATCGGTGCATCGGAATCGCCGGCCCACTTTATCCTCAAGTCCGCCACAACCCCGCCATTAATCGCCCACTTTGTAACCCATCTCCTCCGCCTGCATCGTGACCGAGGCTCGTGTACCGTGGGTCTCGTAGATCGCCGCTTCTACTTGCAGCCTCCTCTCGCCGCCATGCCATTCGCCCGTGCTGCTTTACGCGAGGCATAATCGATAAAACGGCACGCCGAGGGTCCAACTTACAACACAACTTCTAAGGTACGATCTCGTAATGAGAAGAATGGAAACTAACTTAAATGTCTCGCAGCCTCCGACATAGACGTGGTGCACAACACACCGATAATCAAGACTCTACTAGACACGGTCAGACACTTTCCGAGGATTAATCGCTCGATATCACTTTTGTCACGACCTGCCTGCCTGATCGTGCCTTATCCGCACCCAAGTAGTCATACATCGAGTAATCAATGAACATAAAAACAATACCAAATAAAATGAAATGAGACATATTTTACCCGAGAGAAAATCGCTTACGATATATATATAATTACCAAAGTTGAATAGCTTTAATCTCACAACTCGCCTACAATAAAGGCATGCACTTCTAAGATTTATACAACAACTATGACGGACAGTGGCCCCGCCATACCTCGAATGTACAAGAACCTACAAACTGTGGTAACATACCAAAAGATAAGCCTCCAAGGAACGGAGCTTCCCAATACGCTAAAAGTGATCCTAAAAGTGGATCGACAAATGACGACTTACTCGCAGATTTAACGCACTTCAAGCGAGGTCAAGATAACAGTACTAAGTATGTGAAATCAGAATATCGTAAATGAAATCATAATAGTCTATATAAAGGTGAGACATGTATGATAACCAAACTACAAAGATACACATATAATAGCTTAGGCCAAGTCGTGACTCACGCCTCCAAGTCATTACTCAAATATAAATATCGGGTCTCACGCCCACAACATCAATCATGCCCGTGGAATACCTTCCTCACCGCTAGCATGATATGATAACCCCAAGAATACATCCAACACCAAGTCCTACCGATGCCAAAGTCGTACTAACAATACAATACAACCAAACCACGGTCGACACGGCAAGTACGAAAGCCGACTATCGATACTAAGGCCGCCACGACCGACCGGCAAGTACGAGGGCTAACTACTGTGTACCAAGCGTCAGATCACGAGACTTCACACTACAATCGAACGGGGCAAGTGCGAGGGCTAACTACCGTGTACCAAGGCCGAATCAGCCACGCAGACGGCAAGTACGAAAGCCGACCACCGTGTACCAAGCGCCGAACAAGAAGAAACCTCACGGAGAGCTAGTCCATGGAATAACACTATCACCGCGAGCGCATCTGGAATTCTCCACACCGCTGCACGCCCAAGTAAGTTCTCAACAAGTCAACCGCCCTCCATCGAGAGACGCAGAGTATAGAAACACAATTCTTGCACAACAAAGGCTATCACAACAAACATAGGCAAGTTTCACAACAACAAGCATAGCAAGTTATACACAACTCAAGGTACTTTCATTTTATGTCAAAGTCCGGTTTTAACTCTAAAGTACTACGACGTTAAATTCCTTTTAAGAGATCCATTCCTTTTATAAAAGTCACCCGATACCCTTAGTATAAAAATAGAGTGACTTACATCTTTTAAGTAAACCAAAACAACTTCCATACTTTCCTTTAAAACCAAATTAAGGCAATACCATGCCTTCTTTTGGACCAAAACACTTCTTTTTAAAGTCAAGTTACCACATTAAAACCAATGATAAAACCCTTCTTTGTTCTCATAAAGTCGTTATAACTAACTTCCCATAAAGTCGTTATAACACTTTATGTTTTAAACCAATTTAAGACAAACAATGCCTTTCTTTTCCTAAAGTTCCAGCTTGCCTAATTTCAATTACTCAAGTCTCTTTATTTTAGAAAAGTTTCATAGTTCAATGTCTTAATCTCTTTAAAACAATCGAGTAACATATGCCATATGTGTGAGCAAATTATTCTTTGTTATAACCATCTTATTAAAGCAACATGATCTAGAAAATGTAATATCATTTTGTCTCATCTTAGCTTCTATGCAGATTGAGGTTTCTATCGGTTTTAATAATACTTCATTAGTCATTACATTTCCTTTATTAACGCCGCAGTTGGTTTGTCGATACTCATTCGATTTCCAAATCAAGAAACATTATTACTTTTAAAAACCAAGTACTCATTACTCACGAATGAGGTTTCACACAAAATTCATATTAATTCTTTTAAGTCAAGTCTCTTAACTTCTAAAAATCAGTAAACCATTCTCTTTATCTCTCTCTTAAGACGTTATACCTATCTTCCCATAAAGCTAGTATAACTCTTATGTTTTCAAAACCAAGTATTACTCTTCTTTCAAAAGGTTTCTTAATCTTTTGAAATACTTCAAGATTCTTTATTATTCAAAGCTTAAGTCAAAAGACATCGTGAACACTACATTCGCTAACACACGACGCTCACCGCACTATATATATATTCCTTTAAAATATTTCAAGGTTCTTATTATTCAGCTTAAGTCCAAAGACATTGCCGCATAACTATATTCGCTAGCACACGACGCCTACCATACTATATATATATATTATTCAGCTTAAGTCAAAAGACATTGCCACACGCACGCCTACCGCACTATATATATATATTCTTTTAAAATACTTCACGCTCAAGAGTATAGGAAGAATCACATACCTCGCGACGATTATCGACTATAAGCAAAACGCCCACTCGCTATAACCCGCTTAGCCTTGTCCACCTTCCAAGTAGCACATGCTACTCGCAGAACATTCAACCAATAAAGGTTATCACCATCAGAATACACTATGTAAGTGCTTTAATCTTCTACTAAATATTCTTCTCATGTGATTTCAGCCAAGTCTTTTCTGTAATATCCTTCAATTACGCTTCAATTTCTTCTATGAATCTTATATTCATTTCTATACAACTACAGAGATGTAATTCCCAATTACAATAGAAGGACAAGAGTATTTACCTCATGAGCCCAAAATTATCCAAGTTTAATGTCGCTCCCGAGCAACGTTAAGCTCCTACTCCACGCCCAACCCGCTCCAACAACCCTTAGAAGTTCTACGCAACTTCTACTTAACACTTCAACCGACTACGAAGGTTTTCCTTAGGTTTTGTTTAGTGGCTAAAGGAAAGTATAATAGTATTTCCTGCTCTACGATAGAGGTAACTTTGGAAAGTACTACAAGGTATTTGGGCTAAAGTATTTGGGCATTATAACAATACTGAGAGTATTTCTATACCACAAAGGGGTATTATACGAAAACAACTAGGCTAGTGGTGTTCTCGCCAAGGCTTCTCAAAAGAGGGGCTTGACGAACTCAACTTACGATTTTAAGACTTGAAAATGATTTGTTCATCAACTTGTATGGTATTTATAGGTCAACCAATGGCCAACCAATGGCCAAGATCAAGCCAAGTGCCATGCAAGTGTAGGGCTAGGATTAAGCCAAGTGCACCTTATCCATCTACCACACCAACTTGCACAAAATATCCTACCTAACCCATGCTCCCATTCGGCCCCATTGCCGCCCAATTGTTTCAATGCGAGGTGACACACGCCACCCTCCCGCTGGTCCAAAATGTTTCGCCTCTAAAAATCCGTAAAAATTAGAAATGACATAGCCGGAATTTTCCCTTCGCAAGTCTTGTAAAACGTTTCGTCGAAAAACGATTCTTTTCGGCACTTGTGCCCAAATTTTCGAACCCTGCCAATCCTTAAGGCTTGAATTTTTAACGCACGCCTCACGCATATACTGAAATACTGGTATAACATTCTCCTCCTTAGAAACATTCATTCCGAATGTTCCTTCTCAAGACTGATAACGATAAAGTTCTTCTAACAAGTTGCCAACGCCACGCCGCCACGTAAATAACACACGCGCGCAAATACTTAAATCTGTGCCAACGGCGAACCACCTCGACGATGCAAACAATACCAACTTCTCGCTTGGTCCAAGTGGACACTCCTTCGCACATTCATTTCTCAAAAATGATTACTTCCATCTTTCAAAGACAAGTTCACTTCCTTCCTTACTGCCGCATTTCTTCTAACACTGAACTCTTCTTAGTACACGCATCATACTTCGCCAACGCTTATTCTCAAAACTTCGAGTCACCACCTCCAAACTTGGTCATCTTACTAGCCTCAATCTCCTTAAGGCCATTCCCACCTTCACGATCCGTCGTCTAACATATCCACGAACTCATACGATGGTCATCTAAACTGGGCCTAGCACCCTCGTGACCTTCCACCAAAGTGACCACCCAGAGCCGACCCTACTCTCTAAACAGCCACTGGTCGCCCGCAACACGGCCCCAACCCGACCCACTTAACGCATCAAGCTCTTGTTTCCGATCCGAACAATCTTATTTATACAGTCATGAAAGCTACCACTTCCATTTTACACTACCCAAGGAATTTTCCCACAATTACTCCACGATACTTATACATTCTCGCAAAGATCACCCGCAAAATCTTGTACTCAAGACGGCCTTACATCTAAGGTCTCAACCGTAATATTCTAAGGTTCATCATTTTCACCCCCTGTGCTTACCCTTTTCACTAACTGTGTTCTAAATCACATTTTAGCACAAAGCTATCCGAACATAACACTTAACACATTATCATAACATCAATACATACAAGTCTCTGTAGGTTAAGGATATACTAAAAATAAAGCGCTCAAAGCGACCGCTAAAATCGAACTTCCACCGCGACTTACCGGCTCACGGCATGAACATCCTCGCCTAGCTATGGAAGGTGAAGAACCTGCGAATCGCCTAGTAGTTCGTTTCTATCCTACCAGCATACCCTCGCCTGACATTCTTCTCGCCAGACGGGCCCCGCTGGCCGCAAGCATAACAATCTCCCGTTAGTACGACACTCTCCCTTATGAAGTTTTCCACAACGACTACATCGAGACAAGTGGCGACTCATCCGCGAGCACTTACTCCCGAAAATCTGAAACCGGGAGCCCCGACCGCTTCCCGAATATCCCGGCGTCCCGGCGTCGCGAGGACCACTCAGATCGGGCGGAGGTACATAACTAGTTCCAGCCGAGGCGGTCCGCTCAAAGTCACCAGCGACTTCGCTGCTCGCCCTCTTCACGATTCGTCATTCCGCCGATTTCTCCGCCTCACATCCAAGTGTATAAGCTCGCATGCGGCAATGTCCATGCCCACCAAGAGCTACACCAACAACTTTCGCTAGGTAATCATCGAGCCCTCGTGAATATATCGGTGCACTCGATCCTCCATACTAGCTACTAACGCGGACGCATCGCCAATGAGTCGAACTCACATTGTACTCCGAACCGCACGCTCGCTTTGCCGCAACACCAAAAATTGTTTACCGAGCCCTCCTCATCCGCGAGGCAAGAAATGTGCAAGAAAAGCCTCAGAAATCGCCCCAAACTACCGGAAGGCATTCTCTCCCGACAGCCTCCCACGAATCAAACCACGATCGCGTATCACGAGCCGATGCGAACCTAGACCACCGACTGGTCTCCGATGCCTCGATCACTCTACGATCCGTCAGAATCGCTTGATGAACTCCCGCGGATCATCCTCGTGCCTCGACCCATAAAACTCGCGCCTACAACTCAGAAATCCCGTAGCCTCAAACTATCTCGATCTAAGGTGAACCACCGGTGTTATCGAACCGCCGCCCAAATTTATCCTCAAGTCCGCCACAACTCGCCATTAATCGCCCACCTTTGTAACCCATCTCTCTCGCCTGCATCGCGGACCGAGGCTCGTGCATCGTGGTCTCAGAGAGACCGCCGCCGCTTACTTGCAGCTCCTCTCGCCGCCATGCCATTCTGGGCCCGGTTTTACGCGAGGCATAATCGATAAAACGGCACGCCGGCGGGTCCAACTTACAACACTTCTAAGGTACGATCTCGTAACGAGAAGAATGGAAACTAATCCTAAATGCCTCGCAGCCTCTCGATTATAGATGTGGTGCACAACACACCGATAATCAAGACTTACTAGACACGGTCAGAGACACTTTCCGAGGATTAATCGCTCGATACTACTTTTGTCACGACTCGCCTGGCTCGTGGATCGTGCCTTATCCGCACCCAAGTAGTCATACATCGAGTAATCGAACATAAAAATAATACTCAAACAAAATGTAAATGAGACATATTTTACTCGAGAGAAAATCGCTTACTAAGATATATATATAATTACCAAAGTTGAACAGCTTTAATCTTACAACCCCGCCTACAACAAAGGCTGCACTTAAGATTTATATTAACAACTATGACGGACAGTGGCCTCGCCATACCTCGAATGTACAAGAACCTACAAACTCGTGGTAACATACCAAAAGATAAGCCTCAAGGAACTGATCTTCCCAATACGTCAAAAGTGATCCTAAAAGCTGGATCGACACCGACGTACTTCTACCATGCAGATGAACGCAGCCTCCAAGCGAGGTCAAGACAACAGTACTAAGTATGTGAAATCAGAATATCAGAAATGAAATCATAATAGTCTATATAAAGCAGAGACATGTATGATAACCAAACTACAAGATACACATATAACGCTTATGTCAAGTCGTGGACTCACGCCTCCAAGTCATTACTCAAATATAAATATCGGGTCTCACGCCCACAACATCAATCATGCCCGTGGAATACCTTCCTCACCGCCAGCTATGATATGATAACCCAAGAAGTACATCCAACACCAAGTCCTACCCGACGCCAAAGTCGACTAACAATACAATACAACCAAACCACGGCCGACACGGCAAGTACGAAAGCCGACCACCAGATATCAAGTCGCCACGACTGACCGGCAAGTACGAGGCTAACTACCGTGTACCAAGCGTCAGATCACGAGACTTCGCCACTACACGAACCGGCAAGCGCGAGGGCTAACTACTGTGCACTAAGGCCGAATCACCACGAGACGGCAAGTACGAAAGCCACCACCGTGTACCAAGGCCGAACAAGAAGAAACCTCATGGAGAGCTAGTCCATGGAATAACACTATCAATGCGAGCTGCACTGGAATTCTCCACACCGGTACGCCCAAGTAAGTTCTCAACAAGTCAACCGCCCTCCATCGAGACGCCAGAGTATAGAAACACAATTCTGCACAACAAAGGCTATCACAACAAACATAGGCAAGTTTCACAACAACAAGCATAGCAAGTTATACACAACTCAAGGTACTTTCATTTTATGTCAAAGTCCTGTTTTAACTCTTAAGTACTACGACGTTAAATTCCTTTTAAGAGATCCATTCCTTTATAAAAGTCACCCGATACCCTTAGTATAAAAATAGAGTGACTTACATCTTTTAAGTAAACCAAAACAACTTCCATACTTTCCTTTTAAAACCAAATTAAGGCAATACCATGCCTTCTTTTCGACCAAAACACTTCTTTTTTAAAGTCGTTACCACATTAAAACCAATGATAAAACCCTTCTTTGTTCTCATAAAGTCGTTATAACTAACTTCCCATAAAGTCGTTATAACACTTTATGTTTTAAACCAATTTAAGAAAAACAATGCATTTCTTTTCCTAAAGTTCCAGCTTGCCTAATTTCAATTACTCAAGTCTCTTTATTTTAGAAAAGTTTCATAGTTCAATGTCTTAATCTCTTTTAAAACAATCGAGTAACATATGCCATATGTATGAAAGCCTTATTCTTGTTTATAACCATCTTATTAAAGCAACATGATCTAGAAAATGTAATATCATTTTGTCTCATCTTAGCTTCTATGCAGATGAGGTTTCTACCGGTTTTAATAATACTTCATTAGTCATTACATTTCCTTTATTAACGCCGCAGTTGGTTTGTCGATACTCATTCCGATTTCCAAATCAAGAAAATATTATTCCTTTTAAAACCAAGTACTCATTACTCACGAACGAGGTTTCACACAAAATTCATATTAATTCTTTTAAGTCAAGTCTCTTAACTTCTAAAATCAAGAAACCATTCTCTTTATCTCTCTTAAGACGTTATACCTATCTTCCCATAAAGCTAGTATAACTCTTATATTTTCAAAACCAAGTATTACTCTTCTTTCAAAAAGGTTTCTTAATCTTTGAAATACTTCAAGATTCTTTATTATTCAGCTTAAGTCAAAAGACATTGTCGTGAACACTACATTCTGGGCTAACACACGCACGCTTACCGCACTATATATATATTCCTTTAAAATATTTCAAGGTTCTTATTATTAAGCTTAAGTCCAAAGACATTGCATAACTATATTCGCTAGTACACGACGCCTACCATACTATATATATATATTATTCAAAGCTTAAGTCAAAAGACATTGCCACACGCACGCTCACCGCACTATATATATATTCTTTAAAATACTTCATGCTCAAGAGTATAGGAAGAATCACATACCGCGACGATTATCGACTATAAGCAAAACGCTCCACTCGGCCATAACCCGGCTAGCCTTGTCCACCTTCCAAGTAGCACATGCTACTCGCAACATTCAACCAATAAAGGTTATCGGCCCATCAGAATACAGTCATGTAAGTACTTTAATCTTCTACTAAATATTCTTCCGATGTGATTTCGCTCAAGTCTTTTCAGAATATCCTTCAATTACGCTTCAATTCTCTTCTATGAATCTTATATTCATTTCTATACAACTACAGATGTAATTCCCAATTACAATAAGGAGAGTATTTACCTCGACGAGCCCAAAATTATCCAAGTTTAATGTCGCTCCCGAGCAACGTTAAGCTCCTACTCCGGCGCCCAACCCGCCTCCAAACAACCCTCAGAAGTTCTACGCAACTTACTTAACACTTCAACCGACTATGAAGGTTTTCCTGTGGTTTTGTTTAGTGGCTAAAGGAAAGTATAATAGTATTTCCGGGCTCTACGTATAGAGGTAACTTTTGGAAAGTACTACAAGGTATTTGGGCTAAAGTATTTGGGCATTATAACAATACTTGGAGAGTATTTCTATACCACAAAGGGGGGTATTATACGAAAACAACTAGGCTAGGGGGGGGGGTGGTGTTCTCGGCCAAGGCTTCATCAACTTAGAGGGGTATTTATAGGTCAAACAATGGCCAACCAATGGCCAAGATCAAGCCAAGTGCCATGCAAGTGTAGGGCTAGGATTAAGACAAGTGCACCTTATCCATCTACCACACCAACTTGCACAAAATATCCTACCTAACCCATGCTCCCATTCGTCCCATTGCCGCCCCAATTGCTTCCAATGTGAGGGTGACACATGTCACCCTCTCGTTGGTCCAAAATGTTTCGCCTCTAAAAATCCGCATAAATTAGAAATGACATAGCCGAATTTTCCCTTCGCAAGTCTTGTAAAACGCTTCATTTAAAAACAATTCTTTTCGCGACTTGTGCCCAAATTTTCGAACCTTGCCAATCCTTAAGGCTTAAATTTTTATACGACGCCTCACGCATATACTCCGAAATACGGTATAACATCCTACTCCTTAAATGATCCATTCCTCGTTGTATTTGGATTGCCTAAAATAGAATTCGCTCTACGCACTGATCAGACTTTGATGTTTAAATTGTGTTGTATAATCCATTACCTTAGTGAAGTTTGGATTCTTAAAAGTAAAAGTATTTTACTTAAAGTACATAGAGTCTTGAAACTAAGTGGTTTCAAACCTTTGGCTAGTGCCTTAGTTCCAAAACCCAATGGTTGTCAGAATGACTTTATGAGTTAAAAGAGTGATTTACTTAATTGTTTTAAGAGAGGAGAAATGACATGATTTAAGAGAAGTAACTTGTTTTAAAGGTGTGAGTTACTTGAGGTTTAAAAAGTAGAAGAAACTTGTTTTCTAAATATTAAGAGACTCAAGATTTTGAAAGCTTAAGAAACTTGATTTGTAAAGATGCGATACTTGGTTTTAAGTATAAGTCTCAAGTTATAAAAGGAATGAATATGTCTAAAACCATAAAGGGTTATAACGGCTTTATGGAAGGTTAAGAAAGTTGTCTATTTTGATTATTAGCATAAGTTGCCTAGATTGTGAAAATTTGAGTTACTTGATTTCAAGCTTGAAAAGAGTTTTCTAAAAGTTGTAGTAACTTACTTTGAAAAATATACATACATCGATACTACGTGTTAGTATCTTGGGGTTTTACATAAAATGAGTCTTTTGAAAAGAATGCACGTAGTACTTTGGCTTGTTTAATTGAGAATTATGCTACGCGTGCCTCGATAAGTAATTTGGCTTGCTTTAATTGAGAATTATTCTACGCAGGCCTTGATAAGTACTTTGGCTTGTTTAATTGAGAATTGTCAATGTGTGCTGGTGATAGCATTTGAGTTCAAGTATTATGTTTTGAGACCCCACACTGAGCCTGGCCATAGCTTAGAGAAGTCTATGTGGCGAGGAAGAAGCATGTTATCGACCAAGATACGCAGTACAGCCATCACAGAGGTTATTCGCCAAGACAGCATGTGTGTACAAAGGGTAGAGGGTGTTATACCCCGTAGTTCCAGGGTATGTATGTGAGGACGTACGTACGAGAATACGATAGAAATTTTGGAAAGAAAGAAGAAGTTGATTTTTCACTAAAAGTTTCCGGTTTCAGAAGGAAAAGGTTCATTGATGGGAATTGATTCCCGTGATTTGTATTTGGGGCTTCGGATTATTTTAGAATTATGAGATTTTATTTTCTAATGGTCACGGGGCCCACGGAGAAATTTAAGGCTTTATGGGCCCGCTTTGTTTTTGAGATTTTCTAAGATGAAATATTATGGATTTAGCAGTGGGGCGACACATGTCACCCCCATGTGGCCAAGAGTGGCCAATTTTTATTGCCAAGTGTCCATGGCCGAATTGGCCTTACAAGTGGCAAGCCACTTGTCTTGTTTTTTGTTGGTCACGTGGGCGTGGGACCCACACACACATGGCCCAATCTTGACCATACACTTACATTGATCTCGCCCTTGATTCTTCTATAAATACCCCATAGTGCAAGACATAATATTCATCCACACTTAAAGACTTTCCAAGGCAAAAATATCCTTTCCCGTTGTATGGTTTTCGTCCCCCTCCCCACCACGTGTGTAGAAAATACTCCAAGTATTATTGTATAATCCCAAATACCTTAGCCTAGTATCCCTAGTTGTATTCCAAGTTATTTCAATACTAGGAGCCCGGAAATACTACTTTATTCCATTAGTCGCAGTTGAAACCGTAGAAAATCTTCCTAGCTTGGTTGAAGTTTTACAGGTTGTTTAGAAACTTCTAAGCGGTCTCTCGAGCCGGTTGAGCGTAAGGAGTCGAGCTAAACGCTGCTCAGATCGACTTATAAACTTGGATAATTTTGGGCTTATCGAGGTAATGATCTACGCCCCTATCAGAATCGATATTACATATCAGTAGAAGATAGAATCGAGTATAAGATATATCGAAGGATGATTATAAAGGATTGAACCGTATTTACATCGATCGTATTTATAGTAGATTTGTAGTGATATCGTGAAGTTAATTGAACACGCCCGCTAGACGTAATCCCCTTTCGAGTCGCTGGCTCGCAGCGTGCCTTGTCAGTGGAGGTTATTTATGTGTTCATAAAGTGGAGGTGCGCCAATTTTCCGTAGAATAAGGAATCTGCTTACTTAGAATATGCTACAAGAGAACTAGAGATCGATAGATATATCGGTTGTTATATGGATCTTCTACGCCACGATACTTGAATCGCTTCGGATTGCCAAGAGGTATGTGATTCTTCCTATACTCTTGAGCACGATTGTTGGAACTATATAGTACCAGACGACGCAGGTGAAATGAATTTTGTTTGTTTAAAACATAAAGGTTATAACGGCTTTACGGAAGTTAGTTATAACGACTTTACGAGGATAAAAGAAAGATTTGATTTTGACAGTAAAACGACTTGATTTAGAAAGTTAAGAGACTTGATCTTGAAAGATAAGAGACTTGACTCATAACGACTTGTTTTCAGAAAAGGAGAAGTAACTCGATTTAAGTATAGGTTGCTTGTTTTGAAAAGAGTAAGTTATTTGGGTTTTAAAGTGTATACTTGATGTTGTTTTAAAAGAAAAGCACTTGGTTTTAAAAGTATAGAGTACTTGATTTTAAAAGTCTTATAAAGATTTTCTAAGGTGTAGTAATTTGGTTTGAAAGGAAAACGTGTTTTTAATACTACGAGTATTAGTATCGTGGCTTTTACGCAAAAAAAGTGGTCTTTTGAAAGAACGAAAGATGTAGTATTGGGATGAAACCCGATTTTTAATATAAAATGAAAGTACATTGAACTTGCTTATGCTTGTGGATAGCCTTTGTTGCAAGTGTTTTAATTTCGCTACATCGTGTCTCTGGAGGACCTATCCGATTGATTGCTCGACATACCGACACGCTGACGGTCCACGAGTACGCTGGCCCACCTCGAAAGTATTATTTTGTTATTTCTTTCGACATATCGACACGCCGGTGGCCCACGAGTACGCGCCCACTTCGAGTAGTATCTTGTTATTTCCTTCGACATACCGACACGACGGGTGCCCACTGCATGCGCCCGAGGATGGTTTCACGGCTACGCTTCCGAGGCATGCCGGGCATACGGTCATGAGGGTTTTGTTATTTGTCCACGGACCGCTAATCCATGAAGCTTGCCGCAGCGATTTGAGCGATCACGCTTGATTTGTACACGTGGTTCGCACACTTTAGATACTTGTTCGCCATTTCCGTATCGCGTGCTCGCAGATAGCTTTAGATACTTTCCTGGCCATATCTCGTGAGACGGCAGTTGTGGCACGCTCGCTTACGGTACTTGCCTCGCCGCCATGCGGGCTAGCTTTGATCCGTAGTTGGCTTCCGCATCTCGCCCGTGAAGTTTTACGACTAGCTTCGAATCGGTAGTCGGCTATTCTACTCGCCCGATCGGCTTTGACGACGCAGCAGGATCTAGTGTTCGTGTTCACATACGGATGTTGTTTTAAATCATGCATCGGCAGCGAGGAACGAGTTCCACGTACGAGTGATATTACGGGCGAGACCCATAGTTACGCGCGAGTGATTATTCGGGATACGCGCCCTTACTTGACCTAACTGCTTACTTATTGCGAAATGGTTTTATAAAACGATGAAACGTGATTTCATTACGCATTTTTCGCCACATACTGCACCCAGATCGACCTCCTTCGGGCCGCTCATGCCGCAGTAAGTACACCGCTTGTCGATCCTCGCCATAGGATCGCAGTCATTGGGAAGCTCCGCTTCTCCGAGGCTTATCTTTCGTATAGTCCCCGCATTGTAGTACCGTACATTCACAGCATGACGGCCCCGCCCCATCACGGTTGTTGTTATCTTCTAGCAGGTCCGTAGCATCGCAAGTGTGGTTTGTAAAGGATTTTAATCGTTTCTGCTATATGTATACACACGGCGTAACCGCTGGTTAGCCTGCTTTATATGGTATTTTGTTTCCTATTCATGTTTTTATTTCCGCTGATTTTCTCTCGACGTCAGATCACCAGAGTGCCCGGTAAGGCACTGGCCGCGCCCGAGATCGGGTCGTGACAAAAGTGGTATCGTGAGCGCTTAGTCCTCTGGAAAGGTCTACGCATCGTGTCTAGCAGAGTCTTGATTATCGGTGTGTCAGGCACCACATCTATAATCGTGAGGCCGCAGACATTTAGATTGGTTTCATTCTTCTCACTCAGATCGTGCCTTAGAGCTGTTGTAAGTCGACTCCTTCCGACGATTCTTTCTCGCGCCATGCCTTCACGTAAGGCAACCAGTGGCCCGTGGCGGCAAGGCAGAGAGGAGTCGCGAGCAGAGCCGCAGCAGGGCTACAGAGACTACTTGCAGACTGAGCCTCCACCCCACACCGGAGCAGGAGACGGGTTACGCGAGAC
This sequence comes from Przewalskia tangutica, assembly GCA_029844215.1. NCBI lineage: Eukaryota > Viridiplantae > Streptophyta > Magnoliopsida > Solanales > Solanaceae > Przewalskia > Przewalskia tangutica. The sequence continues at coordinate 165,521 of JAQGDG010000194.1, read as the reverse complement.
GGCCCGGGCCACTAGCCGTGATCGTGGCTGCATACGAGGATAGGCCGACGCAGTTAGCCTGGGGCCAAGAACCCCGTAGTTCATCCCGCATCGATAGTTTGAGATTACGACTTTCGAAGTCGCAGCCTCACCCGAAGTTCTACGTCGAGGCCCGAGGATGATCCGCAGGAGTTCATCCGACGCCAGCAGATCGCGAGAGTGATCAAGGCTTCGAGACCGAGCCGATCTTCGGTTCGCATCGGCCGCGTGATACCGCAATGATCGTTTGATTCACGGAGTCGCCCGGGAGAGTACGACTTCCAAAGAAGATGACGAGTTCTCGCAGGCATTCCTCACTTCACTTGCCTCCACAGACGGCGAGGCACGCCGGCTGTGCTTCACGCCGAGACGCGGCGACGCACGCCGGAGTACAACGTAGTTCGACTCGCCGCTCGACATGTCCTCGCAGTAGCTAATATGGAGGATAGAGTGCACCACCACGCACAGGCTTGATGACTACTGGAAGAGTCTTGTTCGTGTATCTCTTCACCGCACGGACATTGCCCGCACGCAGCTCACGACTAGGTGCGAGGCACGGAGAGACCGACGGATCGACCAATACCGCAGAAGCGCCAGACGGCAGGTCCTTTGGTAACTTTCGTGGATCGCCGCAGCAGAGACTAGTTATGCGCCTCCGCCAAGACAGAGTGGTCCTCACGCTTCGTGAGCAGTCGTGGCCCTGTGGTTCTGTTTTCGCGGAAGAGTGTTGTCGGATGGCCACCCCAACCCTGCGGTACCAGGTAAAACCCATGCGGGAAGTGTCGCAGATTCAGAGAGTTTGTTTTACACGCGACAGCAGGCCATTTAGCAAAGAATTGTCCACCATAGGTAGCGGATGTCGAGACTCCTTTCGGATCTGTCATGTTCTTCGCCTTCATAGCAGCAGTATGCTCATACACGGCAGCCGTGCAAGGTGGGTCACGGTGGAAGTTCTCAGCCTAGCGGTCCTCGAACCGCCTATTTTGATTTCGTATATCCTTCACCCTCTAGAGACTTGTATGCATTGATGATATGATGATGTGCTAAGTATTATGTTCAGATAGTGTTATGCTAAATCGTGATTTGCAGGCCCGGTTAGTAGCGGAAGTCGGGTACATGTAGACGCGAGCCTTAGAATATTATACGTGGAGACATTAGAGGCGTGGCCGCCTTGAGTAAAAGATTTTGTTTACGATTTGACCTTTGTTGGAGTGCATAGTATACGTGGGGTAAAATTGTGTGATAAGTCCTCGAGTGGTGTGAATTATAAGAGGTAATGAGTTGCTAAGCACTACCAGTTTTCGCGACTGATTAGCGAGATTGTTCCGGCCGGGAACAAGAGCTTCGTGCGAAACGGGTCGGCCGAGGCAAGGTCGCGGTCAACCCGCAGCCGTTTGGCCAGCGGGTCGCTCGAGCGGTCCCGCCAGCGGTAGGGTCACGGCGTGCTAAGCCCAAGTTTAGGTAACCATCGTGACGGTTCGCCGACGCTCGACCATAATCGGATCGCAAGGCCGGAATGGCCTTAGAGTAAATTGAAGCTAGTGGGAGCCGCGAGACTAGAAATGATTTCTCGCTGGCATGGATTTTAGTTTTGGCGACATGTTATATTCCCGCCATCGCGGTACGATCGGCTTGTAAGTATAAGAGTGAGACTATATCGCGCACGATGTTCGGAGATTAGAAGGAACATTCGGACTAATGTTTCTAAATGGGGAAGAATGTTACACCTCGTAGTTCCGTGGTATGTATGTGAGGACGACGCATTTAAAATACGCATGTAAATTTTGGAAAGAAAGAAAGGTTGATTTTTCGACTAAAAGTTTCCGGTTTTCAGGAAGGAAAAGGTTCGTTGACGGGAATTGATTCCTGATTTGGTATTTGGGCTTCTTGGATTATTTTAGAATTATGAGATTTTATTTTCTGAATGGTCACGCTGGGCCCACGAGAAATTTACGCTTTGTGGGCCCACTTTGTTTTTGAGATTTTCGGATTTTGAATATTTTCAAAGATGAAATATTACGATTTAGCAGGGGCGACACATGTCACCCCTACGTGGCCAAGAGTGGCCGATTTTTATCGCTGTGTCCACGGTCGATCGCCTTACAAGCCGCAAGCCCACTGTCTTGTTTTGTCACATGCAGTGGTGGGACCCACACACACATGGCCCAATCTTGACCATACACTTACATTGATATTGGCCCTTGATTCTTCTATAAATACCCCATAGTGCAAGACATAATATTCATCCACACTTAAAGACTTTCCAAGGCAAAAATATCCCTTTCCCTTTGTATGGTTTTCGCCCTCTCCCCACTTGTGTAGAAAATACTCCAAGTATTATTGTATAATCCCAAATACCTTAGCCTAGTATCCCTAGTTGTATTCCAAGTTATTTCAATACTAGGAGCCCGAAAATACTACTTTATTCCATTAGTCGCAAAGTAAAACCCTAGAAAAATCTTCCTAGCTGTCAAGTTTTAAGCAGGTTGTTTAGAAACTTCTAAGGGTCGCTGGAGCGGGTTCGAGCATAAGGAGTCGAGCTAAACGCTGCTCAGATCGACTTATAAACTTGGATAATTTTGGGCTTATCGAGGTAACGATCTACGCCCCCTATCAGAATCGGATATTACATATCAGAAGAGTATGTAATCGAGTATAAGATATATCGAAGGATGATTATAAAGGATTGAACCGTATTTACATCGACCGCATTTAAAGAGACTTGTGTAGTATTACGCGGAAGTAGACCTGAACACGCCCGCTAGACGGTAATCCCTCGAGTTGTCGCTCGCAGCGTGCCTTGTTGTGGGAGGTTATTTACGTGTTCGCGGGGAGGTGCCGCTAATTTTCCGTAGAATAAGGAACCGCATTTAGAATATGCTACAAGAGAACTAGAGATTGATAGATATATCGCGTTGTTATAGTGATCTTCTACGCGCATACTTGACTCGCTTGGATTGCCAAGAGGTATGTGATTCTTCATATACTTGAGCATGATTGTTGGAACTATATAGTACGGTAGACGACGCAGGTGAAATGAATTTTGTTTGTTTAAAACATAAAAGGTTATAACGGCTTTATGGAAGTTAGTTATAACGACTTTATGAGGATAAAAGAAAGATTTGATTTTGACAGTAAAACGACTTGATTTAGAAAGTTAAGAGACTTGATCTTGAAAGATAAGAGACTTGACTCATAACGACTTGTTTTCAGAAAATGAGAAGTAACTTGATTTAAGTATAGGTTACTTGTTTTGAAAAGAGTAAGTTATTTGGGTTTTAAAGTGTATACTTGATGTTGTTTTAAAAGAAAAGCACTTGGTTTTAAAAGTACAGAGTACTTGATTTTAAAAGTCTTATAAAGATTTTCTAAGGTGTAGTAATTTGGTTTGAAAGGAAAACGTGTTTTTAATACTACGAGTATTAGTATCAGGTGGCTTTTACGTAAAAAAAGGGTCTTTTTGAAAGAATGAAAGATGTAGTATTGGGGTTGAAACCCGATTTTTAATATAAAATGAAAGTACATTGAACTCGCATACGCTTGCTGTGATAGCCTTTGTTGTGCAAGTGTTTTAATTCGCCATCAGGTCTCTGGGAGGACCTATTATCTGATTGATTGCTCGACATATCGACACGCTGACGGTCCACGCAGTACGCTGGGCCCACCTCGAGTATTATTTTGTTATTTCTTTCGACATATCGACACGCCAGCGCCCACGAGTACGCTGGCCCACTTTCGAGTAGTATCTTGTTATTTCCTTCGACATACCGACACGACGCGCCCACGCACGCTGGCCCAAAGGATGGTTTCACGGCCATGCTTTCCGAGGTAAGATGCCGGCACGCGGTCATCGCGAGGGTTTTGTTATTTGTCCACGGACCGCTAATCCACGAAGCTTCGCCGCAGCCGACGAGCGATCACTGCTTGATTTGTACGTGGTTCGTGCACACTTTAGATACTAGTTCGTCATTTCTCGTATCGGCAGCTCGCAGATAGCTTTAGATACTCGCCTCTGGCCATATCTCGTGAGACGAGGCTGTGGCACGCTCGCTATGGTACTTGCCTCCGCCATGGCGCTAGCTGATCCGTAGTTGGCTTCCGCACCTTGCCCGTGAAGTTTTACGACTAGCTTTGAATCGTAGTCGCTATTCAACTCGCCCGATCGGTTTGACGACGCAAGGTGATCTAGTGTTCGTGTTCACATACGGACGTTGTTTTACATCATGTACTTCCTGGCAGCCGGTGAAACGAGTTCCACGCATGAGTGATATTACGGGCGAGACCCATAAAGTTATGCGCGAAAGTGATTATTCGGGGATACGCCCCCTTACTTGACCTAACAAAGATACTTATTGTGAAATGGTTTTATAAAATGATGAAATGTGATTTCATTACGCATTTTTCAGTTTCACATACTGCACTGCAGATCGACTCCTTCGGGCCGCGCTCACGCCGCAAGCAGAGGTACACCGCTTGTCGATCCTCGCCATAGATCGCAGCTCATTGGGAAGCCCGCTTTCTCCGAGGCTTATCTTTTGCATAGTCCCGCCATCAGAAAATTGTGTACCGCATTGGCCAGATGGGCGGCCCCGTCCGCCACGGTTGGTTGTTATCTTCTGTGAGGTCCAGAGTACTGCCAAGTGTGGTTTGTAAAGGATTTTAATCGTTTCTGCTATATGTATACATACACAAGGTAACTGCTTTGGTTAGCCTGCTTTATATGGTATTTTGTTTCCTATTCATGTTTTTATTTCCGCTGATTTTCTCTCGATGTCAGATCACCAGTGGTGCCCGGTAAGGCACCGGGCCGTGCCCTAGATCGTGTCACGACAGCAGGCCAACGCGAGATCGTCAGAAGAGGGCTAGACCGGTTGGTTATCCCGGTGAGTTTTTGGAAGAGCAACCTCAGCAGCGAGTGAGATATTTGTCCCAGCCTACCCATTACATACCCCCGCAGTTCACAGATGGGATATAGGACCCCACAAGGTATTTAGGAGCCGGTCCAAGCTCCAGGGGTCGAGGTTCTCAAAGGAGCAGGGGATTTTCTCAGTCGAGGCCACTTATTCCTCAGTGTTTCATCAGTAAGCGCCATTCGGGAAATGCCATGGCACAAGTGTTTGTTTTTGTGGCCGTCCGCCATATACTGAGGGTATGTCCTTTAAGAAAGAGCACCTGGAGTGGCTCACCTTTGAGGCTGTAGTTGGTTCCACTTCCTCCACACCGCAAGGCCCCTGGGTGGTGTTCGACGTCACCACGTGGTAGAGGTCAAAGTGGAGTTTATGGTTCGCGGTCCTTCGAACCGCATGTACGACGTGATCATCGGACAGATCGTGAGGCTACATCGCATGGTTACAGTATATCTCGATTCTTTTGAATCATACGCGGCATTGATAGATTCAGATTTCGCCAAGCATATATGTTTTCCCTTTCATAGCATTGTAAGCTTATAGTACCCTGCAGGTAGGAATACTTTGATTAGTAAAGTGAAAAATTAATAATGTCGACAAGAATGGTGTGAATCGAGACTATAGTCAGGTAGAGTTCACAACTTGTAATTTCCCCATAACAAAGGTAAGACCAATAGTGAAGAATGTACGTGGAAATACTTCACCCATGTGACAAACCTCTGTGAACAGGATAAAGTGAGAAGACTCGAGATAAGAGAGAGTTTTAGTTCGCATCAAGAACGAGAAGTTGGTGACGCATGAGTCGGGTTACGGACTCTTTCGTCAACCGATAGTATGGAACGGGTGATGTTAGTTGGTAATAGTCCCGCTATGCGATAGGGCACCGGATGCAAGTGCCCAAGTCTAGCTGATCGTCAGACGAAGTTCGTGGACGTTGCTCCATCGAATCAGTCGTAAGGACCGGTAAGAGCCTTAACGGAACGATGCAGCATAATGGACAAGTTTTGATAGTAAATCAAAGGATTGTGGAACAAGAAACATTATTGAGATTTTGTACGCATGTTAAGTGCGCCATGTGGCATCGCTGGTCTTCAGTGCGCTTTGATCGATAGCATAAGATAGAGTTTATGCCGAGTTTGTATACTGCAATCGACTAAGAACATTCGGGACGAATGTTTCTGGGGAAGAATGTTACACCCCATAAGTCCGTGACATGTATAATAGAATGTACGTAAGGAATCAAGACTTGGAAATCGTACGAAGCGAAGAATTGTTTTTCCGACGGAAAATATTCGAACGCCTGAAAGGAAAATGTTCGCTGCTGAGAATTGAATTCTCAAAATGCATTATTTGGAAGAGTATGGAACTTATTAACATTATGGAAATTTGTTTTACTGATTTGGTCACGCTGGGCCCATCCGAGGAATTTTACGCTTTGGGGCCACGAGGTTACTAATTTTACGGACGAACGAGAGGCGACACGCTGCACCCCACATATGGTCTTGGACGATTTTTAGTAAGTGGTAAATGGTCATTGACCATCTTGGAAGATAAGTCTTCAAAGCTTGATATTATCGACCAAAGTCAACTTGCCACTGGGCTCGATCCTGTGAAACTCATCCTAGCCACTCATGTGTTGCAAATATAAGCCCTCCAACGTGTTTTATATACTACCCTAGTGCAAGACAAGGTCTTCCAACACTTAGAGAAAAATCACAACATTGTTGTTCTTAAAACTTTCTGCTTTGCACCTTTGCCACAAGAAAATTTGTAGTTTGATCCATTGTTCACAAGACTTAAACCCAATGTCCCTAAGGGTATTGTAAGGATATCTCAATAGAAAGATTTCGAAAAAGCGGCGTTTTCACGTTAGTCGCAAGGAAACTTAAGGAGTTCTTCAACTTTGAAGCTGGAACTCAAGCACGGGTTCTTCATGTGCTTCAAGGAGTGCTTGGAGTGGATTGGAACATAAGGAAAGGAGCTAAGAATTTGCTAAGGAGCGACTTTGAATCTTGGAAATTTTAAGAGCTTGTAAAGGTATAATTTTTGTCGCTTTAGCAATTAAGGTTTACTTATCATCAGAAGCTATGGATATTAGCAAGACGCGTTATATATTACGAGGTTTGATGTTGTTTCGCTATCGAACCCTAATCCTAAAAACTAGTATGTTAGCCTTAAGATTACAATTCAAGTCGATTATTAGTTTAAGTCGCCGATGTTGTAGAAAGAAGGAAATTGTAGTTGTCAAGTTGTTTATGACTATATAACATGTTATACCTTAGAACTTGGAATTGGAAAAGGATTGGAAAAGACTTTGAATTGTCGGTTATGTCTGCCGAGAACGGCTTGAATACGGAACTACTTCAGATTAATCATGGGCGGAATTTACACGTATCAAGGCGGTAATCCCCTTTGTTTGGTTGTTGTTTTGAGCCTTAAATGTAGCGTGTTGGTTATTGTATTCACTTGAAAAAGGTGGCAAAGTGAGTAGAAACAAAGGAAGTGTCTTCCGATTTTCCGTAATTAGAGACCAGATACTTAGTATTATTCTACGCTTCGAGACTAGAAGTCGATAGTCTTGTTGTGACCATTATAGGTTGACACTTCTACGCACGCGATTCGGCTTAGCTTGTGGATTTAGCCTAAAGGTATGTGAACCATCTCCTCTTCTAGCATGATTCCTTAAGATAAAGAAAGCATGTCCTACTCCTTAAACGATCCATTCCTCGTTGTATTCGATTGCCTAAAATAGAATTCGCCTATGTACTCCTTGATTGTACTTTGATGTTTAAATTGTGTTGTATAATCCATTTCTTAGTGAAGTTTGGATTCTTAAAAGTGAAAGTATTTTACTTAAAGTACATGTAGTCTTGAAAAGGAAGTTGGTTTCAAACCTTTGTTAAGCTTTAGTTCCAAAACCTAAGGGTTGTTGTAATGACTTTAGGAGTTAAAGGAGTGATTTACTTAATTGTTTTAAGAGAGGAGAAATGACATGATTTAAGAGAAGTAACTTGTTTTAAAGTGTAGTTACTTGAGGTTTAAAAGTAATAAACTTGTTTTCTAAATATTAAGAGACTCAAGATTTTGAAAGTTAAGAAACTTGATTTGTAAGTACGTGATACTTGGTTTTAAGTATGTCTCTTGGTTATAAAAAGGAATGAATATGTCTAAAACCATAAAGGGTTATAACGCTTTACGAAAGGTTAAGAAAGTTGTCTATTTTGATTATTAGGCATAAGTTGCCTAGATTGTGAAAATTTGAAGTTACTTGATTTCAAGCTTGAAAAGAGTTTTCTAAAAGTGTAGTAACTTACTTTGAAAATAGACATACATCGATACTACTGCGTTAGTATCTCGGGGTTTTACATAAAAAGCGAGTCTTTGAAAAGAATGTACGCACGTAGTACTTTGGCTTGTTTAATCGAGAATTATGCTACGCAGGCCTTGATAAGTACTTTGGCTTGTTTAATCGAGAATTATTCTACGGTGCCTTGATAAGTACTTTGGCTTGTTTAATCGAGAATTGCCAACGTGTGGCGATAGCATTTGAGTTCAAGTATTATGTTTTATTACGCTGCCGCGACTTGGCCGGTGGTCTACCGCCTTGTCGGAGTTTACTCGACGCATCGACAGTTGACGGATTCCACGTACGCTTCCATTATTTGTGTTACTCCTCGACATGCTTATACGACGTGGGATTTCGGAACGTGACCGCGAGGCGGTTAGATTCCGTGATTTATAATGTCATGTTAGTGCCTTAAGTTAACCAAAATGAAAGGTATACGAATAAGACTAATAAGAAGTTGGGATTTCTTAACTTGCTTACTTCTCGCGTGATGCCAGAGGCTTATGCATGTATGATGGCCACTGAGGTAGGTAAGAGTATAAACGAGGGGTAAATCCCCAAAGATCGTTATACCACCCGCTTACCACCTTCTCCGTGGTAAGAGTATAAACGGTGGTAAATCCCCAAAGATCGTTATACCACCGCTTACCACCTTCTCCAGGTAAGAGTATAAACGGCGGTAAATCCTCAAAGATCGCTATACCACCGCTTACCACCTTCTCCGTGGTAAGAGTATAAACGGGGTAAATCCCCAAAGATCGTTATACCACCGCTTCCGTGGATTTGCTACCTATACTTTTGATTACTCTCATCATAGTAAGACATCGTCAATCGTTATTCGAGTAGTGACTTCGGAGGCACGCGCCCTGACTTGATATGATCGCTATGTATCAGGTAATCGTAGGCTGGCTATCATACATGTCTCCTGCTTTGTTTAGATCGCTATGATTACATTACAAAGATTTCATCGTTTCACATACTTGGTACATTCTTCAGAATGACCTCCTTCGTGGCCGCGCTCACGCCGCAGATTTAGGTACGCTGTTTGGTGATCGGCAGTGTAGACCCCGCCGTAGTTTCGATAGCTCATTCTGTCTAAGTTTATCTTTTGGTATAAGTTCTTCAAGATGTGCTTTGTACGCTTATGGGTACGGCGGGCCTCATTCCGCCACAACAAGAAACTCTGTAGGTCCAGATTCATATGTAGGATCGACCTACGCACATGTAATGTCTTTTTATTATGTATATTATACGGCAAATTTGTCGGCTTTGGCCTTGCACGATGTTGGTTTTAAAAAAATAAGGTGTTATTTAATTTCCGCTTTACTTAGTTATATCGGGCGGTGCCTGTAGGCACCACCACGCCCGGTTCGGGCGTGACAGAGTGGTATCGTGAGCAACCCTGAATGTCTACAGACCGCGTGTCTAGTAGAGTCTGATTATCTGTGTTGCGCGCCACACCCATAAACAGGAGGCTACATGACATTTGTGAGTTGGTTTCTATTCTTCTCACTCTAAGATCGTACATGAGCCGTGTTAGTAAGATAATTCTTCTCCGACGTGATTTTGTGTTACAGCTTATGCTCCGCGAGGCAACAAATGCATGGGCAAAGGAGTAGCAGGAGCTACTAGTCGACTCAGAGAGTTGATAGTGGCTTATGCCTGTGGTATACCGGATGTTGTTCCGCACGAAGTTCTTCTCGCCAGTTTTGAGACCTCAAAGACTGCAGCCTCCCGCTTCAGCTAGAGAAGCCTATGTGGTCGCGAGGGAAGCAGCTATGTTATTGACCAAGATAGCGGTGCTACGCTTCACTGCCAGGAGGTTATTCGGCCAAGCATGCATGTGTGTACAGAGGGTAGAGGGCCAACGCGAGATCACAGAAGAGGCTAGACCTGGCTGGTTATCCTGAGTTTTGACGAGCATTTCTCAAGAAATGAGTGAGATATTCATCCCACCTACCCAAAGACATACTCCCGCAGCTCATGTGTGGGATATCGACCCCACAAGGTATTTAGGAGACGGTCCAAGCTCCAGGGGTCGAGGTTCTCAAAGGAGCAGGGGATTTTCTCAATGAGGCCACTTATTCCTCGTTGTTTCCATCAGAAAGCGCCATTCGGGAAATGTCGCATGGCATTGTGTTTGTTTTCGCTGGTCAGGCCGTCCGGTCCATATACGGAGGGTATGTCCTTTAGAAAGAGCACCGGTGAGGTGGCTCACCTGAGGCCTGTGAGTTGGTTCCCCTTCCTCCACAAGGCCCCCTGTAGGTGTTCAGATGTCGCCACCACGTGGCAGAGGTCGGTGGAGTTTATGGTTCGCGGTCCTTCGAACCGCATAGATGACGTGATCATCGGACAGATCGTGAGGCGACATCGCACTGGTTACAGTATATCTCGATTCTTTTCAATCATACGCATCGATAGATTCAGATTTCTTCTAGCATATATATTTTCCCTTTGTTGCTAGCTTGTAAGTTATAGTACCTGTGAGGTAGGAATACTTTGATTAGTAAAGTGAAAAATTAAGAATGTCGACAAGAATGGTAAGTGAACCGAGACTATAGTCAGCAGAGTTCACAAGTTGTAATTGCCCCATAACAAAGGTAAGACCAACAGGAAGAATGTACTCGTGGAAATACTTCACCTACGTGACAAACCTCTAGTGAACAGGGATAGTGAGAAGCACTGAGATAAGAGAGAGTTTTAGTTCGCATCAAGAACGAAGTTAAGGGTGACGATGAGTCGGGTTATGGACTCCTTTCGTCAACCGATAGTATGGAACGGGGTGATGTTACTTGGTAATAGTCCCGCTATGCGATAGGGTCCCGGGATGCAAGGCCCAAGTCTAGTTGATCGTCAGACGAAGTTCGTAGACGTTGCTCCACCTAATCAGGTCGTAAGGACCGGTAAGAGCCTTAACTGAACGATGTAGCATAATGGCCAAGTTTGATAGTAAATCCAAGGATTGGGAACAAGAAACAATATTGAGATTTTGTACGCATGTTATGTGGTGGCCATGCGTGGCATCGCTGGTCTTGTGCGCTTTGATCGACAGGCATAAGATAGAGTTTACGCCGAGTTTGTATAGCTTGGCAATCGACTAAGAACATTCGTGATCTAACGTTTCTACGGGGAAGAATGTTACACCCCGTAAGTCCGTGACATGTATAAGAGAATGTACGTAAGGAATCAAGACTTGGAAATTGGTACGAAGGAAGAATTGTTTTACGACGAAAATCTTCCGAACGCCTGAAAGGAAAATGTTCATTGTTGAGAATTGAATTTCAAAATGCATTATTTGAAGAGTATGGAACTTATTAACATTAGGGAAATTTGTTTTTACGATTTAATCACGCTGGGCCCACCCGAGGAATTTTACGCTGGGCCCACGAGGTTATAGAATTTTATGGATCTAATGAGAGGGCGACACGCGGCACCCCACATACGGTCTCGACGATTTTTAGTAAGTGGTAAACGGTCATTGACCATCTTCAAGATAAGTCTTCAAAGCTTGATATTATCGACCAAAGTCAACTTGCCACTGGGCTCGATCCTGCGAAACTCATCCTAGCCACTTACGTGTTGCAATCTAAGCCTCCAACGTGTTTTATATACTACCCTAGTGCAAGACAAGGTCTTCCAACACTTAGAGAAAAATCACAACATTGTTGTTCTTAAACTCGCTTCCTGCTTGCACCTTTGCCACAAGAAAATTTGTAGTTTTGATCCATTGTTCACAAGACTTAAACCCAATGTCCCTAAGGGTATTGTAAGGATATCTCAATAGAAAGATTTCGGAAAAACGGCGCTAATGCTAGTCGCAAGGCGGAAACTTAAGGAGTTCTTCAACTTTGAAGCTGAACTTGAAGACGGGTTCTTCATAGGTTTCTAAGGAGTGCTTGAGCGGATTGGAACATAAGGAAAGGAGCTAAGAATTTGCTAAGGAGCGACTTTGAATCTTGGAAATTTTAAGGGCTTGTAAAGGTATAATTTTGTCGCTTTAGCAATTAAGGTTTACTTATCATCAGAAGCTATGGATATTAGCAAGTACGAGTTATATATTACGAGGTTTGATAAGTGTTTTGCTATCGGAACCCTAATCCAAAAACTAGCATGTTAGCCTTAAGATTACAATTCAAGTCGATTATTAGTTTAAGTCGCCGCATGTTGTAGAAAGAAGGAAATTGTAGTCATTGGTTGTTTATGACTATATAACATGTTACACCTTAGAACTTGGAATTGGAAAAGGATTGGAAAAGACTTTGAATTGTTGGTTATGTTGTCGCCGAGAATGGCTTGAATATGGAACTACTTCAGATAATCATGGGGCGGAATTTTACACGATTGTAAGGCGTGTAATCCCCTTTGTTTGGTTGTTGTTTGAGCCTTAAACGTGGCGTGTTGGTTATTGTATTCGCCTTGAAAAAGGTGGCAAAGTGAGTAGAAACAAAGGAAGTGTCGCCCGATTTTCCGTAGAATTAGAGACCGTGATACTTAGTATTATTCTACGCTTCGAGACTAGAAGTCGATAGTCTTGTCAGACCATTATAGGTTGACACTTCTACGCACGGCGATTCGGCTTAGCTTGGATTTAGCCAAAAGGTATGTGAACTATCTCTCTTCTAGCATGATTCCTTAAGATAAAGAAAGTATGTCCTATGTCACGACTGCCCGGCTCGTGGATCGTGCCTTACCCGCACCCAAGTAGTCATACATCGAGTAATCAATGAACATAAAAACAATACTCAAACAAAATGTGAAATGAGACACATTTTACCCGAGAGAAAATCGCTTACTAATATATATATAATTACCAAAGTTGAGCTTTAATCCTTACAACCCCGCCACAACAAGCATGCTGCACTTAAGATTTATATAACAACTATGACGGATGGTTCTCGCCATACCCCGAATGTACAAGAACCTACAAACTCGTGGTAACATACCAAAAGATAAGCCTCCAAGGAACTGAGCTTCCCAATACGCAAAAGTGATCCTAAAAGTGGGATCGACACCACGTACTTACACGCGCAGATGAACGCAGCCTCAAGGAGGTCAAGGCAACAGTACTAAGTATGTGAAATCAGAATATCAGAAATGTAAATCATAATAGTCTATATAAAGCAGTGAGACATGTATGATAACCAAACTACAAGACACACATATAACGCTTATGTCAAGTCGTGACTCACGCCCAAGTCATTACTCAAATATAAATATCGGGTCTCACGCCCACAACATCAATCACGCCCGTGAATACCTTCCTCACCGCCATAGCCTATGATATGATAACCCCAAGAAGTACATCCAACACCAAGTCTCACCGACGGCAAAGCCGCACTAACAATACAATACAACCAAACCACGGTCGACACGGGCAAGCACGAAGCCGACCATCGATACTGGCCACGCACTGACCGGCAAGTACGAGGGCTAACTACTGTACCAAGCGTCAGATCACGAGACTTCGCCACTAATCGAACGGCAAGCGCGAGGGCTAACTACTGTGTACCAAGGCCGAATCAGCCACGAGACGTGGCAAGTACGAAAGCCACCACCGTGTACCAAGGCCGAATAAGAAGAAACCTCACGGAGAGCTAGTCCATGGAATAACACTATCAATGCGAGCGCATCTGCGGAATTCTCCACACCGCCAGACGTCCAAGTAAGTTCTCAACAAGTCAATCGGCCCTCCATCGAGAGACGCGGTAGTATAGAAACACAATTCTTGCACAACAAAGGCTATCACAACAAACATAGGCAAGTTTCATAAAAACAAGCATAGGCAAGTTATACACAACTCAAGGTACTTTCATTTTATGTCAAAGTCCGGGTTTTAACCCTAAAGTACTACGTACGTTAAATTCCTTTTAAGAAATCCATTCCTTTTATAAAAGTCACCCGATACCCTTAGTATAAAAATAGAGTGACTTACATCTTTTTAAGTAAACCAAAACAACTTCCATACTTTCCTTTTTTAAAACCAAATTAAGGCAATACCATGCCTTCTTTTTGGACCAAAACACTTCTCTTTTTTAAAGTCAAGTTACCACATTAAAACCAATGATAAAACCCTTCTTTTGTTCTCTTAAAGTCGTTATAACTAACTTCCCATAAAGTTGTTATAACACTTTATGTTTTAAACCAATTTAAGACAAAACAATGCCTTTCTTTTCCCTAAAGTTCCAGTTTGCCTAATTTCAATTACTCAAGTCTCTTTATTTTAGAAAAGTTTCATAGTTCAATGTCTTAATCTCTTTTAAAACAATTGAGTAACATATGCCATATGTGTGAGCAGCCTTATTCTCGTTATAACCATCTTATTAAAGCAAATGATCTAGAAAATGTAATATCATTTTGTCTCATCTTAGCTTCTATGCAGATGAGGTTTCTACCGGTTTTAATAATACTTTAGTCATTACATTTCCTTTATTAACGCCGCAGTTGGTTTGTCGATACTCATTCTCGATTTCCAAATCAAGAAACATTATTACTTTTAAAACCAAGTACTCATTACTCACGAATGAGGTTTCACACAAAATTCATATTAATTCTTTTAAGTCAAGTCTCTTAACTTCTAAAAATCAAGAAACCATTCTCTTTATCTTCTCTTAAGTCGTTATACCTATCTTCCCATAAAGCTAGTATAACTCTTATGTTTTCACAACCAAGTATTACTCTTCTTTCAAAAGGTTTCTTAATCTTTGAAATACTTCAAGATTCTTTATTATTCGTGCTTAAGTCAAAAGACATCAGAACACTACATTCGCTAACACACGACGCCTACCGCACTATATATATATTCCTTTAAAATATTTCAAGTTCTTATTATTCAAAGCTTAAGTCCAAAGACATTGTTGCATAACTATATTCGCTAGCACACGACGCCTACCATACTATATATATATATTATTCGTGCTTAAGTCAAAAGACATTGCCACACGACGCCTACCGCACTATATATATA
The DNA here is from genome assembly GCA_029844215.1 of Przewalskia tangutica. Lineage (NCBI taxonomy): Eukaryota > Viridiplantae > Streptophyta > Magnoliopsida > Solanales > Solanaceae > Przewalskia > Przewalskia tangutica. Next base: position 150,286 of record JAQGDG010000194.1, on the reverse strand, counting down.
TTCTTTAAAATACTTCATGCTCAAGAGTATAGGAAGAATCACATACCGCGACGATTATCGACTATAAGCAAAACGCCCACTCGCTATAACCCGCTAGCCTTGTCCACCTTCCAAGTAGCACATGCTACTCGCAGAACATTCAACCAATAAAGGTTATCACCATCAGAATACAAACCCTATGTAAGTACAGCTTTAATCTTCTACTAAATATTCTTCCGATGTGATTTCGCCAAGTCTTTTCAGAATATCCTTCAATTACAGCTCAATTCTCTTCTATGAATCTTATATTCATTTCTATACAACTACGTGATGTAATTCCCAATTACAATAGAAGGACAAAGAGTATTTACCTCGATGAGCCCAAAATTATCCAAGTTTAATGCCGCCCCGAGCAACGTTAAGCTCCTACTCCACGCGCCCAACCCGCCTCCAAACAACCCTTAGAAGTTCTACGCAACTTCTACTTAACACTTCAACCGACTATGAAGGTTTTCCTTAGGGTTTTGTTTAGTGGCTAAAGGAAAGTATAATAGTATTTCCTGCTCTACGATAGAGGTAACTTTTGGAAAGTACTACAAGCGTATTTGGGCAAAGTATTTGGGCATTATAACAATACTTGAGAGTATTTCATACCACAAAGGGGTATTATACGAAAACAACTAGGCTGGTGGTGTTCTCGCCAAGGCTTCTCAAAAGAGTGGGCTTGACGAACTCAACTTACAAAGGGAAGCGGATTTTAAGACTTGAAAATGATTTTAGGATGAAGAAGTTCATCAACTTAGAGGGCATTTATAGTCAAGCAATGGCCAACCAATGGCCAAGATCAAGCCAAGTGCCATGCAAGTGTAGGGCTAGGATTAAGCCAAGTGCACCTTATCCATCTACCACACCAACTTGCACAAAATATCCTACCTAACCCATGCTCCCATTCGTCCCATTGCCGCCCCAATTGCTTAATGCAGGGTGACACATGCCACCCTCCCGTTGGTCCAAAATGTTTCGCCTCTGAAAAATCCGCAAAAATTAGAAATGACATAGCCGAATTTTCCTTCGCAAGTCTTGTAAAACGCTTCGCCGAAAACGATTCTTTCGACTTCAGGCCCAAATTTTCAACCTTGCCAATCCTTAAGGCTTAAATTTTTATACGCACGCCTCATGTACATACTGAAATACGGTATAACATTCTCTCCTTAGAAACATTCGTCCCAATGTTCCTTCTCAAGACGATAACGATAAAGTTCTTCTAACAAGTCGCTAACGCCACGCCGCCACTTAAATAACACACGCCGCAAATACTTAAATCTGTGCCAACGAGGAACCACCTCGACGATGCAAAACAATACCAACTCTCGCCTGGTCCAAGCGGACACTCCTTCGCACATTCATTTCTCAAAATGATTACTTCCATCTTTCAAAGACAAGTTCACTTCCTTCCTTACTGTCGACTTTCTAACACTCAACTCTTCTTAGTACACGCATCATACTTCACCAACGCTTCGTTTCAAAACTGAGTCACCACCTCCAAACTTGGTCATCTTACTAGCCTCAATCTCCTTAAGGCCATTCCCGCCTTCACGATCCGCTCGTCGAACATATCCACGAACTCATACGACGGTCATCTAAACTGGCCTAGCACCTCGTGACCTTCCACCGGCGACCACCCAGAGCCGACCTACCTCTAAACAGCCACGGGTTGGCCCGCAACACGGCCCCAACCCGACCCACTTAACGCATCAAGCTCTTGTTTCCGATCCGAACAATCTTACCTATACAGTCATGAAAGCTACCACTTCCATTTTACACTACCCAAGGAATTTTCCCACAATTACTCCACGATACTTATACATTCCGCAAAGATCACCCGCAAAAATCTTGTACTCAAGACGGCCTTACATCTAAGGTCTCAACCGTAATATTCTAAGGTTCATCATTTTCACCCTGTGCTTACTCCTTTTTCACTAACCGTGTTCTAAATCACATTTTAGCACAAAGCTATCCGAACATAACACTTAACACATTATCATAACATCAATACATACAAGTCTCTAGAGGTTAAGGATATACTCAAAATAAAGTGCTCAAAGGACCGCTAAAATCGGGAACTTCCACCGCGACTCTACCGGCTCGCGTATTTAACATCCTCGCCTAGCTATGGAAGGTGAAGAACCCAAGAATCGCTTCTAGTAGTCTGTTTCATCCTACCAGCTACCCTGCCTGGACATTCTTCTCGCCAGACGGCCTCGCTGTCCGCAAGCATAACAATCTCCCAAGTTAGTACGACACTCTCCTTATGAAGTTTTCCACAACGCCACATCGAGACAGTGGCGACTCATCCGCGAGCACTTACTCCCCGAAAATCTGAAACCCGGGAGCCCCGACCGCCCCCGAATATCCCGGCGTCCCGGCGCCGGAGACCACTCAGATCGGGCGAGATACATAACTAGTCACTGGCCGAGGCGGTCCGCCTCGAAAGTCACCAGCGACCTCGCTGCTCGCCTCTTCTCGATTCGTCATTCCGCCGATTTCTCCGCCTCACATCCAAGTGCATAAGTCGCATGCGGCAATGTCCATGCCCACCAAGAGCTACACCAACAACTTCGCTAGGTAATCATCGAGCCTCAGAATATATCGGCACTCGATCCTCCATACTAGCTACTAACGCGGACGCACGCCAATGAGTCGAACTCCACATTGTACTCCAACCGCACGCTCGCTTTGCCGCAACACCAAAAACTGTTACCCGAGCCCTCTCATCCGCGAGGCAAGAAATGTGCAAGAAAAGCCCTCGAGAAATCGCCCCAAACGGCCGAAGCATTCTCTCCCGACAGCTCCCACGAATCAAACCACGATCATGTAGATCACGAGCCGATGCGAACCTAGACCACCGACTCGGTCTCCGATGCTCGATCACTTACGATCCACAGAATCGCTTGATGAACTCGCGATCATCCTCGTGCCTCACCCATAAAACTCGCGCCTACAACTCAGAAATCCCGTAGCCTCAAACTATCCGATCTAGGTGAACCATCGCATCGGAATCGCCGGCCCACCTATCCTCAAGTCCGCCACAACTCGCCATTAATCGGGCCCACTCCTTGTAACCCATCTCTCTCGCTTGCATCGCGGATCGAGGCTCGTGCATCGTGGTCTTCAGAGATCGCCGCCGCTTTACTTGCAGCCTCCTCGCCGCCATGCCATTCTCGGGCCCGGCCTTTACGCGAGGCATAATCGATAAAAACGGCACGCTGAGGGTCCAACTTACAACACGCTCTAAGGTACGATCTCGTAATGAGAAGAATGGAAACTAATCCTAAATGTCTCGCAATCTCGACATAGACGTGGCGCACAACACACCGATAATCAAGACTTACTAGACACGCTCGTAGACACTTTCCGAGGATTAATCGCTTCGATACTACTTTTGTCACGATCTGCCCGGCTCCGTGGATCGTGCCTTATCCGCACCCAAGTAGTCATACATCGTAGTAATCGGAACATAAAAACAATACCAAACAAAATGTGAAATGAGACATATTTTACTCGAGAGAAAATCGCTTTACGGCATATATATATAATTACCAAAGTTGAATAGCTTTAATCTCACAACCCCGCCACAACAAAGCATGCACTTAAGATTTATACAACAACTATGACGGACAGTGGCTCCCGCCATACCCCTGAATGTACAAGAACCTACAAACTCAGGGTAACATACCAAAAGATAAGCCTCTGAAGGAACGGATCTTCCCAATACGCTGAAAAGTGATCCTAAAATGGATCGACACCGACGTACTCTACCATGCAGATGAACGCAGCCTTCGGCGAGGTCAAGACAACAGTACTAAGTATGTGAATCAGAATATCAGAATGAAATCATAATAGTCTATATAAAGCGAGACATGTATGATAACCAAACTACAAGATACACATATAACGCTTATGTCAAGTCGTGACTCACGCCTCCAAGTCATTACTCAAATATAAATATTGGGTCTCACGCCCACAACATCAATCATGCCCGTGGAATACCTTCCTCACTGCCGGCAGTCTATGATATGATAACCCCAAGAAGTACATCTGAACACCAAGTCCTACCTGATGCCAAAGTCGTACTAACAATACAATACAACCAAACCACGGTCGACACGGCAAGTACGAAGCCGACACCAGATATCAAGGTCGCCACGACCGACCGGCAAGCACGAGGGCTAACTACAGTACCAAGGTCAGATCACGAGACTTCGCCACTACACCGAACTGGCAAGCGCGAGGGCTAACTACTGTGTACCAAGGTCGAATCACCACGCAGACGGCAAGTACGAAAGCCACCACCGTGTACCAAGGCCGAACAAGAAGAAACCCCACGGAGAGCTAGTCCACGGAATAACACTATCACCGTGAGCGCATCTGCAGAATTCTCCACACCGCTGGTACGCCCAAGTAAGTTCTCAACAAGTCAACCGGCCCTCCATCGAGACGCCAGAGTATAGAAACACAATTCTTGCACAACAAAGGCTATCACAACAAACATAGGCAAGTTTCACAACAACAAGCATAGTGAAGTTATACACAACTCAAGGTACTTTCATTTTATGTCAAAGTCCTGTTTTAACTCTTAAGTACTACGACGTTAAATTCCTTTTAAGAGATCCATTCCTTTATAAAAGTCACCCGATACCTTTAGTATAAAAATAGAGTGACTTACATCTTTTAAGTAAACCAAAACAACTTCCATACTTTCCTTTTTTAAAACCAAATTAAGGCAATACCATGCCTTCTTTTTGGACCAAAACACTTCTTTTTTTTAAAGTCAAGTTACCACATTAAAACCAATGATAAAACCCTTCTTTTGTTCTCATAAAGTCGTTATAACTAACTTCCCATAAAGCTGTTATAACACTTTATGTTTTAAACCAATTTAAGAAAAAACAATGCATTTCTTTTCCCTAAAGTTCCAGTTTGCCTAATTTCAATTACTCAAGTCTCTTTATTTTAGAAAAGTTTCATAGTTCAATGTCTTAATCTCTTTTAAAACAATTGAGTAACATATGCCATATGTGTGAGCAGTCTTATTCTTGTTTATAACCATCTTATTAAAGCAGCCATGATCTAGAAAATGTAATATCATTTTGTCTCATCTTAGCTTCTATGCAGATGGAGGTTTCTACTGGTTTTAATAATACTTCATTAGTCATTACATTTCCCTTTATTAACGCTGCAGTGGTTTGTCGATACTCATTCTGATTTCCGAAATCAGTAAAATATTATTCCTTTTAAAAACCAAGTACTCATTACTCACGAATGAGGTTTCACACAAAATTCATATTAATTCTTTTAAGTCAAGTCTCTTAACTTCTAAAAATCAGTAAACCATTCTCTTTATCTCTCTCTTAAGACGTTATACCTATCTTCCCATAAAGCTAGTATAACTCTTATATTTTCAAAACCAAGTATTACTCTTCTTTCAAAAAGGTTTCTTAATCTTTTGAAATACTTCAAGATTCTTTATTATTCAGGCTTAAGTCAAAAGACATTGTCGTAACACTACATTCAGTTAACACACGTACGTCTACCGTACTATATATATATTCCTTTAAAATATTTCAAGGTTCTTATTATTAAGCTTAAGTCCAAAGACATTGCCGTACAACTATATTCAGTTAGCACACGTACGTCTACCATACTATATATATATATTATTCAGGCTTAAGTCAAAAGACATTGCCACACGTACGTCTACCGTACTATATATATATTCTTTTAAAATACTTCATGCTCAAGAGTATAGGAAGAATCACATACCTCGCGACGATTATCGACTATAAGCAAAACGCCCACTACTATAACCCGCTTAGCCTTGTCCACCTTCCAAGTAACACATGCTACTCGCAGTAACATTCAACCAATAAAGGTTATCACCATCAGAAATACACTATGTAAGTACAGCTTTAATCTTCTACTAAATATTCTTCTGATGTGATTTCGCTCAAGTCTTTTGTAATATCCTTCAATTACAGCTCAATTCTCTTCTATGAATCTTATATTCATTTCTATACAACTACAAGATGTAATTCCCAATTACAATAGAAGGATGAGTATTTACCTCGATTAGCCCAAAATTATCCAAGTTTAATCGCTTCCCGAGCAACGTTAAGCTCCTACTCCGCGCCCAACCCGCCTCCAACAACCCTGAAGTTCTACGCAACTTCTACTTAACACTTCAACCGACTATGAAGGTTTTCCTTAGGTTTTGTTTAGCTAAAGGAAAGTATAATAGTATTTTCCGGCTCTACGATAGAGGTAACTTTTGGAAAGTACTACAAGGTATTTGGGCTAAAGTATTTGGGCATTATAACAATACTTGAGAGTATTTCTATACCACAAAGGGGTATTATACGAAAACAACTAGGCAGTGGTGGTGTTCTCGCCAAGGCTTCTCAAAAGAGTGGCTGGACTAACTCAACTTACAAAGGGAAGGGATTTAAGACTTGAAAATGATTTTAGGATGAAGAAGTTCATCAACTTGTAGGGTATTTATAGGTCAAACAATGGCCAACCAACGGCCAAGATCGCCAAGTGCCATGCAAGTGTAGGGCTAGGATTAAGACAAGTGCACCTTATCCATCTACCACACCAACTTGCACAAAATATCCTACCTAACCCATGCCCCATTCGTCCCATTGCCGCCTAATTGTTTCCAATGCGAGGTGACACATGTCACCCTCTCGTTGGTCCAAAATGTTTCGCCTCTGAAAAAATCCGCAAAAATTAGAAATGACATAGCCTAATTTTCCTTCGCAAGTCTTGTAAAACGCTTCAAAAAACGATTCTTTTCGGCACTTGTGCCCAAATTTTCGAACCTTGCCAATCCTTAAGGCTTAAATTTTTATACGTACGCCCTCACGTACATACTCTGGAAATACGGGGTATAACATCCTACTCCTTAAATGATCCATTCCTTGGTTGTATTTGGATTGCCTAAAATAGAATTCGTTCTATGTACTCCCTTGATTGTACTTTGATGTTTAAATTGTAAGTTGTATAATCCATTACCTTAGTGAAGTTTGGATTCTTAAAAGTAAAAGTATTTTACTTAAAGTACATGTAGTCTTGAAACTAAGTGGTTTCCAAACCTTTGGCTAGTTTTAGTTCCAAAACCTAAGGGTTGTTGTAATGACTTTAGGGGAGTTAAAAGAGTGATTTACTTAATTGTTTTAAGAGAGGAGAAATGACATGATTTAAGAGAAGTAACTTGTTTTAAAGGTGTGAGTTACTTGAGGTTTAAAAGTAGAAGAAACTTGTTTTCTAAATATTAAGAGACTCAAGATTTTGAAAGTTAAGAAACTTGATTTGTAAGATGTGATACTTGGTTTTAAGTATAAGTCTCTTGGTTATAAAAAGGAATGCATATGTCTAAAACCATAAAGGGTTATAACGGCTTTATGGAAGGTTAAGAAAGTTGTCTAATTTGATTATTAGGCATAAGTTGCCTAGATTGTGAAAATTTGAAGTTACTTGATTTCAAGCTTTGAAAAGAGTTTTCAAAAGTGTAGTAACTTACTTTGAAAAATATACATACATTGATACTAATGTGTTAGTATCTTGGATTTTACATAAAAGCGAGTCTTTGAAAAGAATGTACGCACGTAGTACTTTGGCTTGTTTAATTGAGAATTATGCTATGTGTGCCTTGATAAGTAATTTGGCTTGTTTAATCGAGAATTATTCTACGTGTGCCTTGATAAGTACTTTGGCTTGTTTAATCGAGAATTGTCAACGTGCCGGTGATAGCATTTGAGTTCAAGTATTATGTTTTATTACGCCGCCGACTTCCGAGGGCCTACCGTCTTATTGTGAGTTTACTCGACGCATCGATGCTGACGGGGATTCCACGCATGCTTCCATTATTTGTGTTACCCTCGACATGCTTATACGATGGAGATTTCGGCACGTGACCGTGAGGCGTTAGATTCCTGATTTATAATGTCATGTTAGTGCCTTAAGTAAACCAAATGAGAGTGTATATGAATAAGACTAATAAGGTTAGGGGATTTCTTAACTTGCTTACTTCGCGTGATGCCTGAGTGCTTATGTTATGTATGATGGCCACTGAGGTAGGGTAAGAGTATAAATGAGTGGTAAATCCTCAAAGATCGCTATACCACCGCTTTTACCACCTTCTCCGTGGTAAGAGTATAAATGAGGTAAATCCTCAAAGATCGTTATACCACCGCTTTACCACCTTCTCCGGTAAGAGTATAAACGAGGTAAATCCTCAAAGATCGTTATACCACCGCTTACCACCTTCTCCAGGTAAGAGTATAAACGGCGGGTAAATCCCCAAAGATCGTTATACCACCCGCTTCGTGGATTTGCTACTATACTTTTGATTACTCTCATTGTTAGTAAGGCATCAGGTAATCGTTATTCGAGTAGTGACTTCGAGGGCACGGTCCCCGACTTGATATGATCGCTATGTATCAGGTAATCGTAGGGTCGGCTATCATACATGTCTCATGTTTTGTTTAGATCGTTATGATTTCATTACGCATTTCATCGCTTCACATACTTGGTACATTCTTCGTAATGACCTCCTTCGGGGCCGCTCATGCCGCAGTTTAGGTACATTGCTTGGTGATCGGCAGTGTAGGACCTCGCCGTAGTTTCGATAGCTCCTTCGCTCTAAGTTTATCTTTTCGTATAAGTTCTTTCAAGACAGTGCTTTTGTACGCTTATGGATACGGGCGGCCTTGTCCCACAACAAGAAACTATTGAGGTTTGTATTCATACGTGGATTGACTCATGTACAAAGGTAAAGGTCTTTTATTATGTATATCAGACGGTAGCCTTGTCGCTTTGCCCTCAGAGTATGTCGGTTTTAAAAAAATAAGGTGTTATTTAATTTCCGCAGCTTTACTTAGTTGTTATGGTAGAAGGGTGCCTGTAGGGCACTACCACGCCCGGGTTCATGCATGAGTGGTATCGAGCAAACTTTCTGAATGTCTACGCACCGTGTCTAGTAGAGTTCGATTATCACAATGCGCGCCACACCCATAAACAGTGAGGCTACGTGACATTTAGAGTTGGTTTCTATTCTTCTCACTCTAAGATCGTACATGAGCCGTGTTAGTAAGATAATTCCTCTCTCGACGTGATTTTGTGTTACAGCTTATGCCTCGCGAGGAAACACGCCCGTGGCAGCCGAGTGCAGGAGCTACTAGTCGACTCGTGGAGTTGATAGTGGCTTACGCCTGTGGTATACCGGATGTTGTTCACTGGCCTACGAAGTTTTTATGCGCCAGTTTTGAGACCCCAGCACCAGAGCCTGGGCCATAGCTAGAGAAGTCTATAGGTCATGGCGAAGAAGCATGTTATCGACCAAGATAGCGTGCTACAGCTTCATCAAGATGAGGTTATCTGCCAAGACATACAGTGTACAAAGTGGTAGAGGTGTTATACTCGTAGTTCCGTGGTATGTATGTGAGGACGCACGATTTAGAATACGATAGAAATTTTGGAAAGAAAGAAGAAGTTGATTTTTCACTAAAAGTTTCCTGTTTCAATGAAAAGGTTCAATGGGAATTGGATTCCTGATTTGGTATTTGGGCTTCTTGGATTATTTTAGAATTATGAGATTTTATTTTCTAAATGGTCACGGGGGCCCACGGAGAAATTTACTGCTGGGGCCCGCTTGTTTTTGAGATTTTCAAAGATGAAATATTACGATTTAGCAGGGGGCACACATGTCACCCCATGTGGCCAAGAGTGGCCGATTTTTATTGCAAGTGTCCATGGCCGATTGGTCTTACATGTGGCAAGCCACTTGTCTTGTTTTTTGTTGTCACGTGGTGTGGGACCCACACACACATGGCCCAATCTTGACCATACACTTACATTGATCTCGCCCTTGATTCTTCTATAAATACCCCATAGTGCAAGACATAATATTCATCCACACTTAAAGACTTTCCAAGGCAAAAATATCCCTTTCCCTTTGTACGGTTTTCGTCCTCTCCCCACTTGTGTAGAAAATACTCCAAGTATTATTGTATAATCCCAAATACCTTAGCCTAGTATCCCTAGTTGTATTCCAAGTTATTTCAATACTAGAGTCCTAAATACTACTTTATTCCATTAGTCGCAAAGTTGAAACCGTAGAAAAATCTTCCTAGCTTGGTCAAGTTTTAAGAGAAGTTGTTTAGAAACTTCTATGGTCGCTGAGCCGGTCGAGCGTAAGGAGTCGAGCTAAACGCTGCTCAGATCGACTTATAAACTTGGATAATTTTGGGCTTATCGAGGTAATGATCTACGCCCCCTATCAGAATCGATATTACATATCAGAGTAGTATAGAATCGGTATAAGATATATCGAAGGATGATTATAAAGGATTGAATCAGATTTACATCGACCGTATTTATAGTAGATTTGTGTAGTACATCGTGAAGGTAATTGAACACGCCCGCTAGACGGTAATCCCTTCGAGTTGTCGCTCGCAGCGTGCCTTGTTGTGAGGTTATTTATGCGTTCATGTGTGGGGAGGTGCCGAATTTTCCGTGAGAATAAGGAACTGCTTACTTAGAATATGCTACAAGAGAACCAGAGATTGATAGATATATCATGGTTGTTATAGCGGATCTTCTACGCGCAAGATACTGACTGGCTCAGGATTAAGCCAAGAGGTACGTGATTCTTCCTATACTCGAGCACGATTGTTGTGAACTATATAGTACCTGAGACGACGTGTGAAATGAATTTTGTTTGTTTAAAATATAAAGGTTATAACGGCTTTACGGGAAGTTAGTTATAACGACTTTATGAGGATAAAAGAAAGATTTGATTTTGACAGTAAAACGACTTGATTTAGAAAGTTAAGAGACTTGATCTTGAAAGATAAGAGACTTGACTCATAACGACTTGTTTTCAGAAAAGGAGAAGTAACTCGATTTAAGTATAGGTTACTTGTTTTGAAAAGAGTAAGTTATTTGGGTTTTAAAGTGTATACTTGATGTTGTTTTAAAAGAAAAGCACTTGGTTTTAAAAGTATAGAGTACTTGATTTTAAAAGTCTTATAAAGATTTTCTAAGGTGTAGTAATTTGGTTTGAAAGGAAAACGTGTTTTTAATACTACGAGTATTAGTATTGGTGGCTTTTACGTAAAAAAAGTGGGTCTTTTGAAAGAATGAAAGATGTAGTATTTGGGATGAAACCCGATTTTTAATATAAAATGAAAGTACATTGAACTCGCTTATGCTTATTGCGGATAGCCTTTGTTGCGCAAGTGTTTTAATTTCATACATCGGTTCTCGTGAGGACCGCTATCCGATTGATTGCTCGACATACCGACACGCTGACGGTCCACGAGTACGCTACCCACCTCGAGTATTATTTTGTTATTTCTTTCGACATATCGACACGTCAGCGCCCACGAGTATGCGCCCACTTTGAGTAGATCTTGTTATTTCTTCGACATACCGACACGACGGTGGCCCACGTATGCGCCCGTAGGATGGTTTCATGGCCATGCTTTCCGAGGTAAGATGCCGGCATACGGCCATCGCGAGGGTTTTGTTATTTGTCCACGGACCGCTAATCCATGAAGCTTGCCGCAGCGACGAGCGATCACGGCTTGATTTGTACACGTGGTTCGTGCACACTTTAGATACTTGTTCCGGTCATTTCCTCGTATCGGCAGTTCGCAGATAGCTTTAGATACTTTCCTGGCCATATCTCGCGAGACTCAGGCTGTGGCACGCTCGCTACGGTACTTGCCTCGCCAATAAGCGTGGCTAGCTTTGATCCGTAGTCGCTTCCGCATCTGCCCGTGAAGTTTTACGACTAGCTGAACCGTAGTCGGCTATTCTACTTGGCCCGATCGGCTTGACGACGCAGCAGATCTAGTGTTCGTGTTCACATACGGATGTTGTTTTAAATCATCGCTTCGGCATGAGGAATGAGTTCCACTGCACGAGTGATATTATGGGCGCGAGACCCATAGTTACGCGCGAGTGATTATTCGGGGATACGCGCCCCTTACTTGACCTAACTGCTTACTTATTGCGTAAATGGTTTTATAAAATGATGAAATGTGATTTCATTACGCATTTTTCGCCACATACTTGGTACCGTTGCCAGATCGACTCCTTCGGGCCGCTCACGCCGCAGAGGTACACCGCTTGTCGATCTCGCTCATGGATCGCAGTCATTGGGAAGCTCCGCTTTCCGAGGCTTATCTTGCATAGTCCCCATTGTAGGTACCGTGACATTCTGCCAGATGGCGGGCCCCGTCCCATCACGGTTGTTGTTATCTTCAGAGGTCCGTAGATCGCCAAGGTGGTTTGTAAAGGATTTTAATCGTTTCGCTATATGTATACACAAGGTTGCAACCGCTTTGGTTAGCCTGCTTTATATGGTATTTTGTTTCCTATTCATGTTTTTATTTCCGCTGATTTTCTCTCGATGTTGTATCACCAGAGTGCCCGGTAAGGCATCAGCCGCGCCCGAGATCGGGTCGTGACAAAAGTGGTATCGAGCGCTTAGTCTCTGAAAGGTCTGCGCACTGCGTCTAGTAGAGTCTTGATTATCAGACGTCAGGCACCACATCTATAATCGTGAGGTCGCAGGACATTTAGGATTGGTTTCATTCTTCTCACTCGAGATCGCGCTCAGAGCGTGTTGTAAGTTGACTCCTTCGACGATTCTTTCTCGCGCTATGCCTTCACGTATGGCAACCAGTGGCCCGGCGGCAAGCGCAGAGGAGGAGTCATGAGAGTCAGCAGCAGGGCTACAGAGACCACTGCACTGAGCCTCCACCCCACACCGGAGCAGGAGACGGGTTACGCGAGATGGCCCGCCATTAGCCGTGATTGTGGCTGACATTTACGGATAGGTCGATACAGTTAGCCAGCCCAAAGAACCCCGTAGTTCATCCCGCATCGGATAGTTTGAGATTACGGACTTTCTCGAAGTCGCACCACCCGAAGTTCTACGGTCGAGGCCCGAGGATGATCCGCAGGAGTTCATCCGACGCTAAAGCAGCATCACGAGAGTGATCAAGGCTTCAGAGACCGAGTCGTTGATTCGGTTCGCGATCGGCCGCGTGATATCGCAATGATCGTTTGATTCACGGAGCCGCCCGGGAGAGCATGCACTTCCAAAGCAGATGGGACGAAGTTCTCGCAGGCATTCCTCACTCACTTCTTGCCTCCACGGCATTTATGAGGCACGGCCGGCTGTGCTTCGACGCCGAGACGCGGCGACGCACGGGAGTACAACGTAGTTCGACTCGCCGCTCGAGCATGTCCCTCGCTAGTAGCCAATGGAGGATGAGTGCACCACCACGCCACAGGCTTGACGACTACTGGAAGAGTCTTGTTCGTGATCTCTTCACCGCACGGACATTGCCCGCACGCAGCTCACGCACTAGTGGTGCGAGGCACGAGAGACCGACGGATCGACCAATACCGCAGAAGGCCGCGACGGCAGGTCCTTTGGTAACTTTCGTATGGATCACGCAGCAGCAGACTAGTTATGCGCTCCGCCAAGACAGAGTGGTCCTCTGCGCCTTCAGAGCAGTCGTGGCTCCTGTGGTTCAGGTTTCGCGAAGCGAGTGTTGGTCGGATGAAGCCACCCCAACCCTGCGGCTGGGGTAAACCCATGCGGGAAGTTGTCGCAGATTCAGAGAGTTTGTTTTACACGCGACAGCAGGCCATTTAGCAAAGAATTGTCCGACCATAGGTAGCTGATGTCGAGACTCGCCTTCGGATCTGCTGGTTCTTCGCTTCGATAGCAGCAGGTGTTCATACACGGCAGCAGCAGTGGGTCGGGTGGAAGTTCTCCTAGCGGTCCTCGAACCGCCTATTTTGATTTCTGTATATCCTTCACCCTCTGCAGACTTGTATGCATCGATGATACGATGATGTGCTAAGTATTATGCTCAGATAGTGTTATGCTAAATCGTGATTTAGAGGCCCGGTTAGTAAAGGGAAGTCGGGTACATAGAGACGCGAGCCTTAGAATATTATACGTGGAGACATTAGAGGCGCAGGCCGCCTTGAGTAAAAGATTTTGTTTACGATTTGACCTTTGTTGAGTGCATAGTATACGGGTAAAATTGTGTGATAAGTCCTCGAGCGGTGGAATTATAAGCAGGTAGTGAGTTAAGCACTACCAGTTTTCGTGGACTGATAGCGAGATTGTTCCGCCGGGAACAAGAGCTCGTGCGAAACGGGTCGCCGAGGCAAGGTTGCGGTCAACCCGCAGCCCGCTGGGGCGGGCTCGAGGTGGTCCCGCCAGCGGTAGGGTCACGGCGGTGCTAAGCCCAAGTTTAGGTAACCATCGACGGTTCGCTGACGCGCTCGACCATAATCGGATCGTGAAGGCCGGAATGGCCTTAGAGTAAATCGCTAGCTGAGCCGTTGTGAGACTAGAAATGATTTCGCTGGCATGGATTTTAGTTTTGCGACATGTTATATTCTCGCCATCGTGGTACGACGGCTTTGTAAGTATAAGAGGGAGACTATATCGCGCACGTATGTTTGGAGATTCTGAAGGAACATTCGACGAATGTTTCTGGGGGAAGAATGTTATACCTCGTAGTTCCGTGGTATGTATGTGAGGACGACGCATTTAAAAATACGGCGTAAATTTTGGAAAGAAAGAAAGAAGTTGATTTTTCACTAAAAGTTTCCGGTTTTGTGAAGGAAAAAGGTTCGTTGACGGGAATTGGATTCCTGATTTGGTATTTGGGCTTCGGATTATTTTAGAATTATGAGATTTTATTTTCTGAAATGGTCACTGGGGCCCACTGAGAAATTTACGCTTTGTGGGGCCAACTTTGTTTTTGAGATTTTCAGATTTTGAATATTTTCAAAGATGAAATATTATGGAGCAGGGGGGCACACATGTCACCCCCATGTACAAGAGTGGCCGATTTTTATTGCCGTGTCCACGGTCGACTGTCTTACAAGTGGCAAGCCACTTGTCTTGTTTTTTGTTGGCCATGTGGTGTGGTGGGACCCACACACACATGGCCCAATCTTGACCATACACTTACATTGATATTGGCCCTTGATTCTTCTATAAATACCCCATAGTGCAAGACATAATATTCATCCACACTTAAAGACTTTCCAAGGCAAAAATATCCCTTTCCCTTTGTATGGTTTTCGTCCCCCTCCCCCCCACTTGTGTAGAAAATACTCCAAGTATTATTGTATAATCCCAAATACCTTAGCCTAGTATCCCTAGTTGTATTCCAAGTTATTTCAATACTAGGAGCCCGAAAATACTACTTTATTCCATTAGTCGCAAAGTAAAACCCTAGAAAAATCTTCCTAGCTTGGTTGAAGTTTTAAGAGAAGTTGTTTAGAAACTTCTAAGGGTCGCTTGGAGCGGGTTGGAGCATAAGGAGTTGGAGCTAAACGTTGCTCAGGATCGACTTATAAACTTGGATAATTTTGGGCTTATCGAGGTAATGATCTACGCCCCCTATCAGAATCGGATATTACATATCAGAAGTAGTATAGAATCGAGTATAAGATATATCAAGGATGATTATAAAGGATTGAATCAGATTTACATCGATCAGATTTACAGAGACTTGTGTAGTATTATCGTGAAGCAGACTGAACACGCCCGTTAGACGGTAATCCCCTCGAGTTGTTGGCTCAGCAGCGTGCCTTGTTGTGGAGGTTATTTATGTGTTCATGGGGGAGGCGCCAATTTTCCGTAGAATAAGGAATCGCATTTAGAATATGCTACAAGAGAACTAGAGATTGATAGATATATCGGGTTGTTATATGGATCTTCACGCGCATACTTGACTTGGCCATGGATTGCCAAGAGGTATGTGATTCTTCATATACTCTGAGCATGATTGTTGGAACTATATAGTACAAAGAGACGACGTATGTGAAATGAATTTTGTTTGTTTAAAACATAAAGTGTTATAATGGCTTTATGGGAAGTTAGTTATAACGACTTTATGAGGATAAAAGAAAGATTTGATTTTGACAGTAAAACGACTTGATTTAGAAAGTTAAGAGACCTGATCTTGAAAGATAAGAGACTTGACTCATAACGACTTGTTTTCAGAAAATGAGAAGTAACTTGATTTAAGTATAGGTTACTTGTTTTGAAAAGAGTAAGTTATTTGGGTTTTAAAGTGTATACTTGATGTTGTTTTAAAAGAAAAGCACTTGGTTTTAAAAGTACAGAGTACTTGATTTTAAAAGTCTTATAAAGATTTTCGGAAGGTGTAGTAATTTGGTTTGAAAGGAAAACGTGTTTTTAATACTACGAGTATTAGTATTGTGTGGCTTTTACGTAAAAAAAAAGGGGTCTTTTTGAAAGAATGAAAGTATGTAGTATTTTGGGGTTGAAACCCGGATTTTTAATATAAAATGAAAGTACATTGAACTTGCATATGCTTGTTGTGATAGCCTTTGTTGTGCAAGTGTTTTAATTTCGCTACATCGGTTCTCTGGGAGACCGCTATCCGATTGATTGCTCGACATATCGACACGCTGACGGTCCACGAGTACGCGCCCACCTCGAGTATTATTTTGTTATTTCTTTCGACATATCGACACGCCAGCGCCCACGCAGTACGCTGGCCCACTTTCGAGTAGTATCTTGTTATTTCCTTCGACATACCGACACGACGGGTGGCCCACGTACGCGCCCGCAGGATGGTTTCACGGCCATGCTTTCCGAGGTAAGATGCCGGCACGCGTCATCGCGAGGGTTTTGTTATTTGTCCACGGACCGCTAATCCACGAAGCTTGCCGCAGCGACGAGCGATCACGGCTTGATTTGTACACGTGGTTCGTGCACACTTTAGATACTAGTTCGTCATTTCGTGTATCGGCAGCTCGTAGATAGCTTTAGATACTGGCCTGGCCATATCTCGCGAGACGGTAGGCTGTGGCACGTCGCTTATGGTACTTGCCTCGCCATGTGGCTAGATTTTGATCCGTAGTCGGCTTCCGCATTCGCCCGCGAAGTTTTATGACTAGCTTTGAACCGTAGTCGCTATTCAACTCGCCCGATCGGTTTGACGACGCAGCAGATCTAGTGTTCGTGTTCACATACGGATGTTGTTTTACATCATGTACTTCCTAGCGAGGAACGAGTTCCACGCACGAGTGATATTACGGGCGAGACCCATAGTTATGCGCGAGTGATTATTCGGGGATACGCGCCCTTACTTGACCTAATAGTATACTTATTGTGAAATGGTTTTATAAAATGATGAAATGTGATTTCATTACGATTTTTCGCTTCACATACTTGGTACCGCCAGATCGACTCTCCTTCGGGCCGCGCTCATGCCGCAAGTAGAGGTACACCGCTTGTCGATCCTCGCCATAGATCGCAGTCATTGGGAAGCTCCGCTTCTCCGAGGCTTATCTTTCGCATAGTCCCCGTCATCAGAGGTACCGCACATTCAGATGGCGGGCCCCGTCCCGCCATGGTTGTTGTTATCTTCAGAGGTCTCAGTAGTAATCACAAGTGTGGTTTGTAAAGGATTTTAATCGCTCTATTATATGTATACACAATGGGTAACCGCTGGTTAGCCTGCTTTATATGGTATTTTGTTTCCTATTCATGTTTTTATTTCCGCTGATTTTCTCTCGATGTCAGATCACCAGGGTGCCCGGTAGGCACCATGCCCGAGATCGTGTCACGACAGAGGGCCAACGCGAGATCGCCAGAAGAGGGCTAGACCGGCTGGTTATCCTGAGTTTTCGAAGAGCAACCTCAAGAATGAGTGAGATATTTGTCCCACCTACCCATTACATACCCCGCAGCTCATTGGGATGGGATATAGACCCCACAAGGTATTTAGAGCTGGCCCAAGCTCCGTGGTCGAGGTTCTCAAAGGAGCAGGGATTTTCTCACGAGGCCACTTATTCCTCAAGGTTTTATCAGAAGAAGCGCCATTCGGGAAATGCCGCATGGCACGTGTTTGTTTTCAGGGCGTCCGCCATATACGAGGGTATGTCCTTTAAGAAAGAGCACCGCGAGTGGCTCACCTTTGAGGCCTGTGAGTTGGTTCCACTTCCTCCACACTGCAAGGCCCCCAGTGTGGTGTTCGACGCCACCACTGCGGTAGAGGTCGTGGTGGAGTTTATGGTTCTCGCGGCCCTTCAACCGCATAGATGACGTGATCATCGGACAGATCGTGAGGCGACATCGCACGGGTTACAGTGTATATCTCGATTCTTTGAATCATACGCGCATTGATAGATTCAGATTTCGCCTAGCATATATGTTTTCCCTTTGTTACAAGCAATAGAAGTGATAGTACCCTGCAGGTAGGAATACTTTGATTAGTAAAGTGAAAAATTAATAATGTCGACAAGAATGGTAAGTGAATCGAGACTATAGTCAGGTAGAGTTCACAACTTGTAATTTCCCATAACAATGTAAGACCAATAGGAAGAATGTACGTGGAAATACTTCAACCTATGTGACAAACCTCTGTTAATAGGGATAGAGTGAGAAGCACTCTCGAGATAAGAGAGAGTTTTAGTTCGCACTAAGAACGAAGTTAAGGTGACGATGAGTCGGGTTATGGACTCTTCGGTCAACCGATAGTATGGAACGGGTGATGTTAGTTGGTAATAGTCCCGCCATGTGATAGGTACCGGGACGCAAGCGCCCAAGTCTAGTTGATCGTCAGACGAAGTTCGTGGACGTTGCTCCACCTAATCAGTCGTAAGGACCGGTAAGAGCCTTAACGGAACGTATGTAGTATAATGGCCAAGTTTGGATAGTAAATCCAAGGATCGGGGAACAAGAAACAATATTGAGATTTTGTACGATGTTATGTGGCGCTATGGGTGGCATCGCTGGTCTCAGGCGCTTTGATCGACAGTATAAGATAGAGTTTATGCCGAGTTTGTATAGCTTGGCAATCGACTAAGAACATTCGGGACGAATGTTTCTGGGGGAAGAATGTTACACCCCATAAGTCCAGACATGTATAATAGAATGTACGTAAGGAATCAAGACTTGGAAATCGTACGAAAGGAAGAATTGTTTTTCCGACGAAAATATTCCGAACGCCTGAAAGGAAAATGTTCGTTGTTGAGAATTGAATTCTCAAAATGCATTATTTGAAGAGTATGGAACTTATTAACATTATGGAAATTTGTTTTTACGGATTTGGTCACGCGGGCCCATCCGAGGAATTTTACGCTTTGTGGGCCCACGAGGGTTACTAATTTTATGGACGAATGAGAGGCGACACGCGGCACCCCCACATATGGTCTTGGACGATTTTTAGTAAGTGGTAAATGGTCATTGACCATCTTGGAAGATAAGTCTTCAAAGCTTGATATTATCGACCAAAGTCAACTTGCCACTGGCTCGATCCTGAAACTCATCCTAGCCACTCATGTGTTGCAATATAAGCCCTCCCCTGTGTTTTATATACTCCCCGAGTGCAAGACAAGGTCTTCCAACACTTAGAGAAAAATCACAACATTGTTGTTCTTAAAACTTTCTCTCGGGTTTGCACCTTTTGCCACAAGAAAATTTGTAGTTTGATCCATTGTTCACAAGACTTAAACCCAATGTCCCTAAGGGTATTGTAAGGATATCTCAATAGAAAGATTTCGAAAAAGCTGCTTAACGTTAGTCGCAAGGCGGAAACTTAAGGAGTTCTTCAACTTTGAAGTCGAACTCAAGCACGGGTTCTTCATAGGCTTCAAGGAGTGCTTGGAGTGGATCGGAACATAAGGAAAGGAGCTAAGAATTTGCTAAGGAGCGACTTTGAATCTTGGAAATTTTAAGAGCTTGTAAAGGTATAATTTTGTCGCTTTAGCAATTAAGGTTTACTTATCATCAGAGCTATGGATATTAGCAAGCATGAGTTATATATTACGAGGTTTGATGTGTTTTCGCCATCGAACCCTAATTCAAAACTAGCATGTTAGCCTTAAGATTACAATTCAAGTCGATTATTAGTTTAAGTCGCCGATGTTGTAGAAAGAAGGAAATTGTAGTTGTTGGGTTGTTTATGACTATATAACATGTTATACCTAGAACTTGGAATTGGAAAAGGATTGAAAAGACTTGAATTGTTGGTTATGTTGCCGCCGAGAACGGCTTGAATACGGAACTACTTCATTAATTGTGGGGCGGAATTTTACACGTATTGTAAGGCGGTAATCCCTTTGTTTGGTTGTTGTTTTGAGCCTTAAATGTAGCGTTGGTTATTGTATTCGGCCTTGAAAAAGGTGGCAAAGTGAGTAGAAACAAAGGAAGTCGCCCGATTTTCCGTAGAATTGTAGACCGTGATACTTAGTATTATTCTACGCTCGAGACTAGAAGTCGATAGTCTTGTTGTGACCATTATAGGTTGACACTTCTACGCACGCGATTCGCTTAGCTTGTGGATTTAGTCTAAAAGGTATGTGAACTATCTCCTTCTAGCATGATTCCTTAAGATAAAGAAAGTATGTCCTACTCCTTAAACGATCCATTCGTTGTATTTGGATTGCCTAAAATAGAATTCGCTCTATGTACTCCCTTGATTGTACTTTGATGTTTAAATTGTGTTGTATAATCCATTTCCTTAGTGAAGTTTGGATTCTTAAAAGTGAAAGTATTTTACTTAAAGTACATGTAGTCTTGAAAAGGAAGTGGTTTCCAAACCTTTGGCTAAGGTTTTAGTTCCAAAACCTAAGGGTTGTTGTAATGACTTTAGGGGAGTTAAAGGAGTGATTTACTTAATTGTTTTAAGAGAGGAGAAATGACATGATTTAAGAGAAGTAACTTGTTTTAAAGGTGTGAGTTACTGAGGTTTAAAAGTAGAAGAAACTTGTTTTCTAAATATTAAGAGACTCAAGATTTTGAAAGTTAAGAAACTTGATTTGTAAGTACGTGATACTTGGTTTTAAGTATAAGTCTCTTGGTTATAAAAAGGAATGAATATGTCTAAAACCATAAAGGGTTATAACGGCTTTATGAAAGGTTAAGAAAGTTGTCTATTTTGATTATTAGGCATAAGTTGCCTAGATTGTGAAAATTTGAAGTTACTTGATTTCAAGCTTTGAAAAGAGTTTTCTAAAAGAGTAACTTACTTTGAAAAATAGATACATCGATACTACGTGTTAGTATCTCGGGGTTTTACATAAAAGGAGTCTTTGAAAAGAATGCACGCACGTAGTACTTTGGCTTGTTTAATCGAGAATTATGCTACGCAGGCCTTGATAAGTACTTTGGCTTGTTTAATTGAGAATTATTCTACGTGTGCCTCGATAAGTACTTTGGCTTGTTTAATTGAGAATTGCCAACGTGTGTCGGGTGATAGCATTCGAGTTCAAGTATTATGTTTTATTACGCTGTCGCGACTTGGCCGAGTGGTCTACCGCCTTGTCGCGAGTTTACTCGACGCATCGACGCTGACGTGGATTCCACGCATGCTTCCATTATTTGTGTTACTCGACATGCTTATACGACGGGATTTCGGAACGTGACCGTGAGGCGTTAGATTCCGTGATTTATAATGTCATGTTAGTGCCTTAAGTTAACCAAAACGAGAGGTATACGAATAAGACTAATAAGAAGTTGGGGATTTCTTAACTTGCTTACTTCTTTCGTGATGAGTGCTTATGTTATGTATGATGGCCAATGAGGTAGGTAAGAGTATAAATGAGGGTAAATCCTCAAAGATCGCTATACCACCCGCTTACCACCTTCTCCAGGTAAGAGTATAAACGAGGTAAATCCTCAAAGATCGTTATACCACCGCTTACCACCTTCTCCGTGGTAAGAGTATAAACGAGGGTAAATCCCCAAAGATCGTTATACCACCAAGCTTCCGTGGATTTGCTACCTATACTTTTGATTACTCTCATTGTTAGTAAGGCAATCGTAATCGCTATTCGAGTAGTGACTTCGAGGGCACGCGCCCTGACTTGATATGACCGCTATGTATCAGGTAATCGTAGGTTGGCTATCATACATGTCTCCTCGCTTTGTTTAGATCGTTATGATTACATTACAGCATTTCATCGCTTCACATACTTGGTACATTCTTCAGAATGACCTCCTTCGGGCCGCGCTCACGCCGCAGATTTAGGCACGTTGTTTGGTGATCGGCAGCGTAGGACCGCCGTAGTTTCGATAGCTCATTCTGCTCTAAGTTTATCTTTTGGTATAAGTTCTTTCAAGATGTGCTTTGTACAGCTTATGGGTACGGCGGGCCTTGTCCCGCCACAACAAGAAACTCTGCAGGTCCTGTATTCATACGTAGGATCGACCCATGTTGTAATGTCTTTTATTATGTATATTATATGGCAACTTGTCGGCTTTGCCCTCAGACGTATGTTGGTTTTAAAAAAATAAGGTGTTATTTAATTTCCGCAGCTTTACTTAGTTGTTAAGGTCGGTGCCTGTAGGCACCAACACGCCCGGTTCGGGCGTGACAGAGTGGTATCGAGCAACAATTTCTGAATGTCTATTGACCGTGTCTAGTAGAGTCTCGATTATCGTGTGTTGCGCGCCACACCCATAAACAGAGGCTACATGACATTTAGTGAGTCGGGTTTCTATTCTTCTCACTCAAGATCGCGCTACAGAGCCGTGTTAGTAAGATAATTCCTCTCCGACGTGATTTTGTGTTACGCTTATGCCTCCGCGAGGGCAACACCGCCTGCAGTGGCAAAGGAGTAGCAGGAGCTACTAGTCGACTCAGAGAGTTGATAGGGCTTATGCCTGTGGTATACCGATGTTGTTCCGCAACGAAGTTCTTCTCAAGCGCCAGTTTTCAGACCCCAGCACTGAGCCTCCTGCTTCGCAGCTTAGAGAAGTCTATAGTCACGAGGGAAGCGCTATGTTATCGACCAAGATAGGTGCAGGCTTTCATCGCCAGGAGGTTATTCGCCAGATGCATGTGTGTACAGAGGGTAGAGGCCAACGCGAGATCAGAAGAGGGCTAGGACCTGCTGGTTATCCTTGAGTTTGGACGAGCAAATTTCAAGAAATGAGTGAGATATTCATCCCACCTACCCAGACATACCCGCAGCTCACAGTGTGGATATCGACCCCACAAGGTATTTAGGAGTCGGTCCAAGCCTGTGGGTCGAGGTTCTCAAAGAGCAGGGATTTTCTCAATGAGGCCACTTATTCCTCGTTGTTTCCATCAGAAGAAGCGCCATTCGGGAAATGTCGCATGGCACAGCGTGTTTGTTTTCGCAGGCCGTCCGGTCCATATACGGAGGGTATGTCCTTTTAGAAAGAGCACCGCGGAGGTGGCTCACCTTTGAGGCCTGTGAGTCGTTCCCTTCCTCCACAAAGGCCCCCTGTGGTGTTCGATGCCACCACCGTGGTAGAGGTCGTGGAGTTTATGGTTCGCGGTCCTTCAACCGCACAGATGACGTGATCATCGGATGTGATCGTGAGGCGACATCGCACGGGTTACGGTGTATATCTCGATTCTTTTGAATCATACGCGCATCGATAGATTCAGATTTCGCCTAGCATATATATTTTCCCTTTGTTGCTAGCAACAAAGTGGCGATAGTACCAGAGGTAGGAATACTTTGATTAGTAAAGTGAAAAATTAAGCACGTCGACAAGAATGGTAAGTTGAACCGAGACTATAGTCAGGTAGAGTTCACAAGTCAGAATTGCCCCATAACGGTAAGACCAATAGGAAGAATGTACGGTGGAAATACTTCACCTATGTGACAAACCTCTGTGAATAGGGGATGAGAAGTAGACTCGAGATAAGAGAGAGTTTTAGTTCGCATCAAGAACGAGAAGTTACGGTGACGCATTAGCTCAAGTTATGGACTCTTTCGGTCAACCGATAGTATGGAACGGGTGATGTTACTGGTAATAGTCCTCTATGTGATAGGGTCCCGGGATGCAAGGCCCAAGTCTAGTTGATCGTTGTACGAGTTCGTGACGTTGCTCCACCTAATCAGTCGTAAGGACCGGTAAGAGCCTTAACGGAACGTATGTAGATAATGGCCAAGTTTGGATAGTAAATCCAAGGATTGGGGAACAAGAAACAATATTGAGATTTTGCACGATGTTATGCGGCGCCATGTGTGGCATCGCTGGTCTTGTGCGCTTTGATCGATAGTATAAGATGTAGAGTTTACGCCGGAGTTTGTATAGCTTGACAACCGACTAAGAACATTCGGGGACGAATGTTTCTAAGGGGGGAAGAATGTTACACCTCGTAAGTCCGGGACATGTATAAGAGAATGTACGTAAGGAATCTAGACTTGAAAATTGGTACGAAAGGAAGAATTGTTTTTGCGACGGAAAATCTTCCGAACGCCGGAAAGGAAAAATGTTCGTTGTTGAGAATTGAATTCTCAAAATGCATTATTTGAAGAGTATGGAACTTATTAACATTAGGGAAATTTGTTTTTACTGATTTGGTCACGCTGGGCCCACCCGAGGAATTTTACGCTTTGGGGCCCACGCAGGTTACGGAATTTTATGGACGAATGAGAGGCGACACGCGCACCCCACATATGGTCTTGACGATTTTTAGTAAGTGGTAAATGGTCATTGACCATCTTCAAGATAAGTCTTCAAAGCTTGATATTATCGACCAAAGTCAACTCGCCACTGGCTCGATCCAGCGAAACTCATCCTAGCCACTCACGTGTTGCAATCTAAGCCTCCAACGTGTTTTATATACTACCCTAGTGCAAGACAAGGTCTTCCAACACTTAGAGAAAAATCACAACATTGTTGTTCTTAAAACTCGCTTCCTGTTTGCACCTTTGCCACAAGAAAATTCGTAGTTTTGATCCATTGTTCACAAGACTTAAACCCAATGTCCCTAAGGGTATTGTAAGGATATCTCAATAGAAAGATTTCGGAAAAATGGCGCTTTCAATGCTAGTCGCAAGGAGGAAACTTAAGGAGTTCTTCAACTTTGAAGTCGAACTCAGCACGGGTTCTTCATAAAGCCACGAGTGCTCGGAGTGGATTGGAACATAAGGAAAGCGAGCTAAGAATTTGCTAAGGAGCGACTTTGAATCTTGGAAATTTTAAGGGCTTGTAAAGGTATAATTTTGTCGCTTTAGCAATTAAGGTTTACTTATCATCAGAAGCTATGGATATTAGCAAGCATGAGTTATATATTACGAGGTTTGATAAGTGTTTCGCTATCGAACCCTAATCCAAAAACTAGCATGTTAGCCTTAAGATTACAATTCAAGTCGATTATTAGTTTAAGTCACGATGTTGTAGAAAGAAGGAAATTGTAGTCATTGGTTGTTTATGACTATATAACATGTTATACCTTAGAACTTGGAATTGGAAAAGGATTGGAAAAGACTTTGAATTGTCGTTATGTTGTCGCCGAGAACGGCTTGAATACGGAACTACTTCATTAATCATGGGCGGAATTTTACACGTATTGTAAGGCGCGGTAATCCCTTTGTTTGGTTGTTGTTTGAGCCTTAAATGTGGCGTGTTGGTTATTGTATTCGCCTTGAAAAAGGTGGCAAAGGAGTAGAAACAAAGGAAGTGTCGCCCGATTTTCCGTAGAATTGTAGACCAGATACTTAGTATTATTCTACGCTCGAGACTAGAAGTCGATAGTCTTGTTGTGACCATTATAGGTTGACACTTCTACGCACGCGATTCGGCTTAGCTTGTGGATTTAGCCAAAAGGTATGTGAACTATCTCCTCTTCTAGCATGATTCCTTAAGATAAAGAAAGTATGTCCTACTCCTTAAACGATCCATTCCTCGTTGTATTTGGATTGCCTAAAATAGAATTCGCTCTATGTACTCCTTGATTGTACTTTGATGTTTAAATTGTAAGTTGTATAATCCATTTCCTTAGTGAAGTTTGGATTCTTAAAAGTGAAAGTATTTTACTTAAAGTACATGTAGTCTTGAAAAGGAAGTGGTTTCCAAACCTTTCACAAGGCCTTAGTTCCAAAACCCAAGGGTTGTTGTAATGACTTTAGGGAGTTAAAGGAGTGATTTACTTAATTGTTTTAAGAGAGGAGAAATGACATGATTTAAGAGAAGTAACTTGTTTTAAAAGTGTGAGTTACTTGAGGTTTAAAAGTGTAAGAAACTTGTTTTCTAAATATTAAGAGACTCAAGATTTTGAAAGTTAAGAAACTTGATTTGTAAGTATGTGATACTTGGTTTTAAGTATAAGTCTCTTATAAAAAGGAATGAATATGTCTAAAACCATAAAGGGTTATAACCGCTTTATGAAAGGTTAAGAAAGTTGTCTATTTTGGATTATTAGGCATAAGTTGCCTAGATTGTGAAAATTTGAAGTTACTTGATTTCAAGCTTTGAAAAGAGTTTTCAAAAGTGTAGTAACTTACTTTGAAAAATAGACATACATCGATACCACGTGTTAGTATCTTGGGGTTTTACATAAAAGGAGTCTTTTGAAAGAATGCACGACGTAGTACTTTGGCTTGTTTAATTGAGAATTATGCTACGTGTGCCTTGATAAGTACTTTGGCTTGTTTAATCGAGAATTATTCTACGTGTGCCTTGATAAGTACTTTGGTTTGTTTAATCGAGAATTGCCAACGCAGCTGATAGCATTTGAGTTCAAGCATTATGTTTTATTACGCTGCCGCGACTCTACGGTGGTCTACCGCCTTGCGAGTTTACTCGACGCATCGACGTGACGCGATTCCACGCATGCTTCCATTATTTGTGTTACTCGACATGCTTATACGACGTGGGATTTCGGGAACGTGACCGTGAGGCGTTAGATTCCGTGATTTATAATGTCGCGTTAGTGCCTTGTTAACCAAAACGAGAGTGTATACGAATAAGACTAATAAGAAGTTAGGGATTTCTTAACTTGCTTACTTCGCGTGATGCAAGTGCTTATGTTATGCATGATGGCCAATGAGGTAGGTAAGAGTATAAATGAGGGTAAATCCTCAAAGATCGTTATACCACCCGCTACCACCTTCTCCAGGTAAGAGTATAAACGAGGTAAATCCTCAAAGATCGCTATACCACCGCTTTACCACCTTCTCCGTGGTAAGAGTATAAACGGCGGTAAATCCTCAAAGATCGTTATACCACCCGCTTCCGTGGATTTGCTACCTATACTTTTGATTACTCTCATTGTTAGTAAGGCACCGTAATCGTTATTCGAGTAGTGACTTCTGAGGCACGCGCCCTGACTTGATATGACCGCTATGTATCAGGTAATCGTAGGTTGGCTATCATACATGTCTCCTGCTTTGTTTAGACTATGATTACATTACGATTTCATCGCTTCACATACTTGGTACATTCTTCGTAATGACCTCCTTCGGGGGGCTGCGTTCATGCCGCAGATTTAGGTACGCTGTTTGGTGATCGGCAGGTGTAGGACCGCCGTAGTTTTGATAGCTCATTCTGTTCTAAGTTTATCTTTTGGTATAAGTTCTTTCAAGATGCTTTTGTACGCTTACGGGTACGGCGGGCCTTGTCCCGCCACAACAAGAAACTCTAGAGGTCCAGATTCATATGCAGGATTGACCCATGTATGTGTAATGTCTTTTATTATGTATATTATATGGCGCCTTGCTCCTTTGGCTTCTCAGACGATGTTGGTTTTAAAAAATAAGGTGTTATTTAATTTCCGCAGCTTACTTAGTTGTTATGTCGGCGGTGCCTGTGTAGGCACCACCACGCCCGGGTTCGGGCGTGACAGAGTGGTATCGTGAGCAATACCCTGAATGTCTACATGCACCGCGTGTCTAGTAGAGTTCGACATCGCGTGTTGCGCGCCACACCCATAAACAGGAGGCTACATGACATTTGTGAGTCGTTTCTATTCTTCTCACTCAAGATCGTACAGAGCCGTGTTAGTAAGATAATTCCTCTCGACGTGATTTTGTGTTACGCTTATGCCTCCGAGGGCAACAACGCCTGTATGGCAAAAGAGTAGCAGAGCTACTAGTCGACTCAGAGTTGATAGGCTTATGCCTGTGGTATACCGGATGTTGTTCGCAGCCGAAGTTCTTCGCGCCAGTTTTGAGACCTCAAAGCACTGCAGCCTCCTGCTTCGCAGCTAGAGAAGTCTATAGGTCACGAGGAAGCGCTATGTTATCGACCAAGATAGCGGTGCTACAGCTTTCATCACAGGAGGTTATTCGCCAAGATAGACAGTGTACAGAGGGTAGAGGCCAACGCGAGATCAGCCAGAGAGGCTAGGACCGGCTGGTTATCCCTGAGTTTGGACGAGCAAATTTCAAGAATGAGTGAGATATTCATCCCACCTCACCCAAGACATACCTCAGCTTCATTGTGGGATATCGACCCCACAAGGTATTTAGAGTCGGTCCAAGCTCCGTGGGTCGAGGTTCTCAGCGAGCAGGATTTTCTCACCGAGGCCACTTATTCCTCGTTGTTTCCATCAGTAAGCGCCATTCGGGAAATGTCGCATGGCATGTGTGTTTGTTTTCGCAGGTCCGGTCCATATACGGAGGGTATGTCCTTTTAGAAAGAGCACCGCGAGTGGCTCACCTTGAGGCCTGTAGTTGGTTCCCTTCCTCCACAAACAGGCCCCTGTAAGGTGGTGTTCGATGTCACCACCGTGGTAGAGGTCAGGTGGAGTTTATGGTTCGCGGTCCTTCGAACCGCATAGACGACGCGATCATCGGACAGGATCGTGAGGCGACATCGCACGGGGTTACAGTGTATATCTCGATTCTTTTGAATCATACGTGCTTTGATAGATTCAGATTTCGCCCTAGCATATATATTTTCCTTTGTTGCTGCAGCAACAGTGATAGTACCTGCAGGTAGGAATACTTTGATTAGTAAAGTGAAAAATTAAGAATGTCGACAAGAATGGTGTTGAACCGAGACTATAGTCAGGTAGAGTTCACAAGTTGTAATTTCCCATAATGTTGTAAGACCAATAGGAAGAATGTACGGTGGAAATACTTCGACCTATGTGACAAACCTCTGTGAATAGGGGATAAAGTGAGAAGACTTCGAGATAAGAGAGAGTTTTAGTTCGCATTAAGAACGAGAAGTTAAGGGTGACGAAGTCGGATTATGGACTTTTCGTCAACCGATAGTATGGAATGGGTGATGTTAGTTGGTAATAGTCCCGCTTATGTGATAGGGTCCCGGGATGCAAGGCCCAAGTCTAGTTGATCATCAGACGCAGTTCGTGACGTTGCTCCACCGAATCAGGTCGTAAGGACCGGTAAGAGCCTTAACCTGAACGATGTAGCATAATGGCCAAGTTTGGATAGTAAATCCAAGGATCGGGGAACAAGAAACAATATTGAGATTTTGTACGATGTTATGTGGTGGCCATGTGGCATCGCTGGTCTTGTGCGCTTTGATCGACAGCATAAGATAGAGTTTATGCCGAGTTTGTATACCAAGCAACCGACTAAGAACATTCAGGGATGAATGTTTCGGCGGGGAAGAATGTTACACCCCGTAAGTCCAGGACATGTATAAGAGAATGTACGTAAGGAATCAAGACTTGGAAATTGGTACGAAGGAAGAATTGTTTTTCCGACTAAAATATTCCGAACGCCTGAAAGGAAAATGTTCGTTGTTGAGAATTGAATTTCAAAATGCATTATTTGAAGAGTATGGAACTTATTAACATTATGGAAATTTATTTTACTGATTTGGTCATGCGGGCCCACCCGAGGAATTTTATGTTTTGGGCCCACGAGGGTTACTAATTTTATGGACGAATGAGAGGGCGACACGTGCACCCCACATATGGTCTTGGACGATTTTTAGTAAGGGTAAATGGTCATTGACCATCTTGGAAGATAAGTCTTCAAAGCTTGATATTATCGACCAAAGTCAACTTGCCACTGGCTCGATCCTAGCGAAACTCATCCTAGCCACTCACGTGTTGCAATATAAGCCTCCAACGTGTTTTATATACTACCCTAGTGCAAGACAAGGTCTTCCAACACTTAGAGAAAATCACAACATTGTTGTTCTTAAAACTTTCTCTGCTCAGCACCTTTGCCACAAGAAAATTTGTAGTTTTGATCCATTTTTCACAAGACTTAAACCCAATGTCCCTATGGTATTGTAAGGATATCTCAATAGAAAGATTTCGGAAAAAAGGCTTAATGTAGTCGCAGCGGAAACTTATGAGTTCTTCAACTTTGAAGTCGGAACTTGAAGCACGGGTTCTTCATAGGCTTCTATGAGTGCTTGAGTGGATCGGAACATATGAAAGGAGCTAAGAATTTGCTAAGGAGCGACTTTGAATCTTGGAAATTTTAAGGGCTTGTAAAGGTATAATTCTTGTCGCTTTAGCAATTAAGGTTTACTTATCATTGAAGCTATGGATATTAGCAAGCACGAGTTATATATTACGAGGTTTGATGTTGTTTTGCTATCGAACCCTAATCCGAAAAACTAGCATGTTAGCCTTAAGATTACAATTCAAGTCGATTATTAGTTTAAGTCACGATGTCAGTAAAGAAGGAAATTGTAGTCATTGGTTGTTTATGACTATATAACATGTTATACCTAGAACTTGAATTGGAAAAGGATTGGAAAAACTTTGAATTGTTGTTATGTTGCCGAGAATGGCTTAATACGGAACTACTTCAGATAATCATGGGCTGAATTTTACACGATTGTAAGGCGGTAATCCCCTTTGTTTGGTTGTTGTTTTTAGCCTTAAATGTAGCGTGTTGGTTATTGTATTCGCCTTGAAAAAGGTGGCAAAGTGAGTAGAAACAAAGGAAGTGCTCGATTTTCCGTAGAATTGAGACCGTGATACTTAGTATTATTCTACGCTCGAGACTAGAATTTGATAGTCTTGTTGTGACCATTATAGGTTGACACTTCTACGCACGCGATTCGGCTTAGCTTGTGGATTTAGAAAAGGTATGTGAACTATCTCCTTCTAGCATGATTCCTTAAGATAAAGAAAGTGATGTCCTACTCCTTAAACGATCCATTCCTCGTTGTATTTTTGATTGCCTAAAATAGAATTCGCTCTATGTACTCCTTGATTGTACTTTGATGTTTAAATTGTGTTGTATAATCCATTTCTTAGTGAAGTTTGGATTCTTAAAAGTGAAAGTATTTTACTTAAAGTACATGTAGTCTTGAAAAGTGGTTTCAAACCTTTTGGTTAAGGTTTTAGTTCCAAAACCTAAGGGTTGTTGTAATGACTTTGTGGAGTTAAAGGAGTGATTTACTTAATTGTTTTAAGAGAGGAGAAATGACATGATTTATGAGAAGTAACTTGTTTTAAAGGTGTGAGTTACTTGAGGTTTAAAAGTAGAAGAAACTTGTTTTCTAAATATTAAGAGACTCAAGTATTTTGAAAGTTAAGAAACTTGATTTGTAAGTATGTGATACTTGGTTTTAAGTATAAGTCTCTTGGTTATAAAAGGAATGAATATGTCTAAAACCATAAAGCGGTTATAACGACTTTACGAAAGCGTTAAGAAAGTTGTCTATTTTGGATTATTAGCATAAGTTGCCTAGATTGTGAAAATTTGAAGTTACTTGATTTCAATCTTTGAAAAGAGTTTTCAAAAGTTGTAGTAACTTACTTTGAAAAATAGACATACATCGATACTACGTGTTAGTATCTGGGGTTTTACATAAAAGGAGTCTTTGAAAAGAATGACGACGTAGTACTTTGGCTTGTTTAATTGAGAATTATGCTACGCGTGCCTTGATAAGTACTTTGGCTTGTTTAATCGAGAATTATTCTACGTGGTGCCTTGATAAGTACTTTTGGCTTGTTTAATCGAGAATTGCCAACGTGGCCGGGTGATAGCATTTGAGTACAAGTATTATGTTTTATTACGCTGTCGCGACTCTCTACGGAGTGGTCTACCGCCTTGTTGCGAGTTTACTCGACGCATCGACGCTGACGGGATTCCACGCATGCTTCCATTATTTGTGTTACTCGACATGCTTATACGACGTGGGATTTCGGGAACGTGACCGAGGGGTTAGATTCCGTGATTTATAATGTCACGTTAGTGCCTTAAGTTAACCAAATGAGAGTGTATACGAATAAGACTAATAAGGTTAGGGATTTCTTAACTTGCTTACTTCAATGATAAGAGTTTCAAGTGCTTATGTTATGTATGATGGCCACTGAGGTAGGTAAGAGTATAAATGAGTGGTAAATCCTCAAAGATCGCTATACCACCGCTTACCACCTTCTCCAGGTAAGAGTATAACGAGGGTAAATCCCCAAAGATCGCTATACCACCGCTTACCACCTTCTCCAGGTAAGAGTATAAACGAGGTAAATCCCCAAAGATCGTTATACCACCCGCTTCCGCGGATTTGCTACCTATACTTTTGATTACTCTCATCATAGTAAGGCAATCGTAATCGCTATTCGAGTAGGACTTCGAGGGCACGCGCCCTGACTCGATATGATCGCTATGTATTGCATCGAGGTTGGCTATCATACATGTCTCCTCGCTTTGTTTAGATCGTTATGATTACATTACGCATTTCATCGCTTCACATACTTGGTACATTCTTCAGAATGACCTCCTTCGTGGCCGATTCACGCCACAGATTTAGGTACGCTGCTTGCGATCGGCAGTGTAGACCGCCGTAGTTTTGATAGCTCCTTCTGCTCTAAGTTTATCTTTGGTATAAATTCTTTCAAGATGTGCTTTGTACGCATGGGTACGGGCGGGCCTTGTCCACACAACAAGAAAACTCTGAGGTCCAGATTCATATGCAGGATCGACCCACGCATGCTGTAATGTCTTTTATTATGTATATTATATGGCGTACTGTCGCTTTGCCCTCAGACGATGTTGGTTTTAAAAAAATAAGGTGTTATTTAATTTCCGCAGCTTTACTTAGTTGTTACGTCGGCGGTGCCTGTAGGCACCACCACGCCCGGTTCGGCGTGACAGAGTGGTATCGAGCAATACCCTGAATGTCTACGCATCGTGTTCAGTAGAGTCTTGATTATCGGTGTGTTGCGCGCCACACCCATAAACAGTGAGGCTACATGACATTTAGAGTTGGTTTCTATTCTTCTCACTCTAAGATCGTACAGAGTCGTGTTAGTAAGATAATTCCTCTCCGACGTGATTTTGTGTTATGCTTATGCCTCATGAGGGCAACAATGCCTGTAGGCAAAGAGTAGCAGTGAGCTACTAGTCGACTCAAAGAGTTGATAGGCTTATGCCTGTGGTATACCGGATGTTGTTCCAGTCAATGAAGTTCTTCAAGGCCAGTTTTGAGACCCCAAAGACCAGAGCCTCCTGCTTCAGCTAGAGAAGTCTATGTAATGCGAGGAAGTTATGTTATTGACTCAAGATAGCGTGCTACAGCTCATCACAGGAGGTTATTCGCCAAGACAGATGTGTGTACAGAGGGTAGAGGGCCAACGCGAGATCACAGAAGAGGCTAGACCGGTGGTTATCCCTGAGTTTGACGAGCAATTTCACAATGAGTGAGATATTCATCCCCTCACCCAAGACATACCCCGCAGCTCATGTGGGATATTGACCCTACAAGGTATTTAGGAGTCGGTCCAAGCTCCAGTGGTCGAGGTTCTCGTGCCGAGCAGAGGATTTTCAATGAGGCCACTTATTCCTCAAAGCCGTTTATCAGAAGAAGCGCCATTCGGGAAATGTCAGCATGGTACGTGTTTGTTTTCGCAGGTCAGTCCTGCCATATACTGAGGGTATGTCCTTTTAGAAAGAGCACCGTGAGGTGGCTCACCTTTGAGGCCTAGTTGGTTCCCTTCCTCCACAACAAGGCCCTGCAAGGTGTGTTCAGATGTCACCACCGGTAGAGGTCGTGGGAGTTTACGGTTCCGCGGTCCTTCGAACCGCATAGATGACGCGGATCATCGGACAGATCGTGAGGCGACATCGCATGGGGTTACGTATATCTCGATTCTTTGAATCATACGCATCGATAGATTCAGATTTCGCCTAGCATATATGTTTTCCTTCTGCTAGCACAGAAGGCTTATAGTACCTGCAGGTAGGAATACTTTGATTAGTAAAGTGAAAAATTAAGAATGTCGACAAGAATGGTAAGTGAATCGAGACTATAGTCAGTAGAGTTCACAAGTTGTAATTTCCTCATAATGCAAAGACCAATAGAAGAACGTGACGCGGAAATACTTCGACCTATGTGACAAACCTCTGAATAGTGGATAGTGGATGAGAAGTACTCGAGATAAGAGAGAGTTTTAGTTCGTACTAAGAATGAGAAGTTGGGTGACGATGTAGTCGGATTATGGACTCTTTCGTCAACCGATAGTATGGAACGGGTGATGTTAGCTGGTAATAGTCCCGCTATGTGATAGGTCCCTGGACGCAAGGCCCAAGTCTAGTTGATCATTGTACGAAGTTCGCGACGCGCTCCACCGAATCAGGTCGTAAGGACCTGGTAAGAGCCTTAACGGAATGTATGAGCATAATGGCCAAGTTTGGATAGTAAATCCAAGGATTGGGGAACAAGAAACAATATTGAGATTTTGTACGATGCATGTAAGCGCTATGCGTGCATCGCTGTCTTGTGCGCTTTGATCGATAGGCATAGTATAGAGTTTATGCCGAGTTTGTATAGCTTGGCAATCGACTAAGAACATTCTGGACGAATGTTTCTGGGGGAAGAATGTTACACCCCGTAAGTCCGTGACATGTATAAGAGAATGTACGTAAGGAATCAAGACTTGAAATCGTACGAAGAAGAATTATTTTTCCGACGAAAATATTCCTAACGCTCTGAAAGGAAAATGTTCGTTGTTGAGAATTGAATTCTCAAAATGCATTATTTGAAGAGTATGGAACTTATTAACATTATGGAAATTTATTTTTACGGATTTGGCCGCTGGGCCCACCCGAGGAATTTTACGCTGGCCCACGAGGGTTACGGAATTTTATGGACGAATGAGAGGGCGACACGTGGCACCCCCCACATATGGTCTTGGACGATTTTAGTAAGGGTAAAATGGTCATTGACCATCTTGGAAGATAAGTCTTCAAAGCTTGATATTATCGATCAAAGTCAACTTGCCACTGGCTCGATCCTAGCGAACTCATCCTAGCCACTCATGTGTTGCAATATAAGCCCTCCAATGTGTTTTATATACTACCCTAGTGCAAGACAAGGTCTTCCAACACTTAGAGAAAATCACAACATTGTTGTTCTTAAAACTTTCTCCTCTGCACCTTTGCCACAAGAAAATTTGAGTTTTGATCCATTGTTCACAAGACTTAAACCCAATGTCCCTATGGTATTGTAAGGATATCTCAATAGAAAGATTTCGAAAAGCGCTTTCAATGCTAGTCGCAAGGCGGAAACTTAAGGAGTTCTTCAACTTTAAGTCGAACTCAAGCACGGGTTCTTCATGCCAAGAGTGCTGAGTGGATTGGAACATAAGGAAAGGAGCTAAGAATTTGCTAAGGAGCGACTTTGAATCTTGGAAATTTTATGGGCTTGTAAAGGTATAATTCTTGTCGCTTTAGCAATTAAGGTTTACTTATCATCAGAAGCTACGGATATTAGCAAGTACGAGTTATATATTACGAGGTTTGATGTTGTTTCGCTATCGAACCCTAATCCAAAAACTAAAGACGTTAGCCTTAAGATTACAATTCAAGTCGATTATTAGTTTAAGTCGTCGCATGTTGTAGAAAGAAGGAAATTGTAGTTGGGTTGTTTATGACTATATAACATGTTATACCTTAGAACTTGAATTGGAAAAGGATTGGAAAAGACTTTGAATTGTCGTTATGTCGTTGGCCGAGAACGGCTTGAATACGGAACTACTTCAGATTAATCGCGGGCGGAATTTTACACGCATTGTAAGGCGGTAATCCCCTTTGTTTGGTTGTTGTTTTTAGCCTTAAACGTAGCGTGGTTGGTTATTGTATTCGCCTTGAAAAAGGTGGCAAAGTGAGTAGAAACAAAGGAAGTACGCCCGATTTTCCGTAGAATTGAGATCGATACTTAGTATTATTCTACGCTTCGAGACTAGAAGTCGATAGTCTTGTTGTGACCATTATAGGTTGACACTTCTACGCACGCGTATTCGCTTAGCTGTGGATTTAAATAAAGGTATGTGAACTATCTCCTCTTCTAAAGATGATTCCTCAAGATAAAGAAAGTATGTCCTACTCCTTAAACGATCCATTCCTCGTTGTATTTGATTGCCTAAAATAGAATTCGCTCTATGTACCCTTTGATTGTACTTTGATGTTTAAATTGTAAGTTGTATAATCCATTTCCTTAGTGAAGTTTGGATTCTTAAAAGTGAAAGTATTTTACTTAAAGTACATGTAGTCTTGAAAAGGAAGTGGTTTCAAACCTTAAGGCTTTTAGTTCCAAAACCTAAGGGTTGTTGTAATGACTTTAGGGAGTTAAAGGAGTGATTTACTTAATTGTTTTAAGAGAGGAGAAACGACATGATTTAAGAGAAGTAACTTGTTTTAAATGCGAGTTACTCGAGGTTTAAAAGTGTAAGAAACTTGTTTTCTAAATATTAAGAGACTCAAGATTTTGAAAGTTAAGAAACTTGATTTGTAAGTACGTGATACTTGGTTTTAAGTATGTCTCTTGGTTATAAAAAGGAATGAATATGTCTAAAACCATAAAGGGTTATAACGGCTTTATGAAAGGTTAAGAAAGTTGTCTATTTTGATTATTAGCATAAGTTGCCTAGATTGTGAAAATTTGAAGTTACTTGATTTCAAGCTTTGAAAAGAGTTTTCTAAAAGTGTAGTAACTTACTTTGAAAATAGACATACATCGATACTACGTGTTAGTATTCGGGGTTTTACATATAAAAGGAGTCTTTGAAAAGAATGTACGCACGTAGTACTTTGGCTTGTTTAATCGAGAATTATGCTATGCATGCCTCGATAAGTACTTTGGCTTGTTTAATTGAGAATTATTCTATGTGTGCCTTGATAAGTACTTTGGTTTGTTTAATCGAGAATCGCCAACGCAGCCTGATAGCATTCGAGTTCAAGCATTATGTTTTATTACGCTGTCGCGACTCCTACGAGTGGCCTACCGTCTTGTTGCGGAGTTTACTCGACGCATCGGCGCTGACGTGATTCCACCGCATGCTTCCATTATTTGTGTTACCTCGACATGCTTATATGATGTGGGATTTCGGGAACGTGACCGTGAGGCGTTAGATTCCAGATTTATAATGTCATGTTAGTGCCTTAAGTTAACCAAAACGCAGAGCAGTATACGAATAAGACTAATACAGTTGTGATTTCTTAACTTGCTTACTTCGCGATGCGATCCAGAGTGTTAGTGCATGTATGATGGCCACTGAGGTAGTGGTAAGAGTATAAATGAGGGTAAATCCTCAAAGATCGCTATACCACCGCTTTACCACCTTCTCCAGGTAAGAGTATAAACGAGGGGTAAATCCTCAAAGATCGCTATACCACCCGCTTCCGTGGATTTGCTACCCATACTTTGATTACTCTCATCGTTAGTAAGGCAATCGCGGTAATCGTTATTCGAGTAGTGACTTCGGCGGCACGCGCCCTGACTTGATATGACCGCTATGTATCAGGTAATCGAGGTCGCTATCATACATGTCTCCTGCTTTGTTTAGATCGTTATGATTACATTACAAGATTTCATCGCTTGCCATACTTGGTACATTCTTCAGAATGACCTCCTTCGGGCCGCTCACGCCGCAGATTTAGGTACGCTGCTTGCGATCGGCAGTGTAGGACCGCCGTAGTTTTGATAGCTCATTCCGCTCGAAGTTTATCTTTTGGTATAAGTTCTTTCAAGATAAAGCTTTTGTACGCTTACGGGTACATGGCCTTGTCCCGCCACAACAAGAAACTCTTAGAGGTCCAGATTCATATGTGGATCGGACCTACGCACGGTAATGTCTTTTATTATGTATATTATATGGCAGCCTTGCTCGGCTTTCTCAGACGATGTTGGTTTTAAAAAATAAGGTGTTATTTAATTTTCGCAGCTACTTAGTCATATGTCGGCGGTGCCTGTAGGCACCACCACGCCCGGGTTCGGGCGCGACAGAGTGGTATCGCAGCGCTACCCTGAATGTCTACGCACCGCGGTTCAGCAGAGTCTGACATCGGGTGTGTTGCGCGCCACACCCATAAATGCGAGGCTACATGACATTTAGTGAGTCGGTTTCTATTCTTCTCACTTCAAGATCGTACATGTAGCCGGTTAGTAAGATAATTCCTCTCCGACGTGATTTTGTGTTACAGCTTATGCTCCGCGAGGGCAACACCGCCTGCGTAGGCAAATGAGTAGCAGGAGCTACTAGTCGACTCAGAGAGTTGATAGGGCTTATGCCTGTGGTATACCGGATGTTGTTCCGCTACAATGAAGTTCTTCTCGCGCTGTTTTGAGACCCCAGCACTGCAGCCTCCTGCTTCAGCTAGAGGTCTATGTGGTCGCGAGGAAGCGCTATGTTATTGACCAAGATAGCGTGCTACAGCCATCAGCAGGAGGTTATTCGCCAGACAGCATGTGTGTACAGAGTGGTAGAGGCCAACGCGAGATCGCAGAAGAGGCTAGGACCGCTGGTTATCCCGGTGAGTTTTGGACGAGCAAATTTCAAGAATGAGCGAGATATTCATCCCACTTACCCAAAGACATACCCCCAGCTCATGTGGGATATTGACCCCACAAGGTATTTAGAGTCGGTCCAAGCTCCGTGGGTCGAGGTTCTCAAAGGAGCAGGGATTTTCACGAGGCCACTTATTCCTCGTTGTTTTATCAGAGTAAGCGCCATTCGGGAAATGTCGCATGGCACTGTGTTTGTTTTCGCCAGGCCGTCCGTCCATATAATGGAGGGTATGTCCTTTTAGAAAGAGCACCGCTGAGTGGCTCACCTTTCGAGGCCAGAGTTGGTTCCCTTCCTCCACAAAGGCCCCCTGCAAGGTGGTGTTCGATGTCACCACCGTGGTAGAGGTCGTGGAGTTTATGGTTCGCGGTCCTTCGAACCGCATAGATGACGTGATCATCGGACAGATCGTGAGGCGACATCGCACGGGTTGCTGTGTATATCTCGATTCTTTCAATCATACGCGCATTGATAGATTCAGATTTCGCCTAGCATATATATTTTCCTTGTTGCTAGCAAGGGGTGATAGTACCTGCAGGTAGGAATACTTTGATTAGTAAAGTGAAAAATTAAGAATGCTGACAAGAATGGTAAGTTGAACCGAGACTATAGTCAGGTAGAGTTCACAAGTTGTAATTTCCCATAGGTTGTAAGACCAATAGTGAAGAATGTACGTGGAAATACTTCGACCTATGTGACAAACCTCTAGTGAATAGGGATAGTGTGAGAAGACTTGAGATAAGAGAGAGTTTTAGTTCGCATTAAGAACGAGAAGTTGCGGTGACGATTAGTCTGACATGGACTCTTTCGTCAACCGACAGTATGGAACGGGTGATGTTAGTTGGTAATAGTCCCGCCATGCGATAGGGTCCCGGGATGCGCGCCCAAGTCTAGTTGATCATCAGACGAGTTCGTGACGTTGCTCCACCTAATCAGGTCGTAAGGACCGGTAAGAGCCTTAACGGAACGTATGTAGCATAATGGCCAAGTTTGGATAGTAAATCCAAGGATCGGGGGAACAAGAAACAATATTGAGATTTTGTACGATGTTATGCGGTGGCCATGCGTGGCATCGCTGGTCTTGGCGCTTTGATCGACAGTATAAGATAGAGTTTATGCCGAGTTTGTATATTTGCTTCGCAATCGATCAAGAACATTCGGGACGAATGTTTCTGGCGGGGAAGAATGTTACACCCCGTAAGTCCGTGACATGTATAAGAGAATGCACGTATGGAATCAAGACTTGGAAATTGGTACGAAGGAAGAATTATTTTTCCGACGAAAATATTCCGAACGCCTGAAAGGAAAATGTTCGTTGTTGAGAATTGAATTCTCAAAATGCATTATTTGAAGAGTATGGAACTTATTAACATTATGGAAATTTATTTTTACGGATTTACGCTGGGCCCACCCGAGGAATTTTATGTTTCATGGGCCCACGCAGGGTTACGGAATTTTATGGATTTAATGAGAGGGCTACACGTGGCACCCCACATATGGTCTTGGACGATTTTTAGTAAGGGTAAATGGTCATTGACCATCTTGGAAGATAAGTCTTCAAAGCTTGATATTATCGACCAAAGTCAACTTGCCACTGGGCTCGATCCTAGTGAAACTCATCCTAGCCACTCATGTGTTGCAATATAAGCCCTCCAATGTGTTTTATATACTACCCTAGTGCAAGACAAGGTCTTCCAACACTTAGAGAAAAATCACAACATTGTTGTTCTTAAAACTTTCTCTGCTCACCTTTGCCACAAGAAAATTTGTAGTTTTGATCCATTTTTCACAAGACTTAAACCCAATGTCCCTAAGGGTATCAAGGATATCTCAATAGAAAGATTTCGGAAAAAGCGCGTTTTCACGTTAGTCGCAAGGCGGAAACTTAAGCGAGTTCTTCAACTTTGAAGCTGGAACTCAAGCACGGGTTCTTCATAAAGCCATGAGTGCTTGGAGTGGATTGGAACATAAGGAAAGGAGCTAAGAATTTGCTAAGGAGCGACTTTGAATCTTGGAAATTTTAAGGGCTTGTAAAGGTATAATTTTGTCGCTTTAGCAATTAAGGTTTACTTATCATCAGAAGCTATGGATATTAGCAAGTACGAGTTATATATTACGAGGTTTGATAAGTTGTTTCGCTATCGAACCCTAATCCAAAACTAGTACGTTAGCCTTAAGATTACAATTCAAGTCGATTATTAGTTTAAGTCGCCGATGTCAGTAAAGAAGGAAATTGTAGTTGTTGGTTGTTTATGACTATATAACATGTTATACCTTAGAACTTGAATTGGAAAAGGATTGGAAAAACTTTGAATTGTTATGTCATTGGCCGAGAACGGCTTGAATACGGAACTACTTCAGATTAATCATGGGCGGAATTTTACACGTATTGTAAGGCGGTAATCCCCTTTGTTCGGTTGTTGTTTTTAGCCTTAAATGTAGCGTGTTGGTTATTGTATTCGCCTTGAAAAAGGTGGCAGTGAGTAGAAACAAAGGAAGTCGCCCGATTTTCCGTGAGAATTGTAGACCAGATACTTAGTATTATTCTACGCTCGAGACTAGAATTCGATAGTCTTGTTGACCATTATAGGTTGACACTTCTACGCACGGCGATTCGGCTTAGTTTGTGGATTTAGCGTAAAAGGTATGTGAACTATCTCCTCTTCTAGCATGATTCCTTAAGATAAAGAAAGTATGTCCTACTCCTTAAACGATCCATTCCTCGTTGTATTTGATTGCCTAAAATAGAATTCGCTCTATGTACTCCCTTGATTGTACTTTTGATGTTTAAATTGTGTTGTATAATCCATTTCCTTAGTGAAGTTTGGATTCTTAAAAGTGAAAGTATTTTACTTAAAGTACATAGAGTCTTGAAAAGTAAGTGGTTTCAAACCTTTTTAAGGCTCAGTTCCAAAACCTAAGGGTTGTTGTAATGACTTTAGGGGAGTTAAAGGAGTGATTTACTTAATTGTTGTCAGAGAGGAGACATGACAGGATTTATGAGAAGTAACTTGTTTTAAAGTGTAGTTACTGAGGTTTAAAAGTGAAGAAACTTGTTTTCTAAATATTAAGAGACTCAAGTATTTTGAAAGTTAAGAAACTTGATTTGTAAGATGTGATACTTGGTTTTAAGTATAAGTCTCTTGGTTATAAAAAGGAATGAATATGTCTAAAACCATAAAGGGTTATAACGACTTTACGAAGGTTAAGAAAGTCATTTATTTTGATTATTAGGCATAAGTTGCCTAGATTGTGAAAAATTTGAAGTTACTTGATTTCAATCTTGAAAAGAGTTTTCTAAAAGTGTAGTAACTTACTTGAAAAATAGACATACATCGATACTACGTGTTAGTATCTCGGGTTTTACATAAAAAGAGTCTTTGAAAAGAACGCACGACGTAGTACTTTTGGCTTGTTTAATCGAGAATTATGCTACGCAGGCCTTGATAAGTACTTTGGCTTGTTTAATCGAGAATTATTCTACGTGTGCCTTGATAAGTACTTTGGCTTGTTTAATTGAGAATTGCCAACGCGTGCCGGTGATAGCATTTGAGTACAAGTATTATGTTTTATTACGCTGTCGCGACTTCTGGCCGAGTGGTCTACCGTCTTGTGAGTTTACTCGACGCATCGACGCTGATGTGATTCCACGTACGCTTCCATTATTTGTGTTACTCGACATGCTTATATGATGTGGGATTTCGGGAACGTGACCGTGAGGCGTTAGATTCCGTGATTTATAATGTCATGTTAGTGCCTTGTTAACCAAATGAGAGTATACGAATAATAAGACTAATAAGAAGTTGTGGGATTTCTTAACTTGCTTACTTTCAAGTGATAAGCAGAGTGCTTATGCATGTATGATGGCCACTGAGGTAGGTAAGAGTATAAATGAGGTAAATCCTCAAAGATCGTTATACCACCGCTTACCACCTTCTCCAAAGTAAGAGTATAAACGGCGGTAAATCTCAAAGATCGTTATACCACCCGCTTACCACCTTCTCCAGGTAAGAGTATAAACGAGGGGTAAATCCCAAAGATCGTTATACCACCCGCTTCCGTGGATTTGCTACCTATACTTTTGATTACTCTCAT
Organism: Przewalskia tangutica; assembly: GCA_029844215.1. Lineage (NCBI taxonomy): Eukaryota > Viridiplantae > Streptophyta > Magnoliopsida > Solanales > Solanaceae > Przewalskia > Przewalskia tangutica. The sequence continues at coordinate 107,636 of JAQGDG010000194.1, read as the reverse complement.
TGTTAGTAAGGCCGTGGTAATCGCTATTCGAGTAGTGACTTCGGTGGCACGCGCCCTGACTTGATATGACCGCTATGTATCGGTAATCGTAGGTTGGCTATCATACATGTCTCCTGCTTTGTTTAGATCGCATGATTACATTACAAGATTTCATCGCTTCACATACTTGGTACATTCTTCAGAATGACCTCCTTCGGGGCGCATTCATGCCGCAGATTTAGGTACGCTTGCGGCGATCGGCAGTGTAGACCGCCGTAGTTTCGATAGCTCCTTCCGTCTAAGTTTATCTTTTGGTATAAATTCTTTCAAGATGTGCTTTTGTACGCTTATGGGTACGCGGGGCCTTGTCCCACACACCAAGAAAACTCTTGAGGTCCAGATTCATATGTAGGATCGACTCACGATGTTGTAATGTCTTTTATTATGTATATTATATGGCAAAATTTGTCGCTTTGCCTCAGACGATGTTGGTTTTAAAAAAATAAGGTGTTATTTAATTTCCGCATTTTACTTAGTTGTTAAGTCGGCGGTGCCTGTAGGCACCACCACTGCCCGGTTCGGGCGTGACAGAGTGGTATCGAGCAACACCCTCTGAACGTTCACGCACCGTGTCTAGCAGAGTCTTGATTATCGGTGTGCGCGCCACACCCATAAACAGGAGGCTACATGACATTTGTGAGTTGGTTTCATTCTTCTCACTCTAAGATCGTGCCACAGAGTCGTGTTAGTAAGATAATTCCTCTCCGACGTGATTTTGTGTTACGCTTATGCTCCAAGGAGGGCAACAAATGCCTGCAGGCAAAATGAGTAGCATGAGCTACTAGTCGACTCAAAGAGTTGATAGGCTTATGCCTGTGGTATACCGGATGTTGTTCCGCACAATGAAGTTCTTCTCAAGGCCAGTTTTGAGACCCCAAAGCACTGCAGCCTCCTGCTTCGCAGCTAGGAGAAGTCTATGTGGTCGCGAGGGAAGCTATGTTATTGACCAAGATACGGTGCACAGCTCATCAAGCCAGGAGGTTATTCGCCAAGCATGCATGTGTACAGAGGGTAGAGGGCCAACGCGAGATCAGAAGAGGGCTAGGACCGGCTGGTTATCCCTGAGTTTTTGGACGAGCAAATTTCAGAATCGAGTGAGATATTCATCCCACCTACCCAAGACATACCTCAGCTCACTGTGTGGATATCGACCCCACAAGGTATTTAGGAGTCGGTCCAAGCTCCAGGGGTCGAGGTTCTCAAAGGAGCAGAGGATTTTCTCAGTCGAGGCCACTTATTCCTCAAGTTGTTTATCAGAGTAAGCGCCATTCGGGAAATGTCAGCATGGCACGTGTGTTTGTTTTCGTTAGGCTGTCCGCCATATACGGAGTGGTATGTCCTTTTAGAAAGAGCACCGTGAGGTGGCTCACCTTTGAGGCCTGTGAGTCGTTCCCTTCCTCCACAACAGGCGCCCCCTGCAAGGTGTTCGATGTCACCGCCCGTGGTAGAGGCCGTGGAGTTTATGGTTCGCGGTCCTTCGAACCGCATAGATGACGGATCACCGGATGATCAGAGGCGACATCGCATTGGTTAAGGTGTATATCTCGATTCTTTTCAATCATACGGCATTGATAGATTCAGATTTCGCCTAGCATATATGTTTTCCTTTGTCGCATAAGTTGTAAGTTATAGTACCTGCAGGTAGGAATACTTTGATTAGTAAAGTGAAAAATTAAGAATGTCGATAAGAATGGTAAGTGAACCGAGACTATAGTCAGGTAGAGTTCACAAGTTGTAATTTCCCATAACAAAGGTAAGACCAATAGGAAGAATGTACGTGGAAATACTTCACCTATGTGACAAACCTCAGTGAACAGGGGATAAAGTGAGAAGCGACTTCGAGATAAGAGAGTTTTAGTTCGCATTAAGAACGAGAAGTTAAGGGTGACGATGAGTCGGATTATGGACTCTTCGGTCAACCGATAGTATGGAATGGGGTGATGTTAGTTGGTAATAGTCCCGCCATGCGATAGTGGTCCCGATGCAAGCGCCCAAGTCTAGTTGATCATCAGACGAGTTCGTGGACGTTGCCACCTAATCAGGTCGTAAGGACCGGTAAGAGCCTTAACGGAATGTATGTAGCATAATGGCCAAGTTTGGATAGTAAATCCAAGGATTGGGGAACAAGAAACAATATTGAGATTTTGTACGATGTTATGCGGTGGCCATGCGTGGCATCGCTGTCTTGTGCGCTTTGATCGACAGTATAAGATGTAGTTTATGCCGGAGTTTGTATAGCTTGGCAACCGACTAAGAACATTCGGGGACGAATGTTTCTAATGGGGGAAGAATGTTACACCCCGTAAGTCCAGGACATGTATAAGAGAATGTACGTAAGGAATCAAGACTTGGAAATCGGTACGAAAGGAAGAATTATTTTTCCGACGAAAATATTCCGAACGCTTCTGAAAGGAAAAATGTTCATTGTTGAGAATTGAATTTCAAAATGCATTATTTGAAGAGTATGGAACTTATTAACATTATGAAAATTTATTTTTACGGATTTAATCACGCTGGCCCACCCGAGGAATTTTACGCTTTGGGTACTCCACGAGGTTACGGAATTTTATGGACGAATGAGAGGGCTACACGCGGCACCCCACATATGGTCTTGGACGATTTTTAGTAAGGGTAAATGGTCATTGACCATCTTGGAAGATAAGTCTTCAAAGCTCGATATTATCGACCAAAGTCAACTTGCCACTGGGCTCGATCCTAAACTCATCCTAGCCACTCACGTGTTGCAACATAAGCCTCCAATGTGTTTTATATACTACCCTAGTGCAAGACAAGGTCTTCCAACACTTAGAGAAAAATCACAACATTGTTGTTCTTAAACTTTCTCTGCTTTGCACCTTTGCCACAAGAAAATTTGTAGTTTTGATCCATTGTTCACAAGACTTAAACCCAATGTCCCTAAGGGTATTGTAAGGATATCTCAATAGAAAGATTTCGGAAAAGCGCGCCATGTTAGTCGCAAGGCGGAAACTTAAGGAGTTCTTCAACTTTAAGTCGAACTCAAGCACGGGTTCTTCATAGCTTCATGAGTGCTCGGAGCCGATTGGAACATAAGGAAAGGAGCTAAGAATTTGCTAAGGAGCGACTTTGAATCTTGGAAATTTTAAGGGCTTGTAAAGGTATAATTCTTGTCGCTTTAGCAATTAAGGTTTACTTATCATCAGAGCTATGGATATTAGCAAGCGAGTTATATATTACGAGGTTTGATGTTGTTTCGGCTATCGAACCCTAATCCAAAACTAGCATGTTAGCCTTAAGATTACAATTCAAGTCGATTATTAGTTTAAGTCGCATGTTGTAGAAAGAAGGAAATTGTAGTTGTTGGTTGTTTATGACTATATAACATGTTATACCTTAGAACTTGGAATTGGAAAAGGATTGGAAAAGACTTTGAATTGTTGGTTATGTCTTGGCCGAGAACGGCTTGAATACGGAACTACTTCAGATTAATCATGGGGCTGAATTTTACACGCATTGTAAGGCGGTAATCCCCTTTGTTTGGTTGTTGTTTTTAGCCTTAAATGTAGCGTGTTGGTTATTGTATTCTACCTTGAAAAAGGTGGCAAAGTGAGTAGAAACAAAGGAAGTGTCGCCCGATTTTCCGTAGAATTGTAGACCGATACTTAGTATTATTCTACGCTTGAGACTAGAAGTCGATAGTCTTGTTGTGACCATTATAGGTTGACACTTCTACGCACGCGATTCGGCTTAGCTTGTGGATTTAGCCAAAAGGTATGTGAACTATCTCCTCTTCTAGCATGATTCCTTAAGATAAAGAAAGTATGTCCTACTCCTTAAACGATCCATTCCTCGTTGTATTTGGATTGCCTAAAATAGAATTCGCTCTATGTACTCCTTGATTGTACTTTGATGTTTAAATTGTGTTGTATAATCCATTTCCTTAGTGAAGTTTGGATTCTTAAAAGTGAAAGTATTTTACTTAAAGTACATGTAGTCTTGAAAAGGAAGTGGTTTCAAACCTTTTGGTTAGGCCTTAGTTCCAAAACCTAAGGGTTATTGTAATGACTTTAGGGAGTTAAAGGAGTGATTTACTTAATTGTTTTAAGAGAGGAGAAATGACATGATTTAAGAGAAGTAACTTATTTTAAAGGTAGTTACTGAGGTTTAAAAGTAAGAAACTTGTTTTCTAAATATTAAGAGACTCAAGTATTTTGAAAGTTAAGAAACTTGATTTGTAAGTATGTGATACTTGGTTTTAAGTATAAGTCTCTTGGTTATAAAAAGGAATGAATATGTCTAAAACCATAAAGCCGTTATAACGGCTTTATGAAAGGTTAAGAAAGTCATTTATTTTGATTATTAGCATAAGTTGCCTAGATTGTGAAAATTTGAAGTTACTTGATTTCAAGCTTTGAAAAGAGTTTTCTAAAAGTAGTAACTTACTTTGAAAAATAGATATACATCGATACTACGTGTTAGTATCTCGGGGTTTTACATAAAAAGCGAGTCTTTGAAAAGAACGCACGACGTAGTAATTTGGCTTGTTTAATCGAGAATTATGCTACGGTGCCTTGATAAGTACTTTGGCTTGTTTAATTGAGAATTATTCTACGTGTGCCTTGATAAGTACTTTGGCTTGTTTAATTGAGAATTGCCAACGCAGGTGATAGCATTCGAGTACAAGTATTATGTTTTATTACGCTGTCGCGACTCTACGAGGGTCTACCGTCTTGTCGGAGTTTACTCGACGCATCGGCGCTGACGCCGATTCCACGCATGCTTCCATTATTTGTGTTACCCTCGACATGCTTATACGACGTGGGATTTCGGGAACGTGACCGCGAGGCGGTTAGATTCCAGGATTTATAATGTCATGTTAGTGCCTTAAGTTAACCAAAATGAGAGTGTATACGAATAAGACTAATAAGAAGTTAGGGATTTCTTAACTTGCTTACTTCGCGTGATGTTCAGAGTGCTTATGTTATGATGATGGCCAATGAGGTAGGGTAAGAGTATAAATGAGGGTAAATCCCCAAAGATCGCTATACCACCGCTTACCACCTTCTCCAGTGGTAAGAGTATAAATGAGGTAAATCCCCAAAGATCGTTATACCACCGCTTACCACCTTCTCCAGGTAAAGAGTATAAACGGCGGGTAAATCCTCAAAGATCGCTATACCACCCGCTTACCACCTTCCCGGTAAGAGTATAAACGAGGGGTAAATCCTCAAAGATCGCTATACCACCCGCTTCCGTGATTTGCTACCTATACTTTGATTACTCTCATTGTTAGTAAGGCACCGTGGTAATCGTTATTCGAGTAGTGACTTTGAGGCACGCGCCCTGACTTGATATGACCGCTATGTATCAGGTAATCGTAGGTTGGCTATCATACATGTCTCCCGCTTTGTTTAGATCAAGTTATGATTACATTACGCATTTCATCGCTTCACATACTTGGTACATTCTTCGAATGACCTCCTTCGGGCCGCGCTCACGCCGCAGATTTAGGTACGCTGCTTGGTGATCGGCAGTGTAGGACCGCCGTAGTTTTGATAGCCCTTCGCTCTAAGTTTATCTTTTGGCATAAGTTCTTTCAAGATGTGCTTTGTACAGCTTACGGGTACGGCGGGCCTTGTCCCGCCACGCTCAAGAAACTCTGTAGGTCCAGATTCATACGTAGGATCGACTCATGTACATGTAATGTCTTTTATTATGTATATTATACGGCAGCCTTGTCGCTTTGCCCTCAGACGATGCTGGTTTTAAAAAAATAAGGTGTTATTTAATTTTCGCAGCTTTACTTAGTTGTTGGTCGGCGGTGCCTGTGTAGGCACCACCACGCCCGGTTCGGGCGTGACAGAGTGGTATCAGAGCAAATACCCTAACGTCTACAGACCGTCTAGTAGAGTTCGATTATCGGCGTGTTGCGCGCCACACCCATAAACAGTGAGGCTACATGACATTTAGGAGTCGGTTTCTATTCTTCTCACTCTAAGATCGTACATGTAGCCGTGTTAGTAAGATAATTCCTTCTCGACGTGATTTTGTGTTACAGCTTATGCTCCGCGAGGCAACAAACGCCTGCAGGGCAAATGAGTAGCAGGAGCTACTAGTCGACTCAGAGTTGATAGGGCTTATGCCTGTGGTATACCGGATGTTGTTCGCAGCCGAAGTTCTTCAAGGCCAGTTTTGAGACCCCAAAGACCGCAGAGCCTCCTGCTTCGCAGCTAGAGAAGTTTCATGGCCGCGAGGAAGCGCTTATGTTATCGACCAAGATAGCGGTGCACGCTTCATCGCAGGAGGTTATTCGCCAGCATGCAGTGTGTACAGAGGGTAGAGGCCAACGCGAGATCAGAGAAGAGGGCTAGGACCGGTTGGTTATCCTGAGTTTTGGACGAGCAAATTTCAAGAATGAGTGAGATATTCATCCCACCTACCCAAGACATACCCGCAGTCACAGTGTGGGATATCGGACCCTACAAGGTATTTAGAGTCGGTCCAAGCTCCGTGGTCGAGGTTCTCAGCCGAGCAGGGATTTTCACGAGGCCACTTATTCCTCGTTGTTTCCATCAGTAAGCGCCATTCGGGAAATGTCGTTACGGCACGTGTGTTTGTTTTCCAGGGCCGTCCGCCATATACGGAGTGGTATGTCCTTTAGAAAGAGCACCGCTGAGGTGGCTCACCTTTGAGGCCTGTAGTCGGTTCCCTTCCTCCACAGCTTATGCCCCCTGTAAGGTGTTCAGATGTCAGCCAGTCGTGGTAGAGGTCAGGGTGGAGTTTATGGTTCTGGCGGTCATTCGAACCACAGAGATGACGTGACTACTGGACAGGATCAAGAGGCGACATCGCATGGGGTTACAGGTATATCTCGATTCTTTTGAATCATACGCGCATTGATAGATTCTGATTTCGCCTAGCATATATGTTTTCCTTTGTTGCTAGCAAGCTGAAGTGATAGTACCCAGAGGTAGGAATACTTTGATTAGTAAAGTGAAAAATTAAGAATGTCGACAAGAATGGTGTGAATCGAGACTATAGTTGTGTAGAGTTCACAACTTGTAATTTCCCCATAAAGTTGTAAGACCAATAGGGAAGAATGTACGGTGGAAATACTTCACCTATGTGACAAACCTCTAGTGAATAGGGGATAGTGAGAAGTACTTGAGATAAGAGAGAGTTTTAGTTCAGACTAAGAACGAGAAGTTACGGTGACGATTAGTCTGATTATGGACTCTTCGGGTCAACCGATAGTATGGAACGGTGATGTTAATTGGTAATAGTCCCGCCATGCGATAGGTCCCGGATGCAAGGCCCAAGTCTAGTTGATCATTGTACGAGTTCGTGGACGTTGCTCCACCTAATCAGTCGTAAGGACCGGTAAGAGCCTTAACGGGAACGTATGTAGCATAATGGCCAAGTTTGGATAGTAAATCCAAGGATCGGGGAACAAGAAACAATATTGAGATTTTGTACGATGTTATGCGGTGGCCATGTGTGGCATCGCTGGTCTTGTGCGCTTTGATCGACAGCATAAGATAGAGTTTATGCCGAGTTTGTATACCAAGCAACCGACTAAGAACATTCGGGATGAATGTTTCTGCCGGGGAAGAATGTTACACCCCGTAAGTCCGTGACATGTATAAGAGAATGTACGTAAGGAATCAAGACTTGGAAATCGGGTACGAAGCGAAGAATTATTTTTCCGACGGAAAATATTCCTAACGCCTGAAAGGAAAATGTTCATTGTTGAGAATTGAATTCTCAAAATGCATTATTTGAAGAGTATGGAACTTATTAACATTATGGAAATTTATTTTACGATTTATCACGCTGGGCCCACCCGAGGAATTTTATGTTTTGGGCCCACGAGGTTACGGAATTTTATGGACGAATGAGAGGCGACACGTGGCACCCCCACATATGGTCTTGACGATTTTTAGTAAGGGTAAATGGTCATTGACCATCTTGGTAGATAAGTCTTAAAAGATTGATATTATTGACCTAAGTCTAGTTGGCACTTGGGCTTGATCCTAGTGAATCTCATCCTAGCCACTCATGTGTTGCAATATAAGCCCTCCAATGTGTTTTATATACTACCCTAGTGCAAGACAAGGTCTTCCAACACTTAGAGAAAAATCACAACATTGTTGTTCTTAAAACTTTCTCTCGGGTTTGCACCTTTTGCCACAAGAAAAATTTGTAGTTTTGATCCATTTTTCACAAGACTTAAACCCAATGTCCCTAAGGGTATTGTAAGGATATCTCAATAGAAAGATTTCGGAAAAACGCGCTTAATGCTAGTCGCAAGGCGGAAACTTAAGCGAGTTCTTCAACTTTGAAGTCGGAACTTAAAGACGGGTTCTTCATAGGCTTCATGAGTGCTCGGAGTGGATCGGAACATAAGGAAAGGAGCTAAGAATTTGCTAAGGAGCGACTTTGAATCTTGGAAATTTTAAGGGCTTGTAAAGGTATAATTCTTGTCGCTTTAGCAATTAAGGTTTACTTATCATCAGAGCTATGGATATTAGCAAGTATGAGTTATATATTATGAGGTTTGATAAGTGTTTTGGCTATCGAACCCTAATCCAAAAACTAGCGTTAGCCTTAAGATTACAATTCAAGTCGATTATTAGTTTAAGTCGCATGTTGTAGAAAGAAGGAAATTGTAGTTGTTGGTTGTTTATGACTATATAACATGTTATACCTTAGAACTTGGAATTGGAAAAGGATTGGAAAAAACTTTGAATTGTCAAGTTATGTCATTGTCGAGAACGGGCTTGAATACGGAACTACTTCAGATTAATCATGGGCTGGAATTTTACACGTATTGTAAGGCGTGTAATCCCCTTTGTTTGGTTGTTGTTTTTAGCCTTAAATGTAGCTGTTGGTTATTGTATTCGCCTTGAAAAAGGTGGCAAAGTGAGTAGAAACAAAGGAAGTACGCCTGATTTTCCGTAGAATTGCAGACCGTGATACTTAGTATTATTCTACGCTCGAGACTAGAAGTCATAGTCTTGTTGCGGACCATTATAGGTTGACACTTCACGCACGCGATTCGGCTTAGCTTGTGGATTTAGCCTAAAAGGTATGTGAACTATCTCCTCTTCTAGCATGATTCCTTAAGATAAAGAAAGTGTCCTACTCCTTAAACGATCCATTCCTCGTTGTATTTGGATTGCCTAAAATAGAATTCGTCTATGTACTCCTTGATCAGACTTTGATGTTTAAATTGTAAGTTGTATAATCCATTTCCTTAGTGAAGTTTGGATTCTTAAAAGTGAAAGTATTTTACTTAAAGTACATGTAGTCTTGAAAAGGAAGTGGTTTCAAACCTTTGGCAAGGCCTTAGTTCCAAAACCTAAGGGTTGTTGTAATGACTTTGGGAGTTAAAGGAGTGATTTACTTAATTGTTTTAAGAGAGGAGAAATGACATGATTTAAGAGAAGTAACTTATTTTAAAGGTGTGAGTTACTTGAGGTTTAAAAGTAGAAGAAACTTGTTTTCTAAATATTAAGAGACTCAAGTATTTTGAAAGTTAAGAAACTTGATTTGTAAGTATGTGATACTTGGTTTTAAGTATAAGTCTCTGGTTATAAAAAGGAATGAATATGTCTAAAACCATAAAGGGTTATAACGCTTTATGAAAGGTTAAGAAAGTTGTCTATTTTGATTATTAGCATAAGTTGCCTAGATTGTGAAAATTTGAAGTTACTTGATTTCAAGCTTTGAAAAGAGTTTTCTAAAAGTGTAGTAACTTACTTTGAAAAATAGACATACATCGATACTACTGTGTTAGTATCTTGGGGTTTTACATAAAAGGAGTCTTTGAAAAGAATGCACGCACGTAGTACTTTGGCTTGTTTAATTGAGAATTATGCTACGTGTGCCTTGATAAGTACTTTGGCTTGTTTAATCGAGAATTATTCTACGTGGTGCCTTGATAAGTACTTTGGCTTGTTTAATCGAGAATTGCCAACGGTGCCGTGATAGCATTCGAGTACAAGTATTATGTTTTATTACGCTGCCGCGACTCTCGAGGGTCTACCGTCTTGTGCGAGTTTACTCGACGCATCCGACAGCTGACGGGATTCCACGTACGCCCATTATTTGTGTTACTCCTCGACATGCTTATATGATGTGGGATTTCGGGAACGTGACTGCGAGGCGTTAGATTCCGTGATTTATAATGTCATGTTAGTGCCTTAAGTTAACCAAAATGAGAGTGTATACGAATAAGACTAATAAGAAGTTGTGGATTTCTTAACTTGCTTACTTCGCGTGATGTTCTAGTGAGTGCTTATGTTATGTATGATGGCCACTGAGGTAGGTAAGAGTATAAATGAGGGGTAAATCCCAAAGATCGTTATACCACCCGCTACCACCTTCTCCGTGGTAAGAGTATAAATGAGGTAAATCCTCAAAGATCGTTATACCACCGCTTTACCACCTTCTCCAGTAAGAGTATAAACGAGGGGTAAATCCTCAAAGATCGCTATACCACCCGCTTACCACCTTCTCCGTGGTAAGAGTATAAACGAGGGGTAAATCCTCAAAGATCGCTATACCACCGCTTCCGGATTTGCTACCTATACTTTTGATTACTCTCATCATAGTAAGGCAATCGTAATCGTTATTCGAGTAGTGACTTCGAGGCACGCGCCCTGACTTGATATGACCGCTATGTATCAGGTAATCGTAGGTTGGCTATCATACATGTCTCCTGCTTTGTTTAGATCGTTATGATTACATTACAAGATTTCATCGCTTCACATACTTGGTACATTCTTCAGAATGACCTCCTTCGGGGCCGCTCATGCCGCAGATTTAGGTACGCTGCTGTGATCGGCAGTGTAGGACCGCCGTAGTTTTGGATAGCTCCTTCCGCTCTAAGTTTATCTTTTTGGTATAAGTTCTTTCAAGATGCTTTTGTACGCTTACGGGTACGGCGGCCTTGTCCCGCCAGCCAAGAAACTCTAGAGGTCCAGATTCATACGTAGGATTGACCCATGCACAGTGTAATGTCTTTTTATTATGATATTATATGGGCACTTGTCGGCTTTGCAGACGCATGTTGGTTTTAAAAAAATAAGGTGTTATTTAATTTCCGCAGCTTACTTAGTCATAAGGTCGGCGGTGCCTGTGTAGGCACCACCACGCCCGGTTCGGGCGTGACAGAGTGGTATCAGAGCAATACCCTAACGTCTACGCACGTGTCTAGTAGAGTCTCGATTATCGGTGTGTTGCGCGCCACACCCATAAACAGTGAGGCTACATGACATTTGTGAGTTGGTTTCATTCTTCTCACTCTAAGATCGTACATGAGCCGTGTTAGTAAGATAATTCCTCTCGACGTGATTTTGTGTTACGCTTATGCCTGGCGAGGGCAAATGCCTGTGGCAAAGGAGTAGCAGAGCTACTAGTCGACTCAGAGTTGATAGGGCTTATGCCTGTGGTATACCGGATGTTGTTCCGCAATGAAGTTCTTCTCGCCAGTTTTGAGACCCCAAAGACCAGAGCCTCCTGCTTCAGCTAGGAGAAGTTTCATGTGGCCGCGAGGAAGCTTATGTTATCGACCAAGATAAAGGTGCTACGCTTCATCACAGGAGGTTATTCGCCGACATGCATGTGTGTACAGAGGGTAGAGGCCAACGCGAGATCACCAGAAGAGGCTAGACCTGGCTGGTTATCCCTGAGTTTTGACGAGCAAATTTCAAGAATGAGTGAGATATTCATCCCAAATTACCCAAGACATACCTCAGCTCACGTGTGGGATATCGACCCCACAAGGTATTTAGGAGTCGGTCCAAGCTCGTGGGTCGAGGTTCTCAAAGGAGCAGGGATTTTCTCAATGAGGCCACTTATTCCTCGTTGTTTCCATTGTAGTAAGCGCCATTCGGGAAATGTCGCATGGCATGTGTTTGTTTTCAAGGCTGCCCGTCCGCCATATACTGAGGGTATGTCCTTTTAGAAAGAGCACCGGTGAGGTGGCTCACCTTTGAGGCCTAGGTCGTTCCCTTCCTCCACGCTTATGCGCCCCTGCAAGGGGTGTTGGATGTCACCTACCGTGGTAGAGGTCAAAGTGAGTTTATGGTTCTCGCGGTCCTTCGAACCGCATAGATGACGTGATCATCGGACAGATCGTGAGGCGACATCGCACGGGTTACAGTATATCTCGATTCTTTGAATCATACGCGCATTGATAGATTCAGATTTCGCCTAGCATATATGTTTTCCTTTGTTGCTAGCAACAGAAGTGATAGTACCTGCAGGTAGGAATACTTTGATTAGTAAAGTGAAAAATTAAGAATGTTGACAAGAATGGTAAGTGAATCGAGACTATAGTTGTAGAGTTCACAACTTGTAATTTCCCCATAACAAAGGTAAGACCAATAGGAAGAATGTAATGGAAATACTTCGACCTATGTGACAAACCTCAGTGAACAGGGGATAGGTGAGAAGACTGAGATAAGAGAGTTTTAGTTCGCACTAAGAACGAGAAGTTAAGGGTGACGATGAGTCGGATTATGGACTCTTTCGGTCAACCGATAGTATGGAACGGGTGATGTTAATTGGTAATAGTCCCGCCATGCGATAGGGTCCCGGATGCAAGCGCCCAAGTCTAGTTGATCATCAGACGAGTTCGTGGACGTTGCTCCACCTAATCAGTCGTAAGGACCGGTAAGAGCCTTAACGGAATGTATGTAGATAATGGCCAAGTTTGGATAGTAAATCCAAGGATTGGGGAACAAGAAACAATATTGAGATTTTGTACGATGTTATGGTGGCCATGTGTGGCATCGCTGGTCTTGTGCGCTTTGATCGACAGCATAAGATAGAGTTTATGCCGAGTTTGTATAGCTTGGCAATCGACTAAGAACATTCGGGACGAATGTTTTAAGGGGGAAGAATGTTACACCGTAAGTCCGTGACATGTATAAGAGAATGTACGTAAGGAATCAAGACTTGGAAATTGGTACGAAAGGAAGAATTATTTTTCCGATTTTAAAATATTCCGAACGCCTGAAAGGAAAATGTTCGTTGTTGAGAATTGAATTTCAAAATGCATTATTTGAAGAGTATGGAACTTATTAACATTATGGAAATTTATTTTTACGGATTTGGTCACGCTGGGCCCACCCGAGGAATTTTATGTTTTATGGGCCCACGAGGGTTACGGAATTTTATGGACGAACGAGAGGCGACACGTGGCACCCCCACATATGGTCTTGGACGATTTTTAGTAAGGGTAAATGGTCATTGACCATCTTGGAAGATAAGTCTTCAAAGCTTGATATTATCGACCAAAGTCAACTTGCCACTGGGCTCGATCCAGTGAAACTCATCCTAGCCACTCACGTGTTGCAATATAAGCCTCCAACGTGTTTTATATACTACCCTAGTGCAAGACAAGGTCTTCCAACACTTAGAGAAAAATCACAACATTGTTGTTCTTAAAACTTTCTCTGGGTTTGCACCTTTGCCACAAGAAAATTTCAGTAGTTTCGATCCATTGTTCACAAGACTTAAACCCAATGTCCCTAAGGGTATTGTAAGGATATCTCAATAGAAACATTTCGAAAAACGGCTTAATGCGTTAGTCGCAAGGCGGAAACTTAAGGAGTTCTTCAACTTTGAAGTCGAACTTGAAGCACGGGTTCTTCATAGGCTTCTACGAGTGCTTGGAGTGGATCGAACATATGAAAGGAGCTAAGAATTTGCTAAGGAGCGACTTTGAATCTTGGAAATTTTAAGGGCTTGTAAAGGTATAATTCTTGTCGCTTTAGCAATTAAGGTTTACTTATCATCAGAGCTATGGATATTAGCAAGCACGAGTTATATATTACGAGGTTTGATAAGTGTTTTCGCTATTGAACCCTAATCCAAAAACTAGCATGTTAGCCTTAAGATTACAATTCAAGTCGATTATTAGTTTAAGTCGCATGTTGTAGAAAGAAGGAAATTGTAGTTGCTGGTTGTTTATGACTATATAACATGTTATACCTTAGAACTTGGAATTGGAAAAGGATTGGAAAACTTTGAATTGTTGGTTATGTTGTCGTCGAGAACGGCTTGAATACGGAACTACTTCGTATTAATCATGGGGAATTTTACACGTATCAGAAGGCGGTAATCCCCTTTGTTTGGTTGTTGTTTAGCCTTAAATGTAGCGGTTGGTTATTGTATTCGCCTTGAAAAGGTGGCAAAGTGAGTAGAAACAAAGGAAGTCGCCCGATTTTCCGTAGAATTGCGGACCGTGATACTTAGTATTATTCTACGCTCGAGACTAGAAGTCGATAGTCTTGTTGTGACCATTATAGGTTGACACTTCTACGCACGCGATTCGCTTAGCTTGTGGATTTAGCCAAAAGGTATGTGAACTATCTCCTCTAGCATGATTCCTTAAGATAAAGAAAGTATGTCCTACTCCTTAAACGATCCATTCCTCGTTGTATTCGGATTGCCTAAAATAGAATTCGCTCTATGTACTCCTTGATTGTACTTTGATGTTTAAATTGTGTTGTATAATCCATTTCCTTAGTGAAGTTTGGATTCTTAAAAGTGAAAGTATTTTACTTAAAGTACATAGAGTCTTGAAAAGGAAGTGGTTTCCAAACCTTTGGCTTGCCTTAGTTCCAAAACCTAAGGGTTGTTGTAATGACTTTAGGGGAGTTAAAGGAGTGATTTACTTAATTGTTTTAAGAGAGGAGAAATGACATGATTTAAGAGAAGTAACTTGTTTTAAAGGTGTGAGTTACTTGAGGTTTAAAAGTAGAAGAAACTTGTTTTCTAAATATTAAGAGACTCAAGTATTTTAAAGTTAAGAAACTTGATTTGTAAGTACGTGATACTTGGTTTTAAGTATAGGTCTCGTTATAAAAAGGAATGAATATGTCTAAAACTACAAAGGGTTATAACGACTTTATGGGAAGTTGGTTATAACGGCTTTATGGAAGGTTAAGAAAGTTGTCTATTTTGATTATTAGGCAAAAGTTGCCTAGATTGTGAAAATTTGAAGTTACTTGATTTCAAGCTTTGAAAAGAGTTTTCTAAAAGTGTAGTAACTTACTTTGAAAATAGATATACATCGATACTACGTGTTAGTATCTTGGGGTTTTACATAAAAAGAGTCTTTGAAAAGAACGCACGCACGTAGTACTTTGGCTTGTTTAATTGAGAATTATGCTATGTGCCTTGATAAGTACTTTGGCTTGTTTAATCGAGAATTATTCTACGTGTGCCTTGATAAGTACTTTGGCTTGTTTAATCGAGAATTGCCAATGTGGCCGTGATAGAATTTGAGTACAAGTATTATGTTTTATTATTGCCGTCACGACTCTCACGGAGGGTCGCCTACCGGTCATGAGTTTACTCGACGCATCGACAGCGACGCTGGATTCCACGCATGCTTCCATTATTTGTGTTACTCGACATGCTTATACGATGTGGGATTCCGGCACGCGACTGCGAGGCGTTAGATTCCTGATTTATAATGTCATGTTAGTGCCTTAAGTAAACCAAAATGAGAGTTTATATGAATAAGACTAATAAGAAGTTAGGGGGATTTCTTAACTTGCTTACTTCGCCGTGATGTCGAGTGTTTATGTTATGTATGATGGCCAGTTGAGGTAGGGTAAGAGTATAAATGAGGGGTAAATCCCCAAAGATCGTTATACCACCTGCTTTACCACCTTCTCCAGGGTAAGAGTATAAATGAGGGGTAAATCCCCAAAGATCGTTATACCACCTGCTTTACCACCTTCTCCAGGGTAAGAGTATAAATGAGGGGTAAATCCCCAAAGATCGTTATACCACCGCTTTACCACCTTCTCCAGTGGTAAGAGTATAAACGAGGTAAATCCTCAAAGATCGCTATACCACCCGCTTCCGTGGATTTGCTACCTATACTTTTGATTACCTCATTGTTAGTAAGGCACGTGGTAATCGTTATTCGAGTAGTGACTACGCAGGTACGCGTCCCCGACTTGATATGACCGCTATGTATCAGGTAATCGTAGGTTGGCTATCATACATGTCTCCCGCTTTGTTTAGATCAAGATGATTTCATTACAAGATTTCATCGCTTCATATACTTGGTATATTCTTCAGATCGACCTCCTTCGGGCCGCGCTCACGCCGCAGTTTAGGTACGCTGCTTGCGATCGGCAGTGTAGGACCGCCGTAGTTTTGATAGCTCCTTCGTCGGAGTTTATCTTTTGTATAAGTTCTTTCAAGATGTGCTTTTGTATAGTTATGGGTACGGCGGGGCCTTGTCCCACATACCAATAAAACTCTTAGGTCCTGTATTCATACGTGGATCGACTCATGTGACAAAGTGTCTTTTATTATGTATATTATACGGCAAATTGTCGGCTTTGCCCTCAGACGATGTTGGTTTTAAAAAAAAGAGGTGTTATTTAATTCGTAGTTTACTTAGTTATTATGGTAGAAGGTGCCTGTAGGCACCACCACGCCCGGGTTCGGGCGCGACAAAGATGCTTGCCTATTTATTTATATAGAGTACTATTACAGTTCCTGGGACAGGATCCCTTTTGTTATGTGGCATTACGAGTCTCAATTAATCAGATGCGAGGCGCTGGGTATATGGGTGCCTAGTAGGGCACCGCCGCGCCCGTCGGCCAGTCGTGACAAAAGTCAGACGAGCGTCATTCTCGCACGTCTACAGACCGTGAACAGTAGAGTCTTGGTTATCGGTGTGTTGTGCACCACACCAATAAACAGGAGGCTACAGTACATTTAGGATTGGTTTCTATTTTTCTTACTCTAAGATCGTGTGATATATCTATGTTGTTAAGGTAATCCCAATCTAACAAAGTATTGTATTTTCAGCTACGCCTCCAAAGAAAGCGACAGAGGCCCAGAAGGGGAATATATGAACTTTGCATACAGGTTGATAAGATTGTTGTATAGTTGGTGTGATGATGTTACACCCCGTAATTCCAGGATATGTTTTTAAGAACGTACGTAAGAACTCAAAAATGTTAAGATTTGAGACTAGTAAAAATTTATCGGAATTATGGTAATGTCGGAAAACGAAATATTGCGATGAATGGGAGGGAAACACGTGTCACCCCCTTAGTTGGTCTCGACGAAATGGACTCGGGTTAAATGGTCATTTGACCTATGCAAGACGACTAAGTCTCGCAACTAGAGCTTGATAATATCGACTAAGCCGCGCGGCCACTTGGCTAGATTTTTTAAATGAATTGCATCCAAGCCACCCATTTGTTTTAATCTCGACCTCCATGTTGTTATATAGTAACACTACTAGCAAGACAAGCTCCCATACTTAGAAAAATCAAGAACTCTTGTTCTTGCTAAGCTAGCCTCGTTAGGACACTCTCTCAAGACAAAGATTTTCTTATGTTATTCAATAAACTACATATTTTAAACCAAGGTTCCAAAGGTTATTGTAAGGGTATCTCAATAGAAAGATCTCGGAAAAATGTCGTTTTTTAGTTAGTCTCAAGGTGAAAACCTAAGTCACTTTCCTAGGTTTGACTGGAAATTGAAGGAATGTTGCTCAGGATCTTCTAAGGGCTTCAAGTGGCGGATTGGAGTGTCGGGAGAGGCTCTAAGTCGCTAGGAGCGACTTCGATCTCAAGTCGATTAAGGCTCGCCAAGGTAACAATCTTGTTTCTTAAGTGTTATAAGATTACATATTGTCAGAGCCTTACATTTTAACTAGCATGCAGGTATATGTATCAAGATCGATAAGTTGTTATGGATATCGAAGTCTAAACCAAATGACATTGTTAGCCAATTGAAATCGAGATACAATTTGGTCGATAATTAGAATCGCCGACGTTATCTACTTGAAGATTATAGTTGTTATAATCGATCGCGCTTATAACACGTTATACTAAACAACTTGAATTGAAAAGGAATCGGAAAGGATGATATGTTGTTACACCTATTGGCCGAGAATGGCATTGCCTTTTTGGACTAGTTTGATATAATTGTGGGGCGGAATTTTACACGTCTTGTTAGGCGTGTAATCCCCTATTGTTAACTAATTTGTTGAGCCTTAAATGTGGCATGTTTGGTTATTGAATTCGGGTATTGAAAAAGGTGGAAAAGTATGTAGAAACAAAGGAAGTGTTTCGATTTTCTCAGAGAATTTAGTGACTTTGCACTTAGAATATTCTACGCTTGAAGTTAGAAGTTAATAGACGATTATGGTCATTATAGGTTGACATACTACGACGCATATTGGACTTAGCAAGTGGATTGAACCGAAGAGGTATGTGGAACTTTCCTATCTCTTGAGCATGAGTAGTTGTAAATATATAGTACGGTAGACGTACGAGATTTAAATGAATTTAGTTTCATTTGATATCTTTGACTTGTTTTAAGGATGTCCAAGTTGGTTGAGTTAGAAAATTAACTCACTTGTTTTTAAAGGATAGAAATGCCTTGGTTTCAAAAGCATAAAATCGTTAATAACTTTATGGAAAGTAAAAAGAATGGTATATTCTAATAAGGTAAACAAGGATTTCTTGACTTGAAAACGATAGAATACTTGATTTGAAAAGTATTGATTCCTCGAGCTATTCTAAGGTTAAGAAACTTGATTACTAAAGTTAAGAGACTCAAGTATTTTAAAAGTATATGATACTTGGTTTTGAAAGTATAAGTCTCTGGTTATAAAAAGAACGGAAGTAGCCTAAAGCATAAAGTTAGTATAACGCTTTATGGGAAGTTGTTATAATAACTTTATAAGGTTAAAAGAATGGTTTACTCTAGTGAAGTAAATAAAGAAAATGACTTGAAAGGAAGAACGGCAAATTGATTCAAGGAATCAATTGCTTAAAGTTTTAAAGTAAAAGTCACTTGATTTAGAAGTCTTTAAACGTAGTTCTAAAAGGTATTGTGACTTGTTTTGAAAAGTAGATATGACTCGATACTACGATTATTAGTATCTTGGAAGTTTTTATGAAAAGAGTCATTTTAAAAGAACGGAAGCACGTAGTACTTTGGGTTAAATTCTGATTGTATAACGATACGTTAGCGCCTTAAGTAAACTAAAATGAGAGTGTGTATGAATAAGGCTAATAAGAAATTAGGGGATTTCAACTTGCTTATGATAATCGTGGATAAGCCGTGGTGCTTATGTTATGTATGATGTCGGGAAGTGTTTATGTTATGTATGATGTGGTAGTGCTTATGTTATGTATGATAGCCATTGTGCTAGTGATATGTTGTTCATTACGGTCATTCCCTGCTTGTGGCATTTGTATATTCCGTGGATTTGCTACCCATGACGCGAGGAATACACGCGAGTCCGTAGGCTTACGCGGGTGAAATAGTCCTACGCGGGCTGATCACCCATGCGAGAGATTACCTCACGCGTCCACACAACCTATGCGCGGATACAATCTATGCGAGGAAATTACCTCACGCGGTCCATACGGCCTACGCGGGTGAAATAGTCCTGTGAGTAGGATCGCTTAATGATACTACGGCGGGTGGCCCTACTTTGATCACGAGCCTCCTATTTTACGCAAAGAAAGTATACTCTGTTTACTCTCATTGTTAGTAAGGCACAAAGCATCGTTATTCGAGTTATCATACATGTCTCCAACTTTATTTTAGACTTTATGATTTCATTACAAGATTTTCGGGCCACATACTTGGTACACGTTGTACCGACTCTCCTTCGGGGCCGCGCTCATGTCGATGTAGAGTATACAGTTGTCGATCCTCACTCTAGGATCACTGCTCACCGCTTGGGAAGCTCCATTACTCCGAGGCTTATCCTGGTTCGCATCCTCGGTATGGCCTGGCTGTTGTACATCTGTGGTACGCTGGCCCCGTCCGCCACGCTTGTTATCCCAGAGGTCTCGTATTCATGTCTGTGGATCGGGTTGTAAAGAAGAAAAAATATAACCGATGTTTTGGGTTATGATATTTTACTGAAGGTGTCCTTATCGCCAGCCTGCTGATTTTTAATGTCTAAGTATTTTTACGAGTCAGGTATGTTCCGCCGCTATTCTCTCGATGTATTGGAAGGGTGCCTGTAGGGCACCGCCGCGCCCGGTCGGGTCGTGACAAAAGTGGTATCAAAGCGCTTAGTCCTCTGAAAGTGTCTACATGCATCGTGTTCAGTAGAGTCTCGTTATCGGTGTCGCGCACCACATCTATAACCGTGGAGGTCGCATGACATTTAGGATTGGTTTCCATTTTTCTCACTCGAGATCGCATGACAGAGCCGTGGTTGTGGTCGCCTCCCTAACGAGTTATGTTGATTGCAGCTACGAGAAAGACATCAGTGACCCAGGAAAGATTATGTGGATTGCGTATCCAAGTTGGTAATAGTTGTAGTATAGTTGGTATTATGACATACCACTATACGGATTTATGTATGAGGGTCAGACGCGTGTTGCCTAGAATGATTTTGGATTACCAAGGATTGGTAAGGATTAAATAGATATCGGGAAGGTATGAAACATTTTAATGAATTCTCATCAAGGTTTTACGTACTAATTTGAGATAATTAGAGACGATGAGTTGTCGGTATGTAATGGATTCTTAGGAAGTTATAATTAAGGGACTTAATGGAAGACTATGTTAATAGATTAAGATACGTGGTATGATTAAGAGAATGGTACGGATGAGATCTGTATGGAGTAAGTATGGTTATTGTGATCAAGACAACACGATTATGGTATTATGAGAAGTTATCGCACGCCATGTGGGGACTGATAATGTAGGCTTGGAGCATGGAAATTGCGAGCCTAAGAATATTGATAACCGCCGAGACCTTAGGTATATAAGGCCTTCTCTGGTAGTAAAAAAAAATTAAGTCAGACCAAGGATAAGAGTTAAGTGCGACGTCGAAGCCTGAGGACCTATTATGGTCGCCCATAACCCGAAATGGAACGGGATCGCTTAGTAGTAGTCCGCCACGCGACAGGTCACGAGGTGCGCAGGCCCAAGTCTAGTTAATCGCTTTACGTTCGTGGACGATTCCACCTAACCGTGTGAGAGCCGAAAATGGTCTTATATTGTTTAATTTAGTAACTCCAGAGATTGGAGGCCAGATTTTGTATGGAAATTATGTACATATGCTAGTATAAGTTTGGAAGTATGGAAAGAGTACGACCAGTGAGAAAGAGAGCAACCAAGAGTAAAGGAATAGAGCCTGAATCCATGAGGACCTTTCGAAGTGACTACACCCGTAAGTGATGGTGGTAGCTGAGCGGGTATATAATAATTGCTCCGCGAAGATATAAATGCCGAACCCCAGCAGACCTAGCAGAGTTGTTATGACAGACTTTGAGGACATTATGCGTACGGGCTAGTTGGCCTTTTGTTATGCCAACGTTGACTGCAGAGAGAGATTTGTTCGATTCCAGTTTTCCGGTAAGCCGATTATCGAGTGGAAAGGAAGGGAAGTGGTGGTAACCAGTGAATTATCCTTCCTTCTTTGACATAATTGTTTTTAATAAGTCTGTGTGACTTGTTCATTCGAGGTGAATTGAGGCAGAAGGTAAGTAGTACTTGAATTTGAAGGAGTTTATGTTAAGCACCCTCGGGGTACTGAGTTGGTTTGGCGTGGCGGTGGCCACGACCTTCCTGATAATTTTAGGAAAGCGTGCAAGCAAGAATAAGATAAGTACGAGTGTCATGGAAAATGTAAGACATCGCTGGTAGGTTTCAAAATCTATACGATTATAGGCGTGGCGCTGATGATTAAGATTTTGAAAGGGAGATAAGTTCTTCCCCACGAAAAGCGATAGTTTTACGACATGGGTTAGGTGTACCCATGTTGTTAGACGAAGGATACGAGACCGTAAGGTCTTCGTGATCGTTATGCCATAGGTTACGCTTTAGATAACCGTGGAAAAGTATTGTCAGTAATTGAGAACGACGTTAGAAATGGTCGGCATATGTCGTAAGGTTATAAACGCAGTAGTACGCATTTACGAAACAGTATGATTATGAATCAAGATAGAAATACTTTGCTAATAATAAGCATAAGGAAGCGGTTACGACCGTAATGATAAAAGAGAATACAACTATGGTTATGTAAGTTGCACGAGATATGATTACCTGCATCGTGTAAAGACCATTAGTAAATGATGGGAAGTAAGAACACCTCGAGGAAAGGTGGTAACATTTATACTGACGAGAAGGATAGTAGGAAAATACGGGAGGGGTAAGGGACCCCAGGACAACTTGAAATGAATTATAAAGGAAAGACGAGTAGACACTCGAACGATAAAAAATATTGACAAGCCATTAGACTATGTAATACCAGGAATTGAGGTTGAACACCTGATTATAAGCTCTATGAGCCGAGAGAGAATAATAGGATTACTACTTGACGAGATCAAGGAAATCCCCCCCCCCCCCCTAAATTGTGATTGGCAGAAAGTCTTAGCCATGAGACAAGCAAGGAATGAAATCTAAGTATAGTGACCAAGTTTTGTTGCAACAGAGAAAGGGAAACAGGAACCATAATTGAGATTAAGGGTGCCCGAATATTTCGCAAGTATGAGAAAGGCTTCCAGTTATTGGAAGATAAGTTGACCACGACTACAGTTCTAACCCCTCCTGAGAAGACTAGAGGGTTAGGTTATTATTGTAACACTTTGGGTATTGGGCTAGGTTGTGTGCTGACGCATCACGATAACGTTAGAGCCTATGTTTCCCGGCGATTAGGGAAGCATGAAAGGAATTACGCTACTCACGATTTAGAGTCTGCGGCAGTTAATCGTGCCTTAAAGATTTGGAGGCATTCCTTATATAGACTTCATGTGGATATTTATGCAGACCACAAGAGCCTCCGGTATATCTTCGCATGCAGGCAATGAATTGGCATGCAGACGGTGGTTAGAGTTACTCAAGGATTGTGATATTGATATCCTATACCAACCGGAAAGCCGAGACTACATGCATGCTCTAGTCGCGATCTACGGGTAGTCCGTCGACGGGAAGCCGAGCAGATGTAACGTGGTCCGTGAGATTCATCACCAATGAGCCGAGGGTTCGATTATTTGTTTCCAAGGTTAACGGTCCAGATCCGAGAGGTTGCCGAGTCTTTCGCGCCGGCGAGGTAAAGAGGCGACAATACGAGGATCCGCTTATGATACTGACGAGATACCGCCTTCGAGGGTGAGAGTTTATTCGAGGTATACCACGGGTGCCAAGATTCGAGGGAAGATTGTGTGCTCCCGATGTCGCAGGACTTCGTCAGCAGATTCTGGGGGAGGCACACAGTGCTCGTTACTCTATTCATCTGAGGTTGACTAAGATGTATCATGACCTCAGATGTATGTATGGGTAAGATGACCTGAAGAGGGACGTAGCGGAGTTTGTTGCTTAGTGTCCGAGTTAGTAGCAGTCGGCGTGGAACACCGTAAACTCGCTGGTTACTACAGCATCGAGATCGCAACTTAGATATAAGAGGTAATTATATGGATTTTGTTACAGGGTGGCATCGTACTCAGAGAAAGTGTGACCCCCTGAGGGTCATAGTAAACAGGCTGACGAAACCAGCCCGTGTCCTTCCGGTTAGGACCACTTACTCGGCTGAGGAGTATGCTAGATTATATAGCATGGAGATTGTGAGACTGCACGGGGTTCCTACATTTATGATGTCGCATGATGAGCTCGGCCATTTGGATAACTTCGAGGTTTTCCGTATGGGTTAGGGACACAGTGAGTCTCTGTTGCATTACACTCGCATCACGGATGTGCAAAGCATACTATCCGTGCACTCGAGGATATGCCGCGCCCGTGGTTATTGATTTCGTGGGTAATGGAGGATCATGTCACGACCAACCTGCCCGCGGATCGTGCCTTACCCCGGGCACCCAAGTAGACATACATCAGAGTAATCAGCGGAACATAAAACACAACATGAAACAATGTAAAAGAGACACAGTTTATTTGAAGAAAAGTTGTCTTTCGGCATATATATAAAAACTTAAATCCGAACAGTTACATCCTTTTTACAAACTCGCCACAACAAGATTACATGCACTTAAGAATGATATAATAACAATGGCGGACAGGCCGCCATACCCCGAATGTAAGTACCTACAACGACAGGGACTATACTGTAGATAAGCCTCAAGAAACGAGCTTCCCAAAACGCTGAATCGTGATCCTAAGAGCGGATCAACGATCGCGTGTACTCTACCGCGCAGATGAACGCACTTCAAGCGAGGTCAAGATAACATGTACCAAGTATGTGAAACTAAAAATATCAGAAATGAAATCATAGTAGTCTATATAAAGCAGAGACATGTATGATAACCAAACTACGCTCACAATAATATAAGCAATATGTCAAGTCGTGACTCACGCCTCAAAGTCATCACTCAAATATAACTACGGGTCTCACGCCCACAACATCAATCATGCCCGTGGAATACCTTCCTCACCGCCAGCCTATGATATAAAAGCACCAAGGAATACACATGAACACCGTGTCCCACTGTGTCATAATAAAGTCGACGGTAAGTACGAAGGCATAGCCGACTACTAACACCTACTGCACCAACGAGGTCATAAATCAGACACGAGATCTGTCTAGACCGCCATGATCGATCGGCCGCCACTCGCCCGCAGATCAAATGCGCGCCTAGTCCTCGAACTTCCCGCAGCTCGCATAGGCCACTCACATAGGCCCGCATGAGGTATTCCTCATCGAGGGTAGCTACTCCCAAGATCGCCCCGACTCGCACCGCACGGCCACATAGACCGCATGACCACAAAGGCCGCACACTAACCCGAACTCTCGTAGCCCGCATAGGCCACCCGACCCGCATGAGGTATTCTCAATCACGGTCCTGCATCACCGAGTCTACCCCGCATCGGAGGCGCCTTTAACCCCAGATCATGTCAAGAGGCGAGTGATATAATACTAACATAACAAATTTATCGTTAAACAACATAAGCACAACAAGGGAAACCCCTTTACACAAACATCACAAGATACTAACACACGTAGCATCCTAACATGTTTACTTATCAAATCAACAAGAAAGTATTACAAGGCTATCACAAAACAACACAATCAAGTTATTCACACAAGGCACTTCCTACTTTATGTCAACACGTCGGTTTTTATCCCCAAAGTACTTCATACATTAATTTTTAAAAGATTCGCTTCTTTCACGTAAGTCACACAATACCCGTAGTATAAAAATAGAGTGACTATCTTTTAAGTAAACTAAAATACTTCCTTTGTAAAATCAAGTAACAACATTCTTTTCCAAACGCTCAAGTTTGCCTAATTTCAAATACTCAAGTTTCTCATTTTCGAAAGGTTTCGTAGTTCATAGTCTTAATCACTTAAGAATATAATTCTCTTTTAAACAATTTGAGAAACATATGCCTTATATATGAGTAGGTTATTCTTGTTCATAATCAATCTTATTAAAGCAGCCATTATCTAGGAAATGTAATATCATTTTGTCTCATCTTAGCTTCTATGCAGATGGAGGTTTCTACTGGTTTTAATAATACTTAATTAGTCAATACATTTCCCTTTATTAACGCTGCAGGGTTCTGCTCGATACTTATTCTGATTTCCGAAATCAGTAAAACATTATTCCTTTTAAAAACCAAGTACTCATTACTCACGAATGAGGTTTCACACTTTTTAACAACATTCATATTAATTTAATTAAGTCAAGTCTCTTATCTTTTAAGATCAAGTCTCTTAACTCCTAAAATCAATAAACCATTCTTTTTATCTCTCTTAAGTCGTTATACCTAACTTCTCATAAAGCTAGTATAACTCTTAAGCTTTTAAAACTTTTAAAACCAAGTGTTACTCTTCTTTCAAAAGGTTTCTTAACTCTTTGAAATACTTGATTCTTATTATTTAGACTCAAGTCAAAAGACATCGCAAAGAAACCACGCTCGCTTAACACACGACGCCTACCGTACTATATATATATTCTTTTAAAATATCATGCTCAAGAGGATAGGAAGAATCACATACCTCGCGACGATTTATCGACTATTAGCAAATAGCTCCAAAGATCAGAATCCCGCTTAGCCTTTTCCACCCTTCGAGTAGAATACGCCACTCGCAGATTTCAACCTATAACGGTTATACAAGTCTATCAATATCTAGACTACTCTGAGAATAAATCTAGATACAAGATTCTACTAAAATTGGGCAAGACTTCCCACCACAAACTTCACAAGTTCATCAGAATACAAACTATGTAAGTACAGCTTCAATTCTCTTCTTATATACCTTCCTTGATATAACTTATACTTAATTTTATACTTCAACAAAGATGTAAACTCTAATTACAAAAGTGGACAAGATATTTACCTCGATAAGCCCAAAATTATCCAAGATTAAACGTCGATCCCGAGCAACGCTTAGCTCCTACTCGGGCGCCCAACCCGCCTCCAACAACCCTTAGAAGTTCTACCTAACTTCTATTTAACACTTCAACCAACTATGAAGGTTTTCCTTAGGGTTTGCTTTGGATCAAGGGAATATAAGGTAGTATTTTCTGCTCTACATATGAGGTAACTTTGGAATACTACAAGGTATAAGGCTAAGGTATTTTGGAATAGTAACAATACTTGGAGAATACTTTTCTATCAAGGGGTGTTTTACGAGAACAACTCTCAAGAGGGGTATCTCTCGCCAACACCACTGTGAGGGGGTACCTCTCGCCAACACCACTAGGAGGGTACCTCTCAAAGGGGAGGGGAGCTCTGGACGAGCAACAAGAAGGGAGGGAGGATTTCAAGACTTAGAAGACATTTGTGGACGAAGAAGTCTTCAACAAGGGGGTATTTATAGGAGATCAATGGCCAAGATCAAGCCAAGTGGGGGCAAGTGCTGAGGGTCAAGATTTGCCCAAGTGCACCCTAACCCTACTCCACAAATCCTCACAAACATCGACCCAAGTTTTAGGCCACAAAATGGGAGGAAAACGCAACCAATCGCCCTCTTCGATCACCACTTGAGGTGACAAGTGTCTCCTCTCGTTGGTCCAAAATATTTCATCTCTCGGAAAAATCCGCAAAAAATATAAATGACATAGCCGTAATTTTCCCTCCGCAAGTTTTGTAAAACGTTTCGTCGAAAAACGATTCTTTTCGGTAGTTGTGAACAAAATTTTTGTCCCTAATGCCAACTTAAGACTTAAACTTCAGACGCACGCCTCACGCATACTGAAATACGGGTATAACATTCTCCCCTCTTTAGAAACATTCGTCCCGAATGTTCCTTCTAAGCCTCAAAACATACATGCGCCAGTATAGTCTTCACTGCTATACTTACGAAAACAATCACGCCACACCTGGCCATATAATAACACATGCGCAAATACTTAATCCAAGTCCACGAGGAATCACCTCCATTAATACACAAGCTCCCACCCGAGGTCTAAAATATACTCCCTTCGCACCTTCACTTTATAAAAGAAATGATCACATCTATGTTCTTAATACATGCTCGCTTCTTCCTGTTATACCCCATATTTCCAGAGTATGTACGTAAGGGAATACGTACAAAAGTCTAGCCTTAAAGTTTAGGCTTGGACGTTTTTTTGGGCACAACTCACTAAAGGAATCGTTTTCCGACGAAACGTTTCCACGCCAGAGTAAATTCCGCCATGCCATTTCTAATTTTTGGCGGATTTTTCCGAGAGACGAAACATTTTGGACCAACGGAGGGCTACACTTGGCACCTCCAATCGGTGGACTTGAATCGCCCATCGACGAAATTGGAGAAGTTTGGCACGCTTTTTGTGCCTCAGGCACAAGTCGGGAGTTGGTAGGATATTTGTGTGGAGTAAATCTTCACCCTACACTTGCCTTGCACTTGTCTTAATCTTGGCCATTGGTTGGCCACTTCTTGACCTATAAATACCCCCCTTAAGATGAAGAGTTCTTCATCCACAAATCTTTCCAAGTCTTGAAAATCCTCTCCTCTCCCTTTGTAGCCTTTTCATCCAAACACCCCCTCCCTTTTGAAGTTTGGCCGAGGCCCCCTTAGCCTAGCCAAATCTACCCTCCCTTGGTAGAAAAGTTGCCTTCTTGTATTGTTATAATGCCCAAAATACCTAGCCCAAATCCCTTAGTACTTAGTAGAAGTTGTGAAGAACTTCTAAGGTTTCTCGAGCATACAACTTAGAGCAAAACCTTGCTCAGCGACTTTATCTAGATATTATTGGGCTTACCGAGGTAACTAATCCTAACCTCTTTGAATTAGAGAATACTTATGTAGTAGTATAAGAATAAGTATAAATACTTAGAAGAATATTGCAGTATAGAATTGAACTGCTATCACAAGAAGGCGGTTTAAAAGAAGAATAATCAAATCAGATTTACATAGGACTGCTTTCAAGAGACTTGAGTAGCTCACCGCAGGGAAGACGCCCAATTTTCCGTAGGATATAGAACCCTCTGCTTAGAATCATTACAAAGTAGTCCGAACGCTGATAGACGTGTTCGACTATTATAGTCGACTTCTCGCACGACATATTCAACTTCAAGTGTGGTTTTCAGAGAAGGTATGTGATTCTTCCTAAAGCATGATATTTTACAATATATATATAGTACGCAGACGCATACGTGTTAATCGAATAATAACTACGAATGTCCTCGACTTAAGCCCGAATAATACTTACGCTACATGTCTCACCGCTTAAGCTCAATAATAAAGAATCAAAGCATTTCAAAAGAATACCGAGTCATTTTTTAATGTAAGAGAACTAATTGGTTTTAAAACATAAGCTTAAGAGTTATACTAGCTTTACGGGAAGTTAGGTATAACCACTTAAGAATGATAAAAGAAACAGCTTTGCCTATGTGTTTATAAATGCATTTATATCGAATTGTGAAAAGAATAAAATGGTTTGATAAGTAGACATGATATGATGCTACGTGTTAGTGTCTTGTAACGCTTGGTATTGTTGCGCTTATGTTGTTTAACGATAAGTTCGTTAGGTTAGTGTAACATCACTCACCTCTTGACATATTACACGGGGTTGTCGCTCCACGCTGGTAGACTCAGCGTGTCCGGGACCATGATTCGAGAATACCTCACGCGGTCCAAGGGACCGGCGCGAGCTACGGAGTTCCGTGTTAGCGCGGGTTATACCTCACGCGGTTTGTGGCCATGCGCGACTACGAGTCCGTGACGACGCCGAGAGTAGCTACCGACGCGGTTATATACCCTACGCGCCTACGCGGATTGGCCTACGCGACTACGGAGTCCGTGATTAGGCTTGCATGGTGATACCACGCAATTGGCCCTCGCTGATCATTCGCAGCCTAGAAAAGACCGTTACGCTTTACCTATCACGCTTTGTTTGGATGTGGCACTATGCGCGTTTCGGTTGTTTCATACATACTTTCAAAACCGATTTTAAAATGATATGTTTTCATTTAAGTATTTTACGCCATATACTTAGTACCGTTGTAATCGACCTCCTTCGGGCCGCGCTCATGCCGCAGGCAAGAAAGCAGTGCTAGATCCACATTCTGTGATCTCTACGCTGGTGCCTGAGCTCCATCTTTTCCGAGGCTCTACTTTTGGGTATGATATCCCCGTTGTAGATAGTTTTGTACAGTCCAGGTATGGCGGCCCCGTCCCGCCATAGTTGTATATTTCAGAGGTCTGAGTCATGTTGTACAAAGGTTTGATGTAATCGCTAAAACCATGTTTTTATATATATGCCGAAAGGCGATGTTTTCTCACATAAATCGTGGTCTTATTTTATAAAACTGTTTCATGTCTTGTTTTATATTTCCGCCGACATTACTGATGTATGACTACTGGGTGCCCCGGAAGGCACCGGGCCACGCCCCGAACGGGTCGTGACACTTCCCTAACTCGCCGCACCGCCGTGACACTCAACTCTTTCTCATAACTTACCATATTTCGCATCGCTCGCTTTCCAAAATCTCCGGTTACTACCTCCAACTAGGTCATCATTATGGGAACACTGACGGATCTCCGATACCTTTCCAACATAACAACAAGAAAGACCTGGACGCATCGCTTCCCACGTCGGATGGCAATGCCAACTTATAGGCAACCTGGCCTATCCTACAACCAATCTGAAAATGCCCAAAGTAACTCGGGCTAAGTTTCCCCTGCTTCCCAAAACTCGTCACACCCTTTCTGGGGTGGTACCTTCAAGAATACCGAGTGTCAATCTGAACTCTAAGCATCGTCGCCGATTATCCGCACGACTTTTGCTGACTCTGAGCTGCCAACAACCTCTCCTGGATAAGCTTCACCCTATCCACATCCTGCTGAAACAAGTATGAACCAACTATCTGAGCCTTGCCAACATCGAACCAATCGACCGGCAACTTACACTTCCGCCCCTACAAGGCGTCATAAGGCGATATCCGAATACTGATATGGTAGCTATTATAATACACACTCAACCAAGAGGCGAATAATCCTTATAGCTACCCCTGAAATCAAAACACTGGCCCGAGGGCGAATGCGATACTGAGACTCACCGAAGTTCCTAACCCCGCCGTAAAACTTCCAGAAAAAGAAATAGCCGTAACCTGGGCTCCACTGCCTGACATAAGGTGAAAGTAGGCACCTCGTGCAGCCTTACAATCTTCCCGATAACATCTCGCATAACCCTCTGCCGAGTAAGAGGTCCTGACTGAAAGACAAGACGGGTCGACTCATCGCCCGACCATCGGTCGAACGCATCCACGAACTCGCACGACGGTTAACAAAACTGGGCCTAACACCTTTGTGACCCCACCACCGGCGTGACCACCTCGAACCGACCCCATCATAAACAAAGCCGCTGGTTGACCCGCGATCGTCCTCAACCCGACTCGCTATCGCAAGAAAACTCTTGTTCCTCGATCCGGAACAATCTCACCAATCAAGTTATGAAAACCTAGGGGTCTTCTTAGCTCAAGTACCCTCTTTCATTTCATACCACTCCGGGATTTATCACACAAACATATCTCATGTGTACTATGCACTCCGATAAGGGTCAAACATAAAAATATAAATCTTTTACTCGAGATGGCCTTACCTCTAAGGTCTCCACGTATAAAACTCTAAGGCTCACACTTTCCCTTATCCCCAAACCTTACCCTTTTAACTAACCATAATTTCTAATCACAATTAACCCAATGCTATCTGAACATAACACTTAAGATATACTCATCTTATTACACATACAAACCTCTAGAGGATTAAGGATATACATGTATCTACTGCTTCACTACCCTCTGCCATCCCAATCAATCCTGCCCTGTTGGGCGCATAGCTAGGAAAGGTGATGAACTAGCCGCTGATCCTGAAGGCTGAGTCTCTATATCTGCGCCACCGCCTGACAATTTCTCGCAAATGGCCCGCTGGCCGCAAGCAAAACAACTCACAAGAAGTACGACACTCCCACAATGACACTTACCACAACGCCACACCGAGGCGTGGCCTCCTCCGCTAACACCCTTTCCTCTCCGAACCATCAATCTGCAGAATCGACCGGTAGGCCGAGTCCTCCTACTTGCATCCTCCTACTAGGACACCCTTTCGACATACGGCCCGCCGCCGCAGTAAAACAAGCACCAACAATAAGACGACATTCCCGACGATGCTCGCCACACCGCGGAATAATGAGGGAAAATCAATCCGGCCGGCCGAACTTACGTGTATTCGGAACCAAAGAGCTCGAGATCTCACCAACTCCTCGCATACCCCGAACATCTCAACCCCGCGGAGGACCACTCAGACCGGGCGAGGCGCATAACCGCTTGTCGCCGAAGGTCCGCCTCAAAGTTACCAGCGACCCCGCATGGCCCTCTTCTCGCCGATTCGTTAACCCGCCGATCCTTACGCTTTCTACCGCGATAAGCTCAGATGCGTGCCATGCTCAAGATCGATCAAGATCTACTCTGCACAACCTCTCTTAGATACTCATCAAGACCCGTGATAAATCGGTACATAATATACTTTCGATTGCTAAATCCATAGCTAGTAATGTGGTCGCCTCTTTGCCCCATACTTTTGCTACCGGTCGCGGAATCGGCGTCCAAATATCATGGCCGCAGAGGAATCGCCGCCACTGGCTAAACTCGCTGGGCCGGTGACATAGCGTAACTCCCCGAACGAAGCACCACCTCGTGATGGTCGGGCATGTGCCCTCGTGAACCTCTCGGTTTACTCGCAGCCTCCCGCTTTGCCCTCTTCTGGGCCCGGATTGCCTTACACGGAGGCGTAACTGGTAGGGGAAAGAAATACGTTAGAGGGGTCCAACTTATAACACAGCTCTAAAGCACGATCTCAGAGTGAGAAGAATGGAAACCAATCCTAAATATCCTATAGCCTCCTCGACATCGGTGGCGCACACAACACACCGATAATCAAGACTTACTAGATACGGTTCAGACACTTTCCGAGGATTAACTGCTTTGATACCACTTTTGTCACGACCCGAACCCGGGCCCGTGACTGGTGTCTTACCCCGGGCACCCAAGTAGACATACATCAGAGTAATCAGCGGAACATAAAACACAACATGAAATAATGTAAAAGAGATACGCTTTATTCAAGAAAAGTTGTTTTTCACATATATATAAAAACTTAAATCCAACAGCTACATCCTTTTACAAACTCGCCACAACAATACTACATGCACTTAAGAATGATATAACAACAATGGCGGACAGGTTCGCCATACCCCGAATGTAAGTACCTACAACGACAGGACTATACCAATGATAAGCCTCCAAGAAACGGAGCTTCCCAAAACACCAATCGTGATCCTAAGAGCTGGATCAACGATCGCGTACTTCTACCGCAGATGTAACGCACTTCGGGCGAGGTCAATAACAGTACCAAGTATGTGAAACTAAAAATATCAGAAATGAAATCATAGTAGTCTATATAAAGCAGAGACATGTATGATAACCAAACTACGCTCACAATAATATAAGCAAATATGTCAAGTCGTGACTCACGCCTCAAAGTCATCACTCAAATATAACTACGGGTCTCACGCCCACAACATCAATTATGCCCGTGGAATACCTTCCTCACCGCCGATACCATGATATAAAAGCACCAAGGAATACACATGAACACCGTGTCCCACCCGTGTCATAATAAAGCCGCACGGTAAGTACGAAGGCATAGCCGACTACTAACACCCACTTGCACCAACGAGGTCATAAATCAGACACGAGATCTGCCTAGACCGCCACATGATCGGCCGCCACTCGCTCGCAGATCAAACGCGCGCCTAGTCCCGAACTTCCCGCACCCGCATAAAGCCACTCACATAGCCCGCATGAGGTATTCCCGCATCGAGGGTAGCTACTCCCAAGATCATCCTCGACTCGCACCGCATGGCCACATAGACCGCATGACCACAAAGGCCGCGACACTAACTCGAACTCGTAGCCCGCATCGCCACTGACCCGCATGAGGTATTCTCAATCACGTCCTGCATCACCGAAGTCTACCCCAGACGGAGGCCTTTAACCCCAGATCATGTCAAGAGCGAGTGATATAATACTAACATAACAACTTATCGTTAAACAACATAAGCACAACAAGTGGAAACCCTTTACACAAACATCACAAGATACTAACACACGTAGATCCTAACATGTTTACTTATCAAATCAACAAGAAAGTATTACAAGGCTATCACAAAACAACACAATCAAGTTATTCACACAAGGCACTTCCTACTTTATGTCAACAAGTTCGGCTTTTATCCCCAAAGTACTTCATACATTAATTCTTTAAAAGATCCGCTTTCTTTCACGTAAGTCACACAATACCCGTAGTATAAAAATAGAGTGACTATCTTTTTAAGTAAACTAAAATACTTCCCTTTGTAAAATCAAGTAACAACATTCTTTTCCAAACGCTCAAGTTTGCCTAATTTCAAATACTCAAGTTTCTCATTTTCAAAGGTTTCGTAGTTCATAGTCTTAATCACTTAAGAATATAATTCTCTTTAAACAATTTGAGAAACATATGCCTTATATATGAGTAGGTTATTCTTGTTCATAATCAATCTTATTAAAGCAAACATTATCTAGAAATGTAATATCATTTTGTCTCATCTTAGCTTCTATGCATTTTGAGGTTTCTACCGGTTTTAATAATACTTAATTAGTCAATACATTTCCCTTTATTAACGCCGCAGGGGTTCTGCTCGATACTTATTCTCGATTTCCAAATCAAGAAACATTATTCCTTTTAAAACCAAGTACTCATTACTCACGAACGAGGTTTCACACTTTTTAACAACATTCATATTAATTTAATTAAGTCAAGTCTCTTATCTTTTAAGATCAAGTCTCTTAACTCCTAAAATCAATAAACCATTCTTTTTATCTTCTTAAGTCGTTATACCTAACTTCATAAAGCTAGTATAACTCTTAAGCTTTTAAAACTTTTAAAACCAAGTGTTACTCTTCTTTCAAAAAGGTTTCTTAACTCTTTGAAATACTTGATTCTTATTATTTAGACTCAAGTCAAAAGACATCGCAAAGAAACCACGCTCGCTTAACACACGCACGCTCACCGCACTAAATATATTCTTTTAAAATATCATGCTCAAGAGGATAGGAAGAATCGTGATACCGCGACGCATTTATCGACTATTAGCAAATAGCTCCAAAGATCAGAATCCCGCTTAGCCTTTTCCACCCTTCGAGTAGAATACGCTACTCGCAGATTTCAACCTATAACTGTTATACAAGTCTATCAATGTCTAGACTACTCCAGAGAATAAATCTAGATACAAGATTCTACTAAAATTGGGCAAGACTTCCCTACCACAAACTTCACAAGTTCATCAGAATACAAATCCCATGTAAGTACAGCTCAATTCTATTCTTATATACCTTCCTCAGATATAACTTATACTTAATTCTTATACTTCAACAAGATGTAAACTCTAATTACAAAAGGGGACAAGATATTTACCTCGATAAGCCCAAAATTATCCAAGATTAAACGTCGATCCCGAGCAACGCTTAGCTCCTACTGGGCGCCCAACCCGCCTCCAAACAACCCTTAGAAGTTCTACGCAACTTCTACTTAACACTTCAACCAACTATGAAGGTTTTCCTTAGTGGTTTCGCTGGATCAAGTGGAATATAAGGTAGTATTTCCTGCTCTACATAGAGGTAACTTTGGAATACTACAAGGTATAAGGCTAAGGTATTTTGAATAGTAACAATACTGAGAATACTTTTCTACCAAGGGGGTGTTTTACGAGAACAACTCTCAAGAGGGGTGTATCTCTACCAACACCACTGTGAGTGGGGTACCTCTGCCAACACCACTAGGAGGTGGTACCTCTCAAAGGGGAGGGAGCTCTTGGACGAGAGCAACAAGAAGGGAGGAGGATTTCAAGACTTAGAAGACATTTGTGGACGAAGAAGTCTTCAACAAGTGGTATTTATAGGAGATCAACGGCCAAGATCAAGCCAGTGGGGCAAGTGGAGGTCAAGATTTGCCCAAGTGCACCCTAACCCTACTCCACAAATCCTCACAAACATTGACCCAAGTTTTAGGCCACAAACGGGAGGAAAACGTGCAACCAATCGCCTCTCTTGATCGCTTCACTGAGGGTGACAAGTGTCGCCTCTCGCTGGTCCAAAATATTTCATCTCTAAAAATCCGCAAAAATATATATGACATAGTCGTAATTTTCCCTCCGCAAGTTTTGTAAAACGCTTCGCCGAAAAACGATTCTTTCTGTAGTCAGGAACAAAATTTTTGTCCCTAATGCCAACTTAAGACTTAAACCAGACGCACGCCTCACGCATATACCGAAATACGGTATAATGCATCACTTGCCTCGTTGAGTTTGCTTATAACAACATCTACCATTCTTGCATTCGCATGACGCCATACGAGGTTTTATACGGGCGAAGTGCGTGTCGCCGATCGTTGGTTCGATACGGGCGAGGTACGCTTAGTTGGCCCGCATTTGATTCAATGTGTGGATAAGGTGAAGCTTATCCAGAGAGTCCGTTAGCGCTCGTAGTCGGCAGGTCTTATGCAAATGATCGCGCCGACGCTGGAGTTCAGTCGACGCTTTAGTATGTTGTTCGCTATCTATAAGATTGACTCCAAAAGAACATTCGGGGACGAAAGTTTTTAAGGAGGGAAGAATGTTACACCCCGTAATTCCAGGATATGTTTTTAAGAACGAACGTAAGAACTCAAAAATATTAAGATTTGAGACTAGTAAAAATTTATCTAATTATGGAAATGTCTGAAACGAAATATCATGATTTAACGGAAGGGCGACACGTGTCACCCCTTAGTTGGTCTTGGACGAAATGGACTTGGGTTAAATGGTCATTTGACCTATGTGAAGATGACTAAGTCTTGCAACTAGAGCTTGATAATATTGACTAAGTCAAAAGCGGCCACTTGGCTAGATTTTTTAAACGAATCGCATCCAAGCCACCCATTTGTTTTAATCTTTACCTCCATGTTGTTATATAGTAACACTACTAGCAAGACAAGCTCCCATACTTAGAAATTTTTTGAAGAACTCTTGTTCTTGCTAAGCTAGCTCGGTTAGGCACTCTCTCAAGACAAAGATTTTCGCTTGTTGTTCAATAATTTCCATATTTTAAACCAAGGTTCCTAAGGGTATTGTAAGGGTATCTCAACAGAAAGATCCCTAAAAGTGTCGCTTTGCTAGTCGCAATGTGAAAACCTAAGTCACTTTCCTAGGTTTGGATTGGAAATTGAAGGAAAGTTGTTCAGGATCTTCAAGCGGCTTCAAGTGGCGGATCGGAGTGTCAAGGAGAGGCTCTAAGTTTCTAGTGAGCGACTTCGATCTTCAAGTCGATTAAGGCTCGCCATGGTAACAATCTTGTTTCTTAAGTGTTATAAGATTACATATTGTTATAGCCTTACATTTTAACTAGCATGAGGTATATGTATCAAGATTGATAAGTGTTATGGATATCGAAGCCTAAACCAAATGACATTGTTAGCCATTTGAAATCGAGATACAATTTGGTCGATAATTAGAATCGCCGATGTTATCTACTTGAAGATTATAGTTGTTATAATAGATTGCTTATAACATGTTATACTAAACAACTTGAATTGAAAAGGAATCGGAAAGGATGATATGTTGTTACACCTATCGCCGAGAATGGCATCGCCTTTTCGACTAGTTTGATATAATCGCGGGAATTTTACACGTCTTGTTAGGCGTGTAATCCCCTATTGTTAACTAATTTGTTGAGCCTTAAATGTGGCATGTTTGGTTATTGAATTCGGGTATTGAAAAAGGTGGAAAAGTATGTAGAAACAAAGGAAGTGTTGTCCGATTTTCCGTAGAATTTAGTGACTTTGCACTTAGAATATTCTACGCTCAGTTAGAAGTTAATAGACGATAATGGTCATTATAGGTTGACATACTACGACAACATATTGACTTAGCAAGTGGATTGAACCAAGAGGTATGTGGAACTTTCCTATCTCTCGAGTACGAGTAGTTGTAAATATATAGTACGGTAGACGCATTTGTGATTTAAATGAATTTAGTTTCATTTGATATCTTTGACTTGTTTTAAGGATGTCCAAGTTGGTTGAGTTAGAAAATTAACTCACTTGTTTTTAAAGGATAGAAATGCCTTGGTTTCAAAAGCATAAAGTCAAGTTAATAACTTTATGGAAAGTAAAAAAGAATGGTTTATTCTAATAAGGTAAACAAGGATTTCTTGACTTGAAAATGTATAGAATACTTGATTTGGAAAGTATTGATTCCTCGAGCTATTCTAAGGTTAAGAAACTTGATTACTAAAGTTAATAGACTTGAAGTATTTTAAAAGTATATGATACTTGGTTTTGAAAGTATAAGTCTCGTTATAAAAAGAATGGAAGAATCTAAAGCATAAAGTTAGTATAATCGCTATGGGAAGTTGGTTATAATAACTTTATGGAAGGTTAAAAGAATGGTTTACTCTAGTGAAGTAAATAAAGAAAAATGACTTGAAAGAAAGAAAGGCAAATTGATTTGAAGGAATCAATTGCTTAAAGTTTTAAAGTAAAATATCACTTGATTTAGAAGTCTTTATATGTAGTTCTAAAAGGTATTGTGACTTGTTTTAAAAAGTAGATATGACTTGATACTACGATTATTAGTATCTTGAAGTTTTATATGAAAAAGAGTCATTTTAAAAGAATAGAAGTACGTAGTACTTTGGGTTAAATTCTGATTTTATAAATGACACGTTAGCGCCTTAAGTAAACTAAAATGAGAGTTGTATGAATAAGGCTAATAAGAAGTTAGGGGATTTCTCAACTAGCTTATGATAATCGTGATGTTTCCGGTGCTTATGTTATGTATGATGTTTCAGAGTGCTTATGTTATGTATGATGTTCTGGTAGCGCTTATGTTATGTATGATAGCCTTGTGTTAGTGATATGTCGCTCATTACTGTCATTCCCTGTTTGTGGCATTTGCATATTTCGTGGATTTGCTACCCATGACGCGAGGAATACCTCACGCGAGTCCGTAGGCTTACGCGGGTGAAATAGTCCTACGCGGGGCGACCACCCTATGCGGCGAGAATACCTCACGCGTCCACACGACCCATGCGCGGATACGCCATGCGAGGAAATTACCTCACGCGGGTCCATACAAATTTACGCGGTGAAATAGTCTCAAGAGTAGGATTGCTTAATGATACTACGGCGGGTGGCCCTACTTTGATCACGAGCCTCCTATTTTTACGCAAAGAAAGTATACTCTTGTTTACTCTCATTGTTAGTAAGGCACAAGCAATCGTTATTTGAGTTATCATACATGTCTCCACTTTATTTTAGACTTTATGATTTCATTACAAGATTTCGCCATATACTTGGTACATGTTGTAATCGACCTCCTTCTGAGGCTGCGTCATGCCGCAGGTAGAGTATACAGGTTGCTGATCCTCACTCTTAGGATCACTGTTCAGCTGTTGGGAAGCTCCATTACTCCGGAGGCTTATCCTTGGTTCAGATCCCTGGTATGGTCGGTTGTTGTACATTCAGGGGTATGGCGGGGCCCTGTCCCATCACAGTTGTTATCCTTAGAGGTTTGTAGTCATGTCTTGTGGATTGGGTTGTAAAGAAAAAATGTATCGATGTTTTGGGTTATGATATTTTACGAAAGGTGTCCTTATCGGCTAGCCTGTTGATTTTTAATGTCTAAGTATTTTTATGAGTTGTGTATGTTCCGTTGTTATTTTCTGATGTATACCGAAGCGGTGCCTGTAGGGCACCAGCCATGCCCGGGTCGTCGTGATGTATGATGATGTACATCTATACAAACATATTTATTAGTGGTCACGCGTGTCAGCTCAAGTGATCGCGGTTATCGCGAGTTGGCTAAGCGTTAATAATTGCTTGGAATGTATGAAACAGCTTTATCAATCCACATCAAGGCATACTATATGTGCTAATTTGGAAAATATATGGGGTGATGAGGTGTCTGAGATTGTGATGAACTCTTAAAAGATCATGTTAAATTGATTTAATGGCATACCATGTTGTTAGATTAAACTATGTTGTATGCTTAAGTGACACGCATGAATAATATATGTATAGAGTAAATAGATTTGTTATGGTTAAGACAACATGATTTTCGAGATTACGAGAAGCTATCTTACTCAATACTGGAGAGATAATGTAAGCTTGGGACATGGAATATTTGAGAATCTTAGAATATTAGATAATCATTGAGCCCTTAGATATAAAAGGCCTTCGAGTAAGAATTTTATATTTGATCTTCGTAAAAGTACATAGTATATGAAGTATATTAGTTGTGATGATCATTGGGTCGAGTATAAACCACTTGGATTGTTGTTGATTTTGTCGAGCCGATCGAAACGGTATTACCGATTTTAAGGAAACCGCACAGACCTTATGAACGTGACTTTGATTACAAAGGAAGTACAATGTGTTAAGGACTATCAGAGGTGGACTAAGTCAAGGATAAAATTCTTTCAACAAGAAGTGCAAAAAAATTCAATGGCTAATATATGGAGATATGAATACAAAAGTATTCCACAGTTTGATAATAGGATATTCAATATAAAGGACAAAAAGAGTGATACTCTAAATGATACGTCAGAGATCATGCAAGCTTTTGTGGAATTCTACGTTAACTTGCCGAGAACAAAGAGCTTTGAAAGGGATCATGCAACCAGTAATATAGTGAGACAAGGAGCAATGGTAAGTGAGGAACATAGAACAATGCTAGAAGGGAATATTATGAAAGGGAGATAAGTCATCTTCCTCACAGAAAGCGGCGCCATTATGCGTATTATTAAGAACTACATGATCAAGGTTAGTAAGCCGTTATGCTATAGATATCGACCGGTAAGGTCCTCGACTTCGCCACGCCAGGCAACATGTTACAATTCTACATAACCTTGATAACAATAGTGTGTTGGGGGTAATTGAGGACGGGAACTATGGAACAGTCGAAGAATGACCGTAAGAAATATGGAAACAATGAATAAGTAGGAATGGAATGGTATGATCAAGTATCAAGGCAGGAATGTTTTTTTTCTTTTTCTTTCTTTTAATTACGAGTAGAATGTAAGATTACGACAAGAATGATAAAGGTGAATGAAATTATAGTTATACAGGTTTCACAAGGGTATGATTACTCCATAACAGTGTAAGGACCAATGGTAGCAGGATGCAAGAAGAACACTTCGGCCAAAGGTGACGAACCTCTGATGTTCAGGAATATAGTATGAGAAATACTTGAGATAAGAGACCTCCAAGGCAACTTGAAATGGAAATATAAAGGTAAGACAAATGGGCACTCGATCGATGAGAGACCTAATAATGATAAGATAAGAAAGCTTGACAAGCCATTGGATCATGTAACACTGTGAATTTGATCTAAACATATGAAGCATCGGTTCCACAACATATGCAGTCATACCTTTCAGAAAGTGTGTAAACGGAAGTAACAATGAGTAAAGCTCGAGATTAGCACCTAAACAGTTGAAAAGAGGCCAATGGCGCCTATGGATATAAGTATAAGGTAGACATTAAAGATATATGTCAAGAGATAATGACATTATAAAATAGATAAATTATCAGGCAAACACAGATGTCTATGAGCATTTTTGAACTGACCATAAGTTCGACGAGATAGGTAAGTAATGGGTTTACAGCGTAACGAGATCAAGGAAATCTTTTCCTAAAATGTTATTGATAGAAGAGTTATCCATAAGGCAGGTGGAAGAATTTGAGCAAGTGATATCGATCGTGTTTGAGATGGTAGATCAATATCATGTAATGCAATTCTTCAGAGTCTTCTACGTATTGGAGAAAGGAATAAGTTATCAATTCATCCCTTAAGGGGTAGTAACGCCAAGAATTGGAATCAGGAGCAATGTTTGAGATTACGTATGTATACCAGAATATTTTGGAAATTATGAAGAGTATGACAAGTAATAAAAGCGGGTGAACAAGTTGTCAAAGAATTGAAGTTGTTTATAATTACGAGAGTGAGAAGATGTAAAAAGATTCATTTCGCATCATGAACGAGAGTTAATTGTGATGATGCACACACTTTAGATTCAATGACATTGTCCATAAAGTGTTCATGATTGAGATCCTCCAAATATAAGAATTTCCAGCACACCAGTTAGTAACAAAGCTAAGTTAACAATAGGATCATTCACCCAAAAGCAGCTCGACTAATGTGAGGACTAAGTAAAGAAGTTGACATGAGGGAACACATCAGTTAGTTAAGTGGGAGTCCGATAAAAGGATTCAGATAGTGATAGCCCGATGACTCAGAATACATCAAAGTCATCCCTCATATGGGAAGGAAAAAGAACGTCATGATAAAGATCTCATTTATGGAATAGATTGGGAAAGATGTCTAACAAAATAAAAACTGACCTTTGAGTATTATAGGAGAGGTACCCTCAGATGAAAGGTCAATGTGTGCATTCCGAATATAGCAGGATTACGAAACAAGATTACGACGGAGGTCCATGGTTCAAAATATTTCATTCACCATGAATCTACTAAGATGTATCATGATCCCAAAAGGTATGTATTAGTGGGATGGCATGAAAAGGGACATAGCAGAGTTATTGCGCAGTGTCCGAATTTTCAACAGGTTAAGGTTGAGCATCAGAAGCCTAGTGGATTACTACAGGAGATAGATATCCCAACTTAGAAGTGGGAAGTGATTAATATGGACTTCGTTACAGGCTTACCTCGTACTCAGCGGAAGTGTGACTCCATATGGGTTATCAGGATAG
The DNA here is from genome assembly GCA_029844215.1 of Przewalskia tangutica. Taxonomy (NCBI): domain Eukaryota; kingdom Viridiplantae; phylum Streptophyta; class Magnoliopsida; order Solanales; family Solanaceae; genus Przewalskia; species Przewalskia tangutica. Next base: position 65,339 of record JAQGDG010000194.1, on the reverse strand, counting down.
GACTAAATCACCATTTTATTCCAACAGACTACTTACTCACCGAGGACTATGCTAGGTTGTACATCGTGACATTGTGAGACCGCACGGGTTCTCACATCTATTATATCTGACAGAGGATCTCGCCACAACAAACTTTTGGAGATTGTTCCGTATGGATCGGGGACACAGTGAGTCTTAGCACAACATTTCATCCTCGATCGACGGGCAAAGTGAGCGCATTATTCGCATACACTAGAGGATACGCTGAGAGCCTGCACTATCGACTTAAGAGGTAGTCGACGATCATTTACCACTTGTTGAGTTTGTCTATAACAAATGCCTATTATTCTAGTATCTAGATGGCCCCGCACGAGGCCTTATATGAGAAAGTACAGGTCACCTATTAGTTAGTTTGACGTGGGTAGACTCGCCATTTGGCCCATACATGATTCAAAGAAGTCGCTGATAAGGTGAATCTTATCTAGGGAGATTATTAGCGTTCTAGAGTCGATGTAAGTCTTATGTTGATAATCGACGCCGACACTTAGAGTTTCGTGTCGATGATTAGGTATTCAAGGTATCACCCATGAAGGGCGTGATGAGGTTCTTGAAGAAAGGGAAGTTTAGCCCGAGATACATCGGGCCTTATCGTTATTCGTAGGATAGGCAAAGTTGTTCATGAGTCGGATCTACCATCCGAATTAGAAGTGGTACATTCGGTTTTTCGCATCGATGTTGTATAAGTGTATCGCGATCCTTCTGCAGTATTCCCGTAGATGATGTTAAGGCGTGACAGAGGAGTTGACTTACGGCGAGAGTCCTATAGTCATACTTGATCGCCGTGAGAAGATTACGTACTAAGGATGTGTCTTCCGTCAAGGTGCTGTGGCGAAACAATAATAGGGAGGAGATGACATGGGAAGCAGAAAACGAGATGAAGAAGAAGTATCCCCACTTGTTCCCTATGTTTATAGGTAATGTGATTCCTTATTTAGCTATATTGATCGTGAATAATACATGTGTTATATTGTGTCCATGTGAGGCATCTTTGAGTTTGCTGAGTATAGGTTGTTAGGTATAGTTAAAGGAGACTATGCCAAAATATGTATAGCTTGAGACCTATTATGAACATTCGGGGATGAATGTTTCTAAGGGGGAAGGATGTTACACCCCGTAATTCCAGTGGCATATAATTGAGAACGAATTAAGAAAATAAGATTCAATGTTGGAAGGAAAGTATATTTACATTTTCTATATGAAATAATTATGGTTACTACAAATGTGACGACGTGAATTAATATTAGTAGTTGAAATCTTTCCAACGTAATGATGGACTTGGTCTTGAATTATTAAATCTCGCATCGGTACATGAGACCATCGAAAATTACAAGATTTAACTAAGTGTGGATTAATTTTTGTGAAGGAAAACTTATGTGGACTTTAGAGTCACACGCCCCACTGTGTACAAGCTCCAATTATATATATGCCTTGCAAAGAGCTTCTTACTTGATGATTCATAAATATCTTTCCTTCAACCTCTCTTATCTCTTCCTTCTCCTACAAGTCTCGATTTTTCATAGCTGTCAAGAACAAGATTAACTTATTTTCCAAGATTAAGCTCCTTAACTATGTTTTAAGCTGTTAACCCTCCAAAATAAATGGTCACTTTTGGCTTAAAAACTGCCTCTTGAAACCCTAAGCTTGAGGTGAACTTTTGGAAGATAAACAAGAAAGTATGATACAAGCTTGTAAAGGATACACGCACGTTGTTGTGACTTCAAGGATTGGTGCTATTACACCCGTGAATTACAGGCATATAAGTAAGAACGTAAGTAAGGAAATAAGATTCAATATCGGAAGGAAGATATTTACATTTCTATATGGAATAATTTTGGACTCAATAAATGTGACGACGAGAATTAATATTAGTGGTTGAATTCTTTCCAAATAGAGTTATGGACTTAGGATTGTATTATTAAATCTTGGCATTAAGAATATGAGCCAATAAAAAATTTCACAATTTTGGGGGGGTGTCCATCGAGAATTGTAAGATTTTGGCTAAGTGTTGGATTAAAATTTTGTGAAGAGAATATAGTGTGGAAGATATTTTTATAAAGTGAAGACAAGTGGACAAGTGGTCCACATGGGTCCCCATCCACTTGTGCTTGTGCACATGTTATAGATACAAGTCTTGCAAGACTTATTTGCCTTAGCTCATAATATATTCACCATCCAAACACTCTTATCTCTTCTCTTCTCCTCTAAGTCTCAAAAAACCTTAGCCAAAGTGAAGAACAAGATCAACTTATTTTCCAAGATTAAGCACTTTAATTAAGTTCTAAGCTGTTAACTCTCCATAACAAGTGGTCACGCTTTGGCTAAGAAAGCTATCTTGAAACCCTAAGCTCGGAGATGAACTTATAACATGAAAGCAAGACGGTTACAAGCTCAGAGGATAGGTGCGTGTTATCAAACGTGTAGTGGTGCTAAAGTCAAGTAGTGTGTCGTGGTGTCAGGACTATTTTGGGCTAAGATTAAGGTAAGATTTCTTCTTCCTCTCAAGTAATCGGAATTACATGATGTTATAATTAAGAGATGAACTTGTGTTAATTAAAATGGAAAATAAGACGCAGATGTCACAAATTTGGCATGTTAGCCGATTCGACAGCTTTCATGTCATTGGATTCGCTGGTTATCATTGTTGTTATCTTCACTTATTACATGTTAGATCAAGGAAATCTTGACATTAAAATATGAAATGGTTTATATTAAAGTGTTGAAACTTGAATCGATAATAAGGAATTATGAAAAGGGTTATGGTATTTGTTGTCGTCGAGAACAAGATTTAAACCGTTAGACGTTGTGTTGCTATTTTAGGGGCAATTTTGTGGGGTTATAATGCTGAAAATTCGGTTACCATTATGCATGTTTTAAATGTGGTAATTGCTAATGTAAGTCCTAAAGGAATAAGGGTGTAGAAATGTGTAGAAAGGCTTCACATTCTACCCTCGTTATTGTTGGAATATGGACTATTTTTGTGGATTGTTTTAATGTAGATTAAGAGGCTGAATTTACATGAGAAGTGTGTGTGTAAATTCCCTTTGCTGATGTTTGTTTGTGCCCTTAATTGGTGCTAGGTTATTGATGTTATTGGTCTTATTTGTAAGGGGGAAATGTATGTATAAATAGGGGAAGTGCTGCCTAAATTTTTATATGAAAAGAGAACCATCTTGTGGTATACGACCTACGCTAGTATTCATGAAGTTGATAGAAGTGTTATTGTTTATAGGTCAAGTATATATTCGAGACGTATTCTACTTATCGCATTGGTATAGCCGATAAGGTATGTGAAACTATCCTTTCTTCTTTGGCATGATTCTTATAAAGTGAGTGTACGGCAGACGTACATAGTTCTATTGACTCCTAATTCCTAATGATACATGATATATAGTGCCTTTGAGTTTTCAAATGATGGTTTCAAAAGGATACATGATATATAGTGCCTTTGAGTTTTCAAATTATGGTTTCAAAATAATACGTGATATATAGTGCCTTGATTTTTCAAATGATGATTTTAAAGGATAAATGACATGATAGTGTCTTGAGTTTTCTAAACGAAAGTTATTTTATTTATTCCATGGACTAGTATACATGATGCGGGTATAGATTCCTACGAGTATATTATTCCATTAACTTACATCCATGATGCGTATAGATTCCTACGAGAGTATATTATTCGTGGACTTACATCCATGACGCGTATAGATTCCTACGAGTATATTATTCCATGGACTTATATCTATGACGCGTATAGATACCCGAGAGTATATTATTCCATAGACTTGTATCCATGACGCGTATAGATTCCCGCGAGAGTATATTATTTCATGGACTTGTATCCATGACGCGTATAGATTCCTACGAGTATATTATTCCAATGGACTTACATCCACGACGCGTATCGATACCCACGAGAGTATACCATGGACTAGTATCCACGACGCGTATAGATTCCCGCGAGAGTATATTATTCCACGGACTTACATCCATGACGCGTATTGATACCCATGAGAGTATATTATTCCATGGACTTGTATCCATGATGCGGGTATAGATTCCCATGAGAATATATTATTCCATGGACTTACATCCATGATGAGGGTATTGATTCCCATGAGAGTATATTATTCCATGGACATGTATCCATGATGCGAGTACAGATACTCACGACAGTATATGATTCCATGGACATGTATCTATAATGTGGGTATAGATACCTATGACAGTATATGATTATATGGACAGGCATGTATGATTTTGATATGACTCTCTCACTGTTAAAAAGAGGCACAAATGACTCTGCTTTTAAAAGCGTAAAGTCGATCTATTTTATACGGTACATTGATCCGTATTTGATTTTCATACTTGTCTTTGTCATCTTTTGGCTACTTTTGATCTTATTTACTGTACTTTATGTTTACATACTTGGTACATTGTTGATCGAATTCTTCTCCGGGTCGCGCCATGCCCACAGTATAGGTACTCGCCAGCGATCCTCTAGCTTAGGATCCTTGCCCAGCTTTTGAGATAGCTCCACTGTTCCGGAGCTTGTCATTTTGGTACAGTCCTTGAATATTGACTTATGTATATTCAGGTGTACGGTGGGGCCTTGTCCCGTCATATTTCATTATCAAACTCTTAGAGGTATGTAGGCAGGTGTGGGTGGTTAATGTGTATTTGGGACATATGTACAGTTGTAGTTCGTTTGGACTATTCTATGTAAAGTGGCGACCTTGTCGGCTTGCCTGTTTTATTATACAAGTTTGGTATGTGATTATGAGTTATTCCTTAGCTTTCGCTGATTATATGTGATGTGTGAGTATAACGGCATCTGTGTAGTGGTACTAGTCGCGTCCATCGGCCGGTCGTGACAGCGCGAGTGAAGCCAATGTGGCTTAGAACTTAGGGACTGTTTTGGCTAAAGTGAAGGTAAGATTTCTTCTTCCTCTTTAAGAATTATGGAAGTTAAATGATGTTATAATTAAGGGATGAACTTGTGTTAAGAGAAATGGAGAATAAGAAGTGCATGTGACAGTTTTGGCAAGTTAGCCGATTTATGGACTGTTTTTATTATATTGGATTCGTTGGTTGTTATTTTTATTATCGTCACTAATGGCATGTTATAATGAAGGAAATCTTGTTATTGAAAGTTAAGGTAGTTTATATAAAAGTGTTGAAATATGAATTGGATCTTAAGGAGTTATGAAAAGGGCTTGGGTATTAGTTGTCGAGAGACTTCAAACCGCTGGATATCGCGGTGTTGTTTTAGGGTTGTTTTATGCATATATAATGCTGGAAATTTAGTTACAATTATGCATGTTTAAGGTGGTAATTGTTAATGCATGTCCTAAAAGAATAAGGGTGTAGAAAGGTGTAGAAAAGCTTCACATTTTACCCTCGTTGTTGTTGGAGTATGGACTATTTTATATGAATTAAGAGTCCTGATTAATACGTGAAGAGGTATGTCGATCACCTTGGTTGCTGCTTTGGTTATGTCCTTAATCGGTACTTGGTTATTGATGTTATCGCCTTGTTGGTAAGTTGTGGACGTATGTATAAATAGGGAAGTGCTGCCCAAATTTTTATATGAAAAGAGAACCATCTTCAGGTATACGACTTACACTAGTATCACGTGTTTGATAGACGTGTTATTGTTATTATAGGTCAAGTTGTCACGACCCGATTCCGCCCGTGGATCGTGCCTTACCCCGCACCCTAGTGATACAACATCGAGTAATCACGAACATAAACAATACGAGACATATTATGAAATATGAAACAATAACTGAGAAAACTTGCCTTTCTGCATATATATAAATAACAACTTTTTCCAACATGAATAGCTTTAATCCCTTTTACAAACCCGCCACAACTGCATTTACTGCACTTAAGAAATGATACGACAACAATGGCGGACAGTGGCCCCGCCATACCTCGAATGTAAACACCTACAACAACAGGGACTATACCATCGATAAGCCTCGAGAAACGGAGTTTTCCCACACGCCGAATCAGCGACCCAAGAGCGAGGATCAATGATCGTGTACCTTTACTCGCAGATGAACGCAGCCCCAAGGAGGTCAAGACAACAGTACCAAGTATGTGAAATCAAAATAAATCGTAAATGAAATCATAGTAGTCTATACAAAGCGTGAGACATGTATGATAACCAAACTACGCTCACCATAAGTAGTCATGTCAAGTCGTGACTCACGCCTCAAGTCATCACTCAATTTTACCAACGGGTCTCACGCCCACAACATCAATCGTGCCCGTGGAATACCTTCCTCACCGCCAGCTTTATGATACACAAACACCAAGGAATACACATGAACACCGTGTCCCACCTGTGTCCTAATAAAACAAGACAGTGGTAAGCACGAAGGCATAGCCGACTACTAACACCCACGCATCAACAAGCGTCATAAACGTGTCATGATATCCGCCTGACTGTCACATGATAAAAGCCGGTCACTCGCTCAGATCAAATGTGCGCGTTTAGCCCCGAACTCTCCGCACTCGCATAGGCCAACCTCATAGGCCCGCATGAGGTATAACCCCGCATCGAGGGTAGCTACTCGCATCGCCCCGACTCGCACCGCACGGCCACAAAGACCGCATGACCACAAGGCGTGAACTAACCTCGAACTCCCGTAGTTCCGCACGGATCCTCGACCCGCATGAGGTATCTCGAATCACGGTCCTGCATCGCTCGAGTCTACCCCGCACGGAGGCGCCTTAACCTCCTGACACAAGTCAAGCGAGTGGTACAATACCAACATAACTACCGATAGTCAAACAACTTTAAGCGCAGTCGAGGGGAAAACCCCTTTACACTAACATCACAAGATACTAACACACGTAGCATCCTAACATGTTTACTTCTCAAATCAACAAGAAAGTATTATAAGGCTATCACAAACCGATACAATCAAGTTATTCACACAAGTGTGCTTTACTAACAAGTTCGTATCTAACCCCAAAGTACTTCACACATTAAATCTTTAAAAGATCTGCTTTTTCACATAAGTCACACAATACCCGTAGTATAAAATAGAGTGACCGCCCTTTTAAGAAAACTAAAACTCTTACCTTTGTAAAATCAAGTAACAACATTATTTCCCAAACGCCCAAGTTTGCCTAATTTCAAATGTTCACGTTTCTTATTTTAGAAAGGTTTCGTGTGCATAGCCTTATTCATTTAAGAATATAATTTTCTTTTAAACAACTGAGAAACATAAGCCTTATATGTGAGTAGGATATTCTTGTTTATAATAATCTTATTACAAAGAACCATGATCTAGGAAATATCATTTTGTCTCATCTTAGCTTCTATGCAGATGGAAGTTGCATCGGTTTTATTAATACTTAATTAATCAAAACATTTCTTTATTAACGCTGGCTGGTTTGTCGACACATTCGATTCAAATCAAGAAACATTCTTAAGCCGCTATACCTAACTTCCCATAAAGCTAGTATAACTCTTAAGTTTTCAAAACCAAGTATTACTTCTTCTTTCAAAATGATTCAAAACTCTTTTGAAATACTTCAAGTTCTTTATTAACACATAACAAGCCGCTTATAGTTCAATTCGCTTACCTTTTAAAAACCACATGTATTTTCTTACCAACATAAAGCCGTTATAACCAACTTCCCATAAAGCCGTTATAACACTTTATGTTCTACACCAATCAAATACATTTAGTACATGACGCTCACCGCACTACATAGTTCACACATATCATGCTAGAAGAGATAGGAAGAGGTTCACATACCTCGCGACGAGTATCGACTAATAGCAAAACGCTCCAAGTACTTCCAACTGTCGGCTACTCCTTAAGCCAAGTAGAACGCGCCACACGTAGAACTTCAACCTATAAGGCCACAAGGCGCTTTATTAACATCAAGATCTTATCGTAGAACATTCTACGTAAAATTCAAGAAGACCTCCCCGCAACAGAAAAATCTCCTCCTCTAACTGGGCCTACCAAGCCAACCAGTGGGTTATACATCTAACCCGAACGGGTACAATTCTACTCCACAAGATTACTACACAAGTCTACAGAATACACCCCATGTAATTACAGCTCAGCTTCTTCAGCTTAAGTCAAAAGACATTGCCACAGCATTAAGCTTAGTTCTATATATAGTATACTTCAACTATTTAATCTAACAACATGTAATTTCCAATTACAAATAGGACAAGATAATTACCTCGATAAGCCCATAATTATCCAAGTATAAATGTCGATCCTTAGCAACGCTAGCTCCTACTCCGGTGCTCCAACCCGCTCCAACAACCCTTAGAAGTTCTAACCAACTTCTACTTAATTACTTCAATCACTCAACGAAGATTTCAGTGGTTTTGGTTTGAGACAAAAGGACATACCAGAGTATTTCCTGCTCTTCAGATAGAGGTTTCTTTGGAATACTACAAGGTATACGGCTAAGGTAATTGGGCATTACAACAATACTGAGAGTATTTCCTACCAAGAGTGGGTACCTCACAAGACACCACTCAGAGTGGTGTACCTCGGCCAAGGCCTCAGGAGTGGTGCACCTCGGCCAAGGCCTCACAAAGGAAGAGGAGGACGAAACCAACAAGGAGGAGGAGGAGGTTTTCAAGACTTGGAAATTATGGAACGGACGGGTTAAGTCTTCAAAGTGAGGGTATTTATAGCCAAGCAAAGGCCAACCAACGGCCAAGATCTAGCTGGGTGGCTGAGGGCCAAGATATGCCCAAGTGCCCCTAGACCCTACTCCTTAAAACCCTCACAAATATCTACACAAATATCTAGCAACCTCGCCCATCCAATCGCCCTAACGCCTCTTCAGTCCACCAACGGAGGGTGCCAAGTGCTGCCCTCTCTGGTCCAAAACATTTCGCCTCTGAAAAATCCGCAAAATACTAAATGACATAGCCGTAATTTACCCTTCGTAGTTAGGTAGAACGCTTCGCCAAAAACGACTTAACCGTGTCAGGCACAAACATATTTCGCCGGGTGCCACATTGGGGTGACACGTGTCGCCCTCGATTCGCCCAAAATATTTCGCCTTCCAAAAATATCCATAACGCCAAAATCTCAAAATCAAAGCTGGCCTCACAAAATCAGAATTTCTCCTGGGCCCCACGTGACCATTTCCAAAATAAAATTCCATAATTCTAATATAATCTAAGAAGTCCAAAACCAAATCTGGGAATCCAATTCCCATTAACGAACCTTTTTCCTTCACAAAACCGAAACTTTTCCGTGGAAAAAATCACCTCTTTCTTCCTTTCCAATCTTTCTCAGATTCTCGCACATACGCCCTCGCATACATACTCCCGGAACTACGGGTATAACATTCTTCCCTTAGAAACATTCGTCCCGAATGTTCCTTTCAAGTCCCCAAACATACAAGCGCCGATATAGTCTCTACTACTATACTTATGAGAACAATCCTGCCACACCTGGCCATGGAAACACCTGCGCAAAGACTTACATCCAAGTCTACGAGGAAACACTCTATATCACCACAAATACCTCTTCCCGGTCAAAATATACTTCCTCACCATCGATACCACTTTTGTCACTTTGCCGCGAGCCTTGCTCCGACGACCCAACAAATGGTACCGGCCGTTATGATCCTCGAGTACGCCTTCGCTTCTTCTCAGACGTACATACGGAGAGCCACGGTTCGCCTGTTCTCGTGGTAGGCTCGCCTCTTTATACGCCACCGAACATAACAATACGAAGATCGGACGCATCGCTTCCTAAGTCGGACGGCAATTGCTAACATATAGGCAACCCGCCTATTCTTCACATTTAACTCAAAAGCCCAAAGTAACTCGCTAAGTTCCTTCGCTTTCCAAAACTCGCCACACCCGTCCGGTGGTACTTTCAAGAAGACCGATCACAACTCAACTCTAAGCCGCCGATTATCCGCACGATTCCTCCGAGCCGCCGTAACTTCTTCTAGACGAAGCTTACCTATCCACACCTGGAACAAGCTCAACCAACTGTCAACTGCCAACATCGAACCAATCGACCAAGAACTTACACTTCCGCCTCTTACAAGGCTTCATAAAGCGACATCCGAACACCAAAAGGTAGCTAAGCACTTCTCTACAGAGACAACAATCCCCACGACTACCCCCGAAATCCACACACCGCCCGGTGGCGAACGCGCTTCGAGACTCACCAGTTCTTAACCCCGCTCGTAAAACTTCCAAACAAAAACAGCCATACTGGCTCCACTGCTTGTCATAAGGTGAAGGTAGGCACCCTGCACTCTTACAACCTTTAGATAACTCAACACACCAGTAAACGGCCCCGACGAAAAATACGACTGGCTGCCCCATCGCCCGACCACGGTCGAACGCATCCACGAACTCGCACGGTTAACCAAACTCGGGCCTAACACCTCACAACCCTAACACAAGGCTGACCACCACAAACTGACCCCACCACTAAACCCCGCCGCTGGTTGACCCGGCGTGGCCTCAACTCGACCCACTTTCATTCCACACTACTTAGGGACCTATCCCCAACATAGCTCACGTGCACTATGCACTGAGCAAGGATCAAACATAACACTACACCTTTTCTCGAGACGGCCTTACCTCTAAGGTCTCCACGTGATAACACTCTAAGGCTCACACCTTCTCTATCCCCAAAATCTTACTCTGCTAACCCACCATGATTTCTAGTCACAACTAACACACCGCTATCGTAACATAGCACTTAAGGTATACTCACCTTGAAAGTTACCAAGGACTCACGCCCGCCCTCTCGCCGCCCTCGTTAACCCGCCGATCTCTACGCTTCTACCGCTGCACATAAGCCCGCATACGTGCCATGCTCAAGCCCAATCAAGAATTACTCTTGCACAACCTCTCTTAGGTAGTCATCAAGACTCGCGGTACATCGGATAATCTCCGGTAGCCAAATCCATAGCTAATGTGGTCGCCTTTGCAATCTATATTCATCGCTCTGGCCGTGGACAAGGTTCAAATATCATGGACGCAGAGGAACCGCCACATCGCGGTTAAACTCAAGCAGCGACGCCGCAGAAATCCCCGAACGAAGCACTACCCTAGGTAATGATCGGGCCTGCACTCGCAACCCTTCGAACTCTACTCGCGCTCCTCGCCGCCGCCTCCCGGCTGGTTGCCTACGCGAGGCATAACGATAAGGAAAAGAATTTCATCGTAGGTCCAACTTACAACTCACTCTAAGGCACGATCTAAGAGTGAGAAGAATAGAAACCAATCCTAAATATCCTATAGCCTCCTCGACATTGGCGTGGTGCACAACACACCGATAATCAAGACTCTATCGATACGGTCAGAGACACTTTCCGAGGATTAATCGCTCGATACCACTTTTGTCACGACCCGATTCTCGCCCGGATCGTGCCTTACCCCGCACCCTAGTGATACAACATCGAGTAATCACGAACATAAACAATACGAGACATATTATGAAATATGAAACAATAACTGAGAAAACTTGCCTTTCCATATATATATAAATAACAACTTTTTCCAACATGAACGCTTTAATCCCTTTACAAACCCTCGCCACAATCTGCATTTGCATGCACTTAAGAAATGATACGACAACAATGGCGACAGGGTCTCCGCCATACCTCAATGTAAACACCTACAACAACAGGACTATACCATCGATAAGCCTCCGAGAAACGGAGCTTTCCCACACGCCGAATCGTGACTCCTAAGAGCGAGGATCAATGATCGTGTACCTTTACCGCGCAGATTTAACGCAGCCTCGGCGAGGTCAAGATAACAGTACCAAGTATGTGAAATCAAAATAAATATCAGAAATGAAATCATAGTAGTCTATACAAAGCAGAGACATGTATGATAACCAAACTACGCTCACCATAAGTAAGTAGTCATGTCAAGTCGTGACTCACGCCTCAAGTCATCACTCAATTTTACCAACGGGTCTCACGCCCACAACATCAATCGTGCTCGTGGAATACCTTCTCATCGCGGCAGCTTTATGATACACAAACACCAAGGAATACATGAACACCGTGTCCCACTCGTGTCCTAATAAAACAAGACAGTGGCACGAAGGCATAGCCGACTACTAACACCCACGCATCAACAAGGTCATAAATGTGTCATGATATCCGCCTGCATCGCCACATGATAAAAGCCGTCACTCGCCGCAAGATCAAATGTGCGCGCCTAGCCTCGAACTCTCCGCAGCCCGCATAGGCCAACCTCATAGGCCCGCATGAGGTATAACCCCGCATCGAGGGTAGCTACTCCCAAGATCGCCCCGACTCGCACCGCACGGCCACAAAGACCGCATGACCACAAGCGGCCGTGAAACTAACCCGAACTCCCGTAGTTCCGCATGGATCCTCGACCCGCACGCAGGTATCCTCGAATCACGGTCCTGCATCACTCGAAGTCTACCCCGCACGGAGGGCCTTAACCTCCTGACACAAGTCAAGGCGAGTGGTACAATACCAACATAACTACGATAGTCAAACAACTTTAAGCGCAATGAGGAAAACCCCTTTACACTAACATCACAAGATACTAACACACGTAGCATCCTAACATGTTTACTTCTCAAATCAACAAGAAAGTATTATAAGGCTATCACAAACCGATACAATCAAGTTATTCACACAAGGTGCTTTCTACTAACAAGTTCGTATCTAACCCCAAAGTACTTCACACATTAAATCTTTAAAAGATCTGCTTTTTCACATAAGTCACACAATACCCGTAGTATAAAATAGAGTGACCGCCCTTTAAGAAAACTAAAACTCTTACCTTTGTAAAATCAAGTAACAACATTATTTCCCAAACGCCCAAGTTTGCCTAATTTCAAATGTTCACGCTTCTTATTTTAGAAAGGTTTCATGTTCATAGCCTTATTCATTTAAGAATATAATTTTCTTTTAAACAACTGAGAAACATAAGCCTTATACGTGAGTAGGATATTCTTGTTTATAACAATCTTATTACAAAGAACCATGATCTAGGAAATATCATTTTGTCTCATCTTAGCTTCTACGCAGATGGAAGTTGCTGGTTTTATTAATACTTAATTAATCAAAACATTTCTTTATTAACGCCGTGGTTTGTCGATACACATTCGATTCAAATCAAGAAACATTCTTAAGCCGTTATACCTAACTTCCCATAAAGCTAGTATAACTCTTAAGTTTTCAAAACCAAGTATTACTTCTTCTTTCAAAATGATTCAAAACTCTTTTGAAATACTTCAAGTTCTTTATTAACACATAACAAGCCGCTTATAGTTCAATTCGCTACCTTTTAAAAACCACATGTATTTTCTTACCAACATAAAGCCGTTATAACCAACTTCCCATAGAGCCGTTATAACACTTTATGTTCTACACCAATCAAATACATTTAGTACATGTGACGCCTACCGCATACTACATAGTTCACACATATCACGCTAGAAGAGATAGGAAGAGGTTCACATACCGCGATTTAGCATCGACTAATAGCAAACGCCCAAGTACTTCCAACCGCCGGCTACTCCTAAGCCAAGTAACGCGCCACACGTAGAACTTCAACCTATAAGGCCACGCGCGCTTATTAACATCAAGATCTTATCGTGAGAACATTCTACGTAAAATTCGCAAAGACTCTCCCGCAACAGAAAATCTCCTCCTCTAACGGGCCGCTACCAAGCCAACCAGGGGTTATACATCTAACCCGAACGGGTACAATTTACTCCATAGTACTACTACACAAGTCCATCAGAATACAATCCTATGTAATTACAGCTCAGCTTCTTCAGCTTAAGTCAAAAGACATTGCACAAAGACTAAGCTTAGTTCTTTATATAGTATATTTCAACTTTATAATCTAACAACATGTTATTTCCAATTACAAATAGAGTGGACAAGATAATTACCTCGATAAGCCCATAATTATCCAAGTATAAATGTCGATCCTTAGCAACGCTTAGCTCCTACTCCGGTGCTCCAACCCGCTCCAACAACCCTTAGAAGTTCTAACCAACTTCTACTTAATTACTTCAATCACTCAACGAAGATTTCCTTAGGGTTTGGTTTGAGACAAAAAGGACATACGGTAGTATTTCCTGCTCTTCAGATAGAGGTTTCTTTGGAATACTACAAGGTATACGGCTAAGGTAATTGGGCATTACAACAATACTGGAGAGTATTTCCTACTAAGAGGGGTACCTCACTAAGACACCACCAGAGTGGTGTACACTCTGCCAAGGCCTCAGGAGTGGGTGCACCTCGCCAAGGCCTCACAAAGGAAGAGGAGGGACGAAACCAACAAGGAGGAGGAGGAGGTTTTCAAGACTTGGAAATTATGGAACGGATGAAGAAGTCTTCAAAGGGAGGGTATTTATAGCAAGCAAAGTGCCAACCAATGGCCAAGATCTAGCTGGGGCAAGTGGAGGCCAAGATATGCCCAAGTGCCCCTAGACCCTACTCCTTAAAACCCTCACAAATATCTACACAAATATCTAGCAACCTCGCCCATCCAATCGGCCCTAACGCCTTCTTCAGTCCACCAACGAGAGGTGCTGCTGCCCTCTCGCTGGTCCAAAACGCTTGCCTCTCGGAAAAATCCGCAAAAATACTAAATGACATAGCCGCACTTTACCCTTCGTAGTTAGGTAGAACGCTTCATTTAAAAACGACTTAACCGTGTCAGGCACAAACATATTTCGCCCGGGTGCCACACGGGGTGACACGTGTCGCCTCGATTCGGCCCAAAATATTTCGTCTTCCGAAAATATCCATAACGCCAAAATCTCAAAATCAAAGCTGCCCCACAAAATCAGAATTTCTCCCGTGGGCCCCACGTGACCATTTCCGAAAATAAAATTCCATAATTCTAATATAATCTAAGAAGTCCAAAAACCAAATCTGGGAATCCAATTCCCATTAACAAACCTTTTTCCTTCACAAAAACCGGAAACTTTTCCGTGGAAAAAAAATCACCTCTTTCTTCCTTTCCAATCTTTCGTCAGATTCTCGCACGCACGCCCTCGCATACATACCGAACTACTGGTATACGTATGATAGTTGAGACGTATTCTACTTATCGTGTTGGTATAGCCGATAAGGTATGTGAAACTATCATTTCTTCATTTGGCATGATTTATATAAAGTGTACGACAGACGTACATAGTTCTATTGGATCATAATCCTTAATGATACATGATATGATAGTGACTTGGTTTTTCTAAAATGAAAGTTCACTTTAAAGATTTTATTGAGAGTCAAATGATGATTTAAATTGCACATGGTTGCTCATGATAGCTTTTCGTGCAAGTGTTATTATTCCATTCACCGAGTCCCATAATGGGTCGGCAATGTTCATCGAGTCCCTCACTAGAGGGCCGACAATATTATATGTATTATGATTTCATGTACATGTATCCATGATGCGATTATAGATACTCATGACAGTCATGCGCAGATCCTAGCACATGTTCATCGAGTCCCTCGCTAGAGGGCCAGCAATGTTTATATGTATATGATTCCATGGACATGTATCCATGATGCGAGTATAGATACTCATGACAGTATATAATTCCATGGGCATGCTTCCATGATGCCGGTATAGATACCCATGACAATTTATGACTCTCACTTTTTAAAAGGCACAGTTGATTCTCATTTTTTAAAAGGCACAGTTGATTCTCACTTTTTAAAAGGCACAGTTGATTCTCGCTTTTTAAAAGGCACAGTTGATTCTCATTTTTATATGGCACGGTTGGATCTGGTATTTTGATTATCATACTTGTCCTTGTCATCCTTGGGCAGTTATAATCTTATTCACATTACTTTATGTTTACATACTTAGTACATTGTCATCGACCCTTCTCCTGGGTCGCTCATGCCCGCATGTATAGGTACTCAGTTTGGTGATCCTCGAGCTTAGGATCCTTGCTCATCTTGTTGAGATACCTCCATTTGTTCCGGGGCTTGTCATTTTGGTACAGATCTTTGATTATAGACTTATGTATATTCAGGGGTACGGCGGGGCCTTGTCCCATCACATTTCTTTATCATTGTTACACCCCGTAATTCCATAGCTACTAAGTGAGAACATGATTATGGAAATTAGATTTGAATGATTGGAAGGAAAGGATTTTAACATTTTCTTATATGAAATTTTTTTGAGACAAATGTGACGACGAGAATTAATTTTTAGTAGATGAATTATTTCCAATAGAATTATGGACTAAGTATTAAATTATTAAGTCTTGGTATATGGAAGGGTAAAGCCATCGAAAATTTCAAGAAAATATGGCTAAGTGTGAGATATTTTATGAGAAGGAAGACAAGTGGACAAGTGGACAAGTCAGCTTCATGGGTCCCCCTCCACTTGTGCTACTACACTTGTATTAATTCAAGTCTTGCAATACTTTAGCACACAAAGATATTCATCGTTCAAACCCTCATACCTCTCCCTTGTTCTTGAGATTCTCGAAAATCCATAGAAAAAGAGAAGAACAAGATCAAGTTATTTTACAAGTTTAAGCCTCTTAACCAAGTTCTAAGCCAAGTTAACCTTGCAAGATTAGTGGCTCACGGTTTCTTGGCCAAAACCTATCTTGAAACCTTAAGCTTGTCTATGAACTTTTAGGAAGAAAAATATGAAAACAAGATGGATACAAGTTTGTAGAGATACGCGTGTTGTTGTAACGCAAAGAAGTGGTGCGGTGCAAGGTGTCGAGACTTAGGGGTTGTTTTGAGCTAAAGTTGAGGTAAGATTTCTTATTACTCTTGAAGTATGAGAAGTTACATGAAGTTATAATTGATAGATGAACTTTTGTTAAGACAAAAGGAGAGTAAGAAATACATGTGACAGCTTTTGGCATACTAGCCGAAACTGGACAGTTTTGGTAATGTTGGATTCGTTGGTTATTGTTGTTATTTAACGTCACAAATCGCATGTTAAAATGAAGGAAATCATGTTGTTACAAGTTGTTATGGTTTATATAAACATGTTTACATGTGAGTCGAATTATAAGGAATTGTGAAAAGGACTTTAGTTGTGGTGTTGTCAAAACCGCTAAAACCGCTGGATATTGTTGTGCAGATTCAGGTACTATTTTGTGGTGTTATAATGCTTAAAATTCAGTTATCATTATACATGTTTAATGTGGTAAATCTCTAACGTATGTCCTAAAGGAATAAGGGTATATAAAGGTGTTGTAAGCTTCACATTTTACCCTCATTGTCGTAGAAGTATGGACTGTTTTTATGGGCTGTTTTTATATGGATGAAGAGGCTGGATTTACATAAGAAATAGCTGTGTGAATCACCTTGGTTGTTGTTTTGGTTATGCCCTTAAGTGGTGCTTGGTTATTGATGTATTTGGCCTTATTTATAAGGTGGAAAAGTATGTATAAATAGGGGAAGTGCTGCCCGAATTTTTATACTAAAGGAGATTCATTATGTAGTATAAGTGTATACTAGTATCATGGAATTGATAGACGTGTTGTTTTCATTATAGGTTGAAGTACTACTTGAGACGTATTCTAGTTGTCAAGTTGGTATAGCCTATAAGGTATGTGAACTATCCTTCTTCTTTTGGCATGCTTTATATGAAGTGAACGTATGGTGGACGTACATAGTACTTTTGGGTTCAAGTCCCTAATGATACATGATAGACTCTTTTTATAAAATGAATGTACGGTGGACGTACATAGTACTTTTGGGTTTAAGTCCCTAATATTACAAGATGTGATAATGTCTTGGTAGTTCTAAAATGAAAGCTCATTTTAATGATTTATACAAGATGTTCTAGTGTCTTGGTAGTTCTAAAATGAAAGTCCATTTTAAAGAAGTATTGAGAGTCAAAAGAGGAATTAAAATTGCTCATGATAGTTATACATGCAAGTGGTAGTATTTAATTTTACCGCATCCCAGAAAGGGTCAGGTAGTATATGTATATGAAAAATGTTTACCGCGTCCCAGAAAGGGTCGGGAAATATATGTTCACCGCGTCCTTCGCTTGAGGACCGAGCAGTATATGTCTTTGATTTCATGGACAAGCATCCATGATGCAGGTATAGATAACCATAACAGTACATGATTATATGAGCAGACATTCCTGAATTTAAGTATGACTCTCAGTTTAAAAAGGCACAGTTGACTCTCTATGTTTACAAGGTACAGTTGGCTTCTATTTTATATGGCACGGTTGGATCTGGTATTTGATTTTCATACTTGTCCCTGTCATCTTTTGGCCAGTTATGATCTTATTTATCAGATTTATGTTTACATACTTAGTACTTATCATCGACTTTCTCCGGCTACGCTCATGTCCGCAGCGTAGGTACTCAGTTTGTTGATCCGCGTGCTTAGAATCTTTGCTCAGCTGTTGAGATAGCTCCATTGTTCCGCAGTCTAGTCATTTTGGTACATTTTTGCTATTACATGCTTATGTACATTCAGGGGTACGGCGGGGCCTTGTCCCGTCATAGTTACTGTTATACTCTTAGAGGTCTGTAGTCATGTGTGGGTTGGACGTATGTACAGCTGTAATTTATATGGATATTTCTATATACAGTGGCGGCCTTATCGGCTTTCCTATTTTATTATGATTATGAGTTATTTCTTAAGCTTCCGCTGATAAAATGTTATGTGTGGGTAAAAGCGGTGCCTGTGTAAGGCATCAGCCGACCGCTTGGCCGGTCGTGACAATCATACTCTTAGAGGTCTGTAGACAGGTGTGGGTGGTAAATGTGTTTATGGACATGTGTAAGTTGTAGTTCATTTTGGACATCGCTATGTACAGTGGCGGTCTTGTCGGCTTGCCTATTTATTTATCTGAGAGTACTATTACAGTTCAGGGGACAGGATCCATTTTGTTATGTGGCATTACGAGTCTCAGTTGATTGTTTGTGAGGTGTGGGTATAAGGGTGCCCAGTTAGGGCGCCAGTCGCGGCCCGTCGGCTCGGATTTGGCCGAGATTCGGGAAGACAGAACTTTACGAACTATTTTTGCCTCAGATTTGGCCGAGATTCGGGAAGGCATAACTTTACGAACTGTCTTTGCTGAGTTATACTTATTAGAATTAAATCAAATTTTGCATGGTTGTAAATATCTCTGTTACGGACAGAGTGAGCTAAATAGGGGATAAAACCGACATACGGTTTGAGAGTTATTGCACATTAAAGTTTCTGCCTCTGATCGATTGAAACTGTGAAGGCGTAATAAAAATGGTAAAAATGTACCAACTGGCACAAAATATGAAAGTTCGGTACAAATGAAAATCCTAGATGAATCTTTTATGGTCAGGTTGAGAATTTTCGGGGCTTGATCCGACTTACGGATAAGAAGTTATGACTGTTTTAAGATTTGTGTATCGTTCTTACAACAAATCCGGTGAAACAATTTTATTGGAGTTGTTAAAATGGAAAACTTTACAAATCGGTAAAGAATTTGAAAGTGTGTTATGTATAAAAGTTCTAGATTAATCTGTCCTCGACAGGTTGAGACTTTACGGGCATAAATCCGACTTAGGGTTTGAGAGTTGTTACCTTACAAGTGGGAAGGGCGAAATATTGAAGGAAGGAAATATTATTTGAGTCTTTTGAACATATAACATATATATACAAATATATAAATGCATTTGATCGGGTTGCACGGACCGCAATAAATATATAAATGCATTGGATCGGATTGCACGGACCCCAACAAATAAATAAGGCATTGGATCGGATTGCACGGACCGCAACAAATAAGTGCATTGGATCGGGTTGCATAGAGCACAACAAATACATAAATGCATTGGATCGGGTTGCGTGGACCGCAACAAATATATATAAATGCATTGGATTGGGTTGTACGTACCGCAACAAATATATAAATGCACTGGATCAGGTTGCACGTACCGCAACAAATATATAAATGCACTGGATCGGGTTGCACGTACCGCAACAAAAGTATAATATGTTATATGGGATAAAGCAGGGGTGTTGGTTAGACTAAGTATTCTCAGACGAGTCAAGGAGATTTGAGGTGTGAATATTTATTGGCTTGTACAATGTAAGTGCTGAAACCTGTTTTCATAACATGCTTATTATGTTCATAATATGATTGTACTTAGAATATTGTGAGGTTACTTTGGAATGTAAGACGAGGTTCTCACTCAGCCCCGGATGGTAGGGCTGACTCTTTTATTTAACATATTTCAGGAAAGCGCGATAGAGAAAAAGCTCTGCAACAGGGCTAGCGATCGTTCTGCAGCCTCATTGTCCCACCAATCCATTACTTCAGATTTGGTGAAAGTTATTCTAGACTAAGTATGTTTAAAGAACTAAGTTTCGTTATCTCGGGGAATGCCCCACGTGAGATTGTTCTTTGTAAACTTTGAATTGCTTATTATATATATTACTGCATTTAAATACATGTTTGAATTAGGAAGAAAATAAGTTAATGGTTCGCCGGGGAGGTGATAATTTCCCCAGGTGCCATCATACCATAAGGGAAGACTTGAGTAAAGTCGGGGCGTGACACAACTAATGGAAATCAATGGCCATGTAATGGCACTTATTGAGAGGTGTTATTCAGCCAAATAATGGTTAAATTCATGTGCCAATTCGTGGGGAATCAATGCACCAAACCAGCCCAAATGTTACACCCCGTAATTCCAAGGCAATGAGATGAGAACGTGCGTAAGAAATTGAGGTTTGAATTTTGGAAAGAAAGAAAAATTACTTTTTCTTAAGGAAAATCTCAGGAATTTGTGAAGAAAAAGGTTTATTAATTAGAATTTGGTTCTCAAATTTGGTATTTGAGACTTTTGGAATTTATTGGATTTACTTTTAAAACCAAAAACTTCTTCTTTCAACCTCAAGTCATTTATTCTCTTTAAATCGAGTAATCCACACTTTTCAAATCGAGTAATCCACACTTTTCAAATCGAGTTACTTATTCTTTCTGAATCAAGTAATTCATACTTTTTCAAATCAAGTAATTTATACTTTTCAAATCAAGTAATCTATACTTTTCAAATCAAGTTACTACACCTTTAGAAATTCAATTCAAGGTTTTGAAATCAAGTAACTTCTCTTTAAATCAATTCACTTACTCTTTCCAAACCAAATCATTTATTCTCTTTAAATCAATCAAGTAACTTATAACTTTAAATCAAGTTACTTCTCTTCTTTAAAATCAAGTAAGCTTGTACTTTCCAATTCAAGTATTATAACTTTCAAAAATCAAGTGACTTTATACTTTCAAACCCAAGTATCATGTACTTCAAAATCAATTCACTTATACTTCATATAATAAAATCACGCGACTTTCAAAATCAAGTCCCATAACTTGAAAATAAAGTCTCACAATCTTTTAATTAAAAACAAGTCTCATAACATTGAAAATCAAGTCTCATAACTTTAAAGTAATTCAAGTAACTTATTTATTTCAAACCAAGTCACTCATACATTTAAAATTAATACTCATTTGAACCGTGAATAGGTTATACCCATTTCTAATACTTCCTAACGTCTCTTACCAACATCCCCCATAAGACATGGTAAGAACTTAGGAATATTTTAGACATATCTTTAGCATAAAATCAATAACATGAATACTTCCTAATGACAAGGCAATTACTTCAAGAAAACAAGTCACGTATACTCCAAATAACAAGGCAAGTATACTTCAAGTATAAGTCATGTATACTCCAAAACAAGGCAAGTATACTTCAAGGATAATCATGTCGATAGAAGGAAGAAGTTCACATACCTCGTGACGACTAACCCAAACGACAAGTAGCAATACGCTCCAGTGAACTTCAACCTTATTAGTTATTCCACCCTCCAAGTAGAATATGCTACACGTAGTACTTCAACCGATAATGACGATAGCACTTCTATCAATATCATACTTTTTAGTATAAGACTTATACCAAATAATTCCCTCTAATTCTACGGAAATTTGGGCAGCACTTCCTTTGTATCTACGTACTTTTCCACCTTTTACAAGGCCCGTATTCATCAACCAACAAGCCACATTTAAGGTGAAACTAACAGTTAACCAAAGGGGATTACACGCCTAACTGGACGTGTAAAATTCTTCCCCACAATGTATATATTAAAACAGTCCATTATTTACCAACATTAAGGGTACAATGTGAGGCGTTTCAACACCTGTCCACACCCCTATTCCCTTAGGACTTTCATTTAGCCACTACTACACTTAAACATGCATATTAGGAGCTGAATTTCCAGCATTTTACACGCCTAAAACAGTCCATAAAATGACATGACAACGTCTAACAGTTTTGGGCAGTTTTTTCGACTAAAACTACAATCCGATAATTCTTTCCTTAATCCATTTTATTCCAATTCGAGTTCCAACACTTCTATATATGACATACCAACTTATCAACAACCATATTAACTTATTTTAACATGCGACAAGTGTGGATAACAACAACCATATAACAAACGAAACCAAGGGCACAAAATTGCCTCAAATCGGCCAACAGCATATCTACCTCATACACATCTTATTTTCCATTTATTCCTTAACATTAATTCATCTATACATTATAACAATAAGTAATATCCAATTACTTTAATTGAAGAAGAACTATTACCTCATTTTTGTTCCAAAAATCATCCCGGGAAGAATGCTCAACAATGGCCTGTAGTTTTCGTTTCGCTCCACTTATTCAAGTTCCAATCACATATATGTGACCCCTATGAGATTAAACACAACTTCTCTTCACGTTCCATCACCAAAAAGTCGACGGAAAACCCTCAAATCTCAAACCTATCTCTCGACCCCTATGAAATGTTAAGGGTAAATGGTGTATTATCTTGGCTAATCACTTGGTTAGGGACCTTAATCTAGTATATATGAACAACACTTGGAATATTTAACAATATTGCTCTTGCTTTCTTGAGTTGTTCGAAAATATAGAGCAAAGGAGCTAAGGGAATTGTTCTTGCAATTTCTCTGAGTATTTGGATGAAGTCTTGCCCTTCACTATGTATCTAACAAGTACAATGACTTGGATGAGGACAAGTGTAAGGATGAGATGAGGGACAAGTGGAATGGGACCCACTTGTCCACTTATCTTGATGAAAATATCTCATCCAAGACTAGGTCAAAGTCAAAGACAACAGGGTGACACATGTCGCCCTCTCATTGGTCCAAAAATTATTTCATCTCTCAAAAATCCATAATTGGCCAAAATAACTCAAAATATTATGGGCCCCACAAAATTGTAAAATTCTCGTGTGGGCCCCACAAAATTGTAAAGTGTGGGCCCCACATGACTAAATCCGAACTTAAAAATACATAAATCCAATAAATTCCAAAAGTTTCAAATACCAAATTTGAGAACCAAATTCCAATTAATAAACCTTTTTCTTCACAAATTCCTGAGATTTTTCCTTAAGAAAAAGTAATTTTTCTTTCTTTCCTTTCAACCCTCAATTTCTTACGCACGTTCTCATCTCATTACCTTGGAATTACGGGGTGTAACATCCTTTCCCCCTTAGAAATATTCGTCCCGAATGTTCATACTAGGTTCATGCTAAACGAATCTTGGTATAGTCCCTTTAAACTACACTCAACGAAACCAATTGTGCCACATATGGCCACAATATATCACACATGCATATACATCTCAAATCTAGAGTGTACATCACCACTATTAACTCTCATTCATGGCCTAAAAGGATTCTCTTTCGTACCTTCATTACTCATAACTATAACCACTTCAATTCTCTTAACACTCGTTCGCTCATTTTCTTACTTCTCGTACTCGTCTCGTACTTCCAAACTTTATTCTAGTATACGTACATAATCTCACATATTGCTTATGTTTTCAAATCCTTGGAGTTACTACATCCAACAAATTAAGGCCATTTTTGGCTCTCGCGACCCGGTTCTGGTGGAACGCGTCCACGAACTCGTACAACGATCAACTCGACTTGGGTCTTGCACCTTCGTGACCCTATCACATAGCGGGACCACCTTCAACTGACCCCACTCCATTTCATGATACGGGTTGACCTGAAATAGGCCCACAACCTGACCCATCGTCGCACTTAAATCTCATTCTTGGTCTGAATTAAATATCGCTACCCAAGAAAGCCTTATACATCTAAGGTCTCAGTGGGTATCAATATACTAAGGTTCACAATTATTCCATGTCCTAGGTTTACCTTATCAGTCCCCACATACGGGTAAGGTAGCTTCTCAAAATCTCAAAATCTTGTTGTCTTAATCACAACAACTCAATATTATATGTACATAACACTTAAGCATTCCACATGACTTAACCAACTCCTGATAAACCATAGTCATTCTAGGCAACACACATATGGCCCTAATAAACATGTTTGTATATATGTACACCATTATACCAACTATACAACAATTTTACCAACCTGGATACGCAATCCATATAATCCTTTCTGGGCCACTGTTTTCTTTCTCATAGTTGCAATCACAATAACACGTTAGGGAGAGACTACCCTAACAACAAAGCTCTATCGCACAATCTCAGAGTGAGAAGAGGTTAAACCAATCCTAAATGTACTATAGCCTTCTATTTATATATGTGGTGCACAACACACCGATAAACAAGACTCTACTATACACGGTATGTAGACATTCCGAGGACTAACTGCTCTGATACCACTTTGTCACGCCCCGAACCCCGGGCTCGCGACTGGTGCCCTACCTGGGCACCCTTCTATTCATACAACATAATAAATCGCGGAAGATAAATAACACTTATTTTTTAAAAGTGTAAGTAACTTGATTGGTTTAAAAGTGTAAGTAACTTGATTTTGATAGCAAAAGTATTTTGGGGTTCATTTTCCCTAACATTGCATGAAAAGATTCTTTTTATAAAGAATAGATGTACATAGTACTTTTGGGTTTATTTCCCTAACGTTACATGATTTGAGTGTTCTTGTAAAGAAGTGAATGTACATAGTACTTTGGGTTCATTTTCCCTAATATTACATGACATGATAATGTCTTGATTTGTCTAAGAGGAAAGAGCGGTAGTGCTTTTGTTCTCTAAAAACGGTTGTTATAACGGCTTTATGGGAAGTTTGTTATAACAAGGTTCGTGGAAAGTCAAGAGAGGGTTTAAAATGTTGAAAGGAAATCATGTGAGAATGTCCATGATTAATTCCTTAATATAGTACATGATACGCGACACTTTGATTTTCAAAGATGTTTTAAAGTAACACGGGATGTCTAGTGCCTTGATTTACCAAAACCATGTCTTAGAAAGATACTTGGTATGATAAGTGTCTTGATTTTCTAAACGATAGTTTCAAAATGATACATGTATCGATCCTACTTCCTAGTGATACACGTAGTACTTGGCTTTTCTAAATGGAAATTTAGTTTATAAAGTTAATGTACGCATGGACGCATAATTGTTGTAATGGACTTTAATCCTTAGTGATGCAAGGTGTGATAGTGCCTTGGTGTTATAAAATGAAAGACTTGTTAGTGTCTTGTTTGTTTTAGAAAAGAAGGCATGGTATTGTCTTAGTTATTTTAGAAAATAAGGCATGGTATTGTCTTGTTTGCTTTAAAAGGAAGGCATGGTATTGCCTTGGTTGTTTAAAAAGATGGTGTATTCATTTTGTCTAATGAGAGTTAAAGATTACTTAACTTGCACATGTTGTTCATGATAGCCATTAGTGCTAGTGTTATGAGTATAATTGCGGGGTAAATGTCACGACCCGACCCCGGGCCCGCGACTGGTGCCCTACCTGGGCACCCTTACAGGTACACATCAGAGATAATCAGCGGAACATACATGAAACTGATAAAATAAAACAACAAGCATTTAAGCGACAGGTTAGCCGATAAGGCTACCTCCCTGGACACATAAACATATACTTAAACCACCGCAGTTACATCCCTCCTTTTAAAAAAAAACAAAGGCAAAGCCGAATAGGCTGCCACCATACATACATACAAAACAAAAGAACTTACATCCTTTCAGAATACAACCCACACACATGACTACAGACCTCTAAGAATTTCAACTATGGCGGGACAGAGCCCCACCATACCTCTGAATGTACAAAATCTACAATATCAGGGAAACCGTACCCAAAAGATAAGCCTCCGGAGTGAATGGAGCTTCTTCCCAAAAACTGAACAGAGATCACCAACATGTGTACCTAACACCTGCGGGCATGAACGCAGTTGTTACACCCCGTAAGTCCAGGACATGTATAAGAGAATGTACGTAAGGAAACAAGACTTGGAAAATTAGTACGAAAGGAAGAATTGTTTTTCCGACGGAAAATCTTCCGGACGTCGGAAAGGAAAAATGTTCGTTGTTGAGAATTTGATTCTCAAAAGGCATTATTTGAAGAGTATGGAACTTATTAATATTATGGAAATTTATTTTTACGGATTTGGTCATGTGGGGCCCACCCGAGGAAATTTTGCATTTTTGCTGGCCCACGCAGGTTACTAATTTTATGGACGAACGAGAGGCGACACGTGGCACCCCTCATGTGGTCTTGGACGAAAATGCAAGGGTAGAATGGTCATTTGACCTATGTAGATGATAAGTCTTGCAAGCTTGACATAATTGACTAGTCAACTTGCCACATAAGCTTAATCCTTGTGATAATCATCCTAACCTCACATTTGTGGACATCTAAACCCTCCAATATGTGTTATATACTAACTAGTAGCAAGACTTGGCATTTTCTACACTTAGAAAAAATTAGAACCCTTAGAGAGAGGAGAAGAGCTTTCCTGCTCGCTAAGCTCTCACATGAAAAATTTGTAGTTTTGATCCATTAGCCACAAGACTTTAACCCAATGTCCCTTAGGGTATCGTGAGGATATCTCAATAGAAAGATTTCGAAAAACGATTTTCACGTTAGTCGCAAGGCGGAAACTAAGTGAGTTCTTCAACTTTGAAGACGGAACTTGAAGATGGGTTCTTCATAGGCCTCTGGAGTGCTTCGAGCGGATTGGAACCTAAGGAAAGCGAGCTAAGAATCGCTAAGGCGCGACTTTGAATCTTGGAAATTTTAAGGGCTTTGAAAGGTATAAATTTTGTCGCTTTAGCAATTAAGCTTACTTATTGATTGTAGCTATGGTTATTAGCAAGCATGAGTTATATATTACTAAGTTTGATTATTATGTCGCTATTGGAACCCTAATCCAAAACTAGCATGTTTAGCTTTAAGATTGAATTCAAGTCGATTATTAGTTTAAGTCGCCGCATGTCAATAAAGAAGGAAATTGTAGTTGCCAAGTAGTTATGACTAAATAACATGTTGACCTTAGAACTTGGAATTGAAAAGGATTGGAAAAGACGTAGGTTATCGTTATATGTTGTCGAGAATGGCTAGTAAAGTATTATACTTTTGGTATGAATCATGGGGCTGAATTTTACACGAGAGTAAGGCGTGTAATCCCCTTTGTTCGATGTTGTTTGAGCCTTAAACGTGGCTTGTTGGTTATTGTATTCTACCTTGAAAAGGTGGCAAAGTGAGTAGAAACAAAGGAAGTGTCGCCCGATTTTCCGTAGAATTAGAGACTAAATACTTAGTATTATTCTACATAGAGACTAGAAGTCGATAACCTTGTCGCGACCATTATAGGTTGACACTTCTACGCACGTGTATTCGGCTTAGCTTGTGGATTTAGCTAAAAGGTATGTGAACTATCTCCTCTTCTAGCATGATTCCTTAAGATTAAGAAAGTATGTTCTACCCTTAAACGATCCATTCCTCGGTTGTATTTGGATTGCCTAGAATAGAATTTGTTCTATGTACTTCCTTGATCAGACTTTGATGTTAAATTGTAAGTTGTAAAATCCATTTTCTTAGTGAAGTTTGGATTCTTAAAGGTGAAAGTATTTTTTCTTAAAGTACATAGAGACTTGAAAAGGAAGTGGTTTCCAAATCTGTTGGCTAGTGCCTTAGTTCTAAAACCTAAAGGTCATTATAATGACTTTGTGAGTCAAAGGAGTGATTTACTTATTTGATTTAAAAGAGGAGAAATGACATGATTTAAGAGAAGTAACTCATTAAGGGTGAAGTTACTGAGGTTTAAAAAGTAGAAGAAAACTTGTTTTCTAACCGCAAGAGACTCAAGTATTTTGAAAGTTGAGAATTTGTCTAAGTGTGCCTTGATAAGTACTTTGACTTGTTAAAAGAGAATTATTCTATGTATGCCTTGATTAGTACTTTGGCTTGATTGATTGTGAATCATTCTAAGTGTGCCTTGTTAAGTACTTTGGCTTGATTAATCGAGGATTTGCCTACGTATGCCTTGATTAGTACTTTGGCTTGATAAATTGAGAATTTGTCTAAGCGTGCCTTGATAAGTACTTTGACTTGTTAAAAGAGAATTATTCTATGTATGCCTTGATAAGTACTTTGGCTTGATTAATCGAGAATTAGTCTGCGTGCCTTGATAAGTACTTTGGCTCGATTGATCGTGAATCATTCTGCGTGCCTCGTAAGGACTTTGGCTCGATTAATCGAGGATTTGCCTACGTGCCGGAAATAGCCGCTGTGTGCTATTGGTATATCGGGCTTCGGTCATTCCCGTTAGTGGCATTTGCGCATTCCGCGGAATTGCTACCCACGACGCGGCGAATACCTCACGCGGGTCCGTAGCGACTTACGCGGTGAAATAGTCCCACGCGGCGGTCCACCTTATGCGAGGAATACCACGCGAGTCCGCACGCTTACGCGGTGAAATAGTCCCATGCGAGGAATACCTCACGCTGGTCCAAGCCGCCTACGCGGTGAAATAGTCCCGCGAGTAGGACGGTTAAATGATACCGCGCGGACGGTCCTGCTTTTGATCACGAGCTTCCTATTTTATATTGTAAGGATACTCGCTTACTCTCATTGTTAGTAAGGCACAATGTGTTGTAATTTGATTATCATATATGTCCCCGATTTGATCAGGTTACCCTATGGTCATGCTTTACGACGTAGATTCCGGCACGAGACCACGAGGCATTTAGGACACGGGGACCGGGTGTTCATGTATCCTTATCGTGTTACTACATCACGGATCACGGCAGCGGCGGAAGCGATTCCACCGCATGATTGATATTACGGGCGCGAGACCCATAGTTATATTTGAGTAATGACTTTGAGGGCTCGCCTCGACTTGATATGATCGCATGTGTTATGTATCGTAGGTTGGCTATCATACATGTCTCTGCTTTTGTTTAGACTATGATTTTATTACGCATTTATTGTTCACATACTTGGTACATTCTTCATACCGACTTCTGTGGCCGCGCTCACGCCGCAGTTTAGGTACGTTGTTTGGTGATCGGCAGCGTAGGATCCGCCGTGATTTTTGGATAGCTCCTCCGCCCGTGAGTTTATCTTTTGGTATATATCCTTCAAGCATGTGCTTTGTACGCTGGCCTTGTCCCGGCCATATTTCGCTTAACTCCTGAGGTCCAGATTCATACGTGGATCGACTACGCACGCGGTAAAGGTCTTTGTTTATGTATATATGGCGCCTTGTCGCTTTGCTCGCACGCACGCTGTTTTAAAAAAATGAGGTGTTATTTAATTTCCGCAGCTTACTTGCGCTGTTAAGGTATGGTGCCTGTAGGGCACCACCACGCCCGGGTTGGGCGTGACAGTGGTATCGAGCAACACCCTCTAATGTTTACGCACCGCGTCTAGTAGAGTTCGATTATCGGTGTGTTGCGCGCCACACCCATAAACAGAGGCTACAGACATTTAGGAGTCGGGTTCTATTCTTCTCACTCAAGATCGTACATGAGTCGTGTTAGTAAGATAATTCCTCTCGACGATTGTTGAATTACGCTTATGCCTCCATGAGGGCAACACCGCCTGTAGGGCAAAGGAGTAGCAGGAGCTACTAGTCGACTCGAGAGTTGATAGGGCTTATGCCTGTGTCATACCGGACGTGGTTCCACAATGGCGAGTTCTTCTTCGCTGTGTTTTGAGAACACAAAGACTGAGCCTACAGCTTCGCCAGGCGCACTTTAAGGTCACGGCGAAGCCATTATGTTATCGACCAAGATAGCAATGCTCCAGCTTCTCAGGAGGTTATTCGCCAACATGCATGTGTACAGAGGGCAGAGGCCACATGAGATCTCACAGAAGAGGCTAGGACCGGCTGGTTATTCCTGAGTTTGGACGAGCCGCCTCAAGAATGAGTGAGATATTCGTCCCACTACCCAAGACATACCCCGCAGCTCACAGTGGGAGATTTGACCTCACAAGGTATTTAGGAGCTGGCCCAAGCTCCAGGATCGAGGTTCTCATGAGCAGAGGATTTTCTCCGAGGCCACTTATTCCTCGTTGTTCCAGATGTGGTAAGCGCCATTCGGGAAATGTCGCATGGCACGTGTGTTTGCTTTTATTGTGGCCGTCCGGCCATATTCGAGGGTATGTCCTTTAGAAAGAGCACCGCGAGGTAGCTCACTTACGAGGCCGATGGTTGATTCCCTTCTCCACAACAGGCTCCTCAAGGTGGTGCATGCATGTTAGCCACCGCGCGGAGGTCGTGGTGGAGTTTATGGTTCGCGGTCCTTCGAACCGCAGACGACGTGATCACCGGACAGATCGTGAGGCGACATCGCGCGGTTACGTGTATATGTCGATTCTTTGAATCATACGCATCGATAGATTCAAATTTTACCCTAGCAGATATGTTTTCCCCTTTATTGCTAGAGTTGTAAAGTGATAGTACCCTGCAGGTAGGGATACTTTGATTAGTAAAGTGAAAAGTTAAGAATGTTGACAAGAATGATAAGTGAACCGAGACTATAGTCAGGTAGAGTTCACACGTAGTAATTGCCCCGCAATAAAGGTAAGACCGATAGGGAAGAATGTACAAGAGAAATACTTTGGCTTATGTGACAAACCTCAGTGAATAGGATAGGGTAAGAAGACTTTGAGATAAGAGAGAGATTTATTTCAAACTAAGAATGAGAAGTTAGCGTGACGACGAGTCGTTATGGACTCATTTCGGTCACCAGAGTATAGAACGGGGTGATGTCACTGGTAGTGGTCCCGCTATGCGATAGGGTCACGGCGATGCCAGCCCAAGTTTAGTTAATCGTGGTACGAGTTTGTGGACGTTGCTCCACCTAACTAGGTCGTAAGGACCGGTAAGAGCCTTAAAGGGAATGTAAGCAACAATATGGCCAAGTTTGGTTAGTAACTCCAAGGATTGGAGAACGTAAACAAAATTAGAGATTTTGTACGCTTACTAAACGAAGCTTGTAAGACGAAAGAATGACAAGTAAGGAAAGAAAGGAACCCCAAGGATCCCGATTTTAGAAGATCAGAACCTTCGAGTTTGTGAGAAGGGTAGCGGACGGAAGGTCCATTGATATGTTTACGATGTTAGGCGATGGCCAGCGTGTGGCGTTAGTCTTGTGGAGTATTGATTGATAGGCATAAGATGTAGTTTACGCCGAGTTTGTATAGCTTGGCAATCGACTAAGAACATTCGGGACTAATGTTTCTATGGGGAAGAATGTTACACCTCGTAAGTCCGTGACATGTATAAGAGAATGTACGTAAGGAAACAAGACTTGGAAAATTAGTACGAAAGGAAGAATCGTTTTTCCGACGGAAAATCTTCCTGACGCCTGAAAGGAAAATGTTCGCTGTTGAGAATTTGATTCTCAAAAGGCATTATTTGAAGAGTATGGAACTTATTAATATTATGGAAATTTATTTTTACGGATTTGGTCATGTGGGCCCACCCGAGGAAATTTTGCATTTTTGTGGCCCACGAGGGTTACTGAATTTTATGGACGAACGAGAGGGTGACACGCTGCACCCTCATGTGGTCTTGGACGAAAATGCAAGGTAGAATGGTCATTTGACCTATGTAGATGATAAGTCTTGCAAGCTTGACATAATCGACTAGTCAACTTGCCACATAAGCTTAATCCTTGTGATAATCATCCTAACCTCACATTTGTGGACATCTAAACCCTCCAATACGTGTTATATACTAACTAGTAGCAAGACTTGGCATTTTCTACACTTAGAAAAATTAGAACCCTTAGAGAGAGGAGAAGAGCTCTGCCTGCTAAGCTCACATGAAAAATTTGTAGTTTTGATCCATTAGCCACAAGACTTTAACCCAATGTCCCTTAGGGTATCGTGAGGATATCTCACTAGAAAGATTTCGGAAAAACGATTTTCACGCTAGTCGCAAGGCGGAAACTAATGAGTTCTTCAACTTCAAGACGGAACTTGAAGCACGGGTTCTTCATGGCCTCTAAGGAGTTCTCGAGCGGATTGAACCCAAGGAAAGGAGCTAAGAATTGCTAAGGCGCGACTTTGAATCTTGGAAATTTTAAGGGCTTTAAAGGTATAAATTTTGTCGCTTTAGCAATTAAGCTTACTTATTGATCAGAGCTATGGTTATTAGCAAGCATGAGTTATATATTACTAAGTTTGATTATTATGTCGCTATTGAACCCTAATCCAAAACTAGCATGTTTAGCTTTAATATTGAATTCAAGTCGATTATTAGTTTAAGTCGTCGATGTCAATAAAGAAGGAAATTGTAGTTGTTAAGTAGTTATGACTAAATAACATGTTGACCTTAGAACTTGAATTGGAAAAGGATTGGAAAAGACGAGTGTTATTGGTTATATGTTGGCCGAGAATGGCTAGTAAAGTATTATACTTTTGGTATGAATTGTGGGGCGGAATTTTACACGCAGAGTGCGGTAATCCCCTTTGTTCGATGTTGTTTGAGCCTTAAACGTGGCTTGTCGTTATTGTATTCGCCTTGAAAAAGGTGGCAAAGTGAGTAGAAACAAAGGAAGTGTCTTCGATTTTCCGTAGAATTAGAGACTAAATACTTAGTATTATTCTACATAGAGACTAGAAGTCGATAACCTTGTCATGACCATTATAGGTTGACACTTCTACGCACGTGTATTCGGCTTAGCTTGTGGATTTAGCCAAAAGGTATGTGAACTATCTCCTCTTCTAGCATGATTCCTTAAGATTAAGAAAGTATGTTCTACTCTTAAACGATCCATTCCTCGTTGTATTTGGATTGCCTAGAATAGAATTTGTTCTATGTACTTCCTTGATCAGACTTTGATGTTAAATTGTAAGTTGTAAAATCCATTTTCTTAGTGAAGTTTGGATTCTTAAAGGTGAAAGTATTTTTCTTAAAGTACATAGAGACTTGAAAATGAAGTGGTTTCCAAATCTTTTGGCAAGGCCTTAGTTCTAAAACCTAAAGGTCATTATAATGACTTTGTGAGTCAAAGGAGTGATTTACTTATTTGATTTAAAAGAGGAGAAATGACATGATTTAAGAGAAGTAACTCAAGTATGCGGTGAAGTTACTGAGGTTTAAAAGTAGAAGAAAACTTGTTTTCTAATCAAGAGACTCAAGTATTTTGAAAGTTGAGAATTTGTCTAAGGTGCCTTGATAAGTACTTTGACTTGTTAAAAGAGAATTATTCTATGTATGCCTTGATTAGTACTTTGGCTTGATAAATTGAGAATTTGTCTAAGTGTGCCTTGATAAGTACTTTGACTTGTTAAAAGAGAATTATTCTATGTATGCCTTGATTAGTACTTTGGCTTGATAAATTGAGAATTTGTCTAAGTGTGCCTTGATAAGTACTTTGACTTGTTAAAAGAGAATTATTCTACGATGCCTTGATAAGTACTTTGGCTTGATTAATCGAGAATTAGTCTAAGTGCCTCGATAAGTACTTTGGCGATTGATTGTGAATCATTCTAAGTGTGCCTCGTAAGGACTTTGGCTCGATTAATCGAGGATTTGCCTACGTGCCGGAAATAGCCGCAGTGCTATCGTATATCGGGCCGCTTCGGGTCATTCCCGTTAGTGGCATTTGCAGATTCCGTGGAATTGCTACCCACGACGCGGCGAATACCTCACGCGGTCCGTATGACTTACGCGGTGAAATAGTCCCACGCGGCTGGTCCAAATTTACGCGGCGATAATACCTCACGCGAGTCCGCACGGCTTACGCGGTGAAATAGTCCCATGCGAGAATACCTCACGCGGGTCCAAGCCGCCTACGCGTGAAATAGTCCCGCGAGTAGGACGGTTAAATGATACCGCGCGATGGTCCCGCTTTTGATCACGAGCTTCCTATTTTATATTGTAAGGATACTACCGCTTACTCTCATTGTTAGTAAGGCACAACGTGTTGTAATTTGATTATCATATATGTCCCTGATTTGATTGTGTTACCCTATGGTCATGCTTTTACGACGTAGGATTCCGGCACGACCACGCAGGCATTTAGGACACAAGGGGGACCGGGTGTTCATGTATCCTTATCGGTGTTACTACATCATGGATCGCCATGAGGAAGGATTCCACGCATGATTGATATTACGGGCGCGAGACCCATAGTTATATTTGAGTAGTGACTTGAGGCTCGCGCCCCGACTTGATATGATCGCATGTGTTATGTATCGTAGGTTGGCTATCATACATGTCTCCTGCTTTTGTTTAGACTGTTATGATTTTATTACGCATTTCATCGCTCACATACTTGGTACATTCTTCGCATCGACCTCCTCGGCCGCGCTCACGCCGCAGTTTAGGTACGTTGTTTGGTGATCGGCGTGTAGGATCCGCCGTGATTTTTGGATAGCTCCTCCGTCCCGTGAGTTTATCTTTTGGTATATATCCTTCAAGCATGTGCTTTGTACGCTGGGTACGCGGGCCTTGTCCCGGCCATATTTCGCTTAACTCTGCAGGTCTCAGATTCATACGTGGATCGACTCATGACGGTGTAGGTCTTTTGTTTATGTATATATGGCAGCCTTTGTCGGCTTTGCTCAGACGTACGTTGTTTTAAAAACAAATGAGGTGTTATTTAATTTCCGCAGTTTACTTGCGTTGTTAAGGTCGGCGGTGCCTGTAGTGGCACCACCACGCCCGGTTCGGCGTGATACCGCTTCGAAAGCGGTCGCATAACAAAAATTTAGAGTATGGAAATGTAAATAAGGTACGATAACCAAATCATAACTGTATAAAAAAAATGACAGGGGCAAGTATAAAAAATGAAATACCAGATCCTACCGTGCCATTTTAACTCTTGAAACCAATCGTATATTAACCGTTCTTTTCCTTCTTTCAATAAAAATTAACATCATATTCTTACGTACTTACTTTAAGGATTTAGTCAAGTTTTTCCACATAACTTACATATCTTACATAACATAGTTCGGCCCTTTTATGGAGGGACCTCTTGTTTGGGAGCTTACTTTGATTATCCATACGTGATAACGTAATCCGGCCCATTTGCGGGACACGGTGTACTGATGAATCATGTGGCATAATTCGGCCCGCCTGTGGAGCTCTTGCATCAGAATCATGTAGCATAATCCGCCCGCCTGCGGAACCCTGTACTATGGAATCATGTAGCATAATCCGCCCGCCTGCGAGACGGTGATCGTGGAATCATGAAGATAATCCGCCCGCCGCGAGCTCTGAAGATGACATAACCCGACCTATGCGAGGCTCTGGGTAATATGGCGTAATCCGCCATGTGTAGGCTCGTGTATCTCATAACGTAATCCGCCTATTTGTAGGCTCGTGTATTTTATAACATAATCCGCCTATTTGTAGGCTCCTGTGATTTTCCTTACATAACATTTTTAAACCATCTTTTCACTTCTTCTTAAGTCGTCATAACAACTTCCCATAAAGCTATTATAACAACCTTTCATTTTAGAGAACTTAAGACACTTTTATTCTTACAACATTAGGAAAACTAGACCCAAAAATACTACGTACATACATACTTAAAAAGAATCATAAAACTACTTTCTTTTTAAAGCTCAAGTCAAACACTCTTTTGGAAACCATCTTCTTAACTTTTGAAATAAATTAAGAAGCCATACTTTTTTAAAGTTTAGTCATTTCCACTCATAAAATCAAGGCTTATAGTATTAACCCCTCGTAGCATACACTCTTTAAAATCATATCGCTTAAAACTTCATAATCCTTAAAAGACAATCAAAGTTCGTAGTCTTAAAACTTCATAACATACATTCTTTAAAGTCAATTTACTTATACTTATAAAATCATATCATCAACACTTTAGAATCAAGTCCCATAACTTGAAAAATAAAGTTTCATACACTTCCAAAACCAAGTAACTTATTCTCTTTAAAACCATATTACTTCCACCTTTAAAATCAAACCCCTTTTCACATATAAATTCAAGTCATTTTTAAACATAAAATCAACTTGCTTACTTTAAATAAATCAAGACACATAGCTTTAAATCAAATCTCATAACTTCCTAACCATTCTTACCAACATCTCCCATAAGACTTGGTAAGGACTTAGGACAATTTAAACATACTCTTAACTTAGAATCAACAATGTGAATACTTCTTATCTTCTAAGAGTCAAAGGAATCATGAAATACTATCACATGGATATTTCATACGTAGGATCATGCCAATGAAAGAAGAGGTTCACATACCTCGCGACGACTAGCGACAAGTTGCAAAATGCTCCCAAGTACTTTATCCTTGCTAGCTTTTCCACCCCTTCAAGTAGAATACGCTACTCGTAGTACTTCAACCTATAATGGCCATAATACGTTTATTAATCTCTAGCTTCAAACGTAGAATATTCTAAGTGTAAAGTCACCAAATTCTACGGAAAATCGGACAGCTCTTCCTTTGTTTCTACGTACTTTTCCACCTTTTTCAAGGCCCGAATTAACAACCAAACACGCCACATTTAAGGCCCAACAATTCAGCTATCCAAAGGGGATTACACGCCTTAACAGGACGTGAAAAATTATGCCCCACAATAATACAAAACAATCCAATAGCTTTAGGCAATATTCGGCAAAATCAAGGACAACAACAACATCTATTTCTTTCCAATTCCTTTCAATCCATAATGTCGTCCTAACATGTTATATAGTTGCAAACAATTCAAACAACTATAATCTTTTCTTTATATAACATGCGACGACTAAAACTAATAACCAAATTGAATTACAATCTTAGGGTTAATCATGCAACTTTCGGATTAGGGTTCCCAATATCTATAACACTTATCACACTTCATAATATATACCTCATGCTTGCTAATATCCATAAATACAACAATAAGTAATCCTTAATCATTAAAACGATAAGATGGTTACCTTGATAAGCCCTTATCTAACTCCAAGATTAAAGTCGCTCCTTAGAAATCTTAGCTCCTTTCCTTTACGCTCCAATCCGCTATTTGAATCCCTTAGAAGTTCACAACCAACTTCCCTTCAATTTCCAACTTCAAAGTTGAAGAACACCTTAGGTTTTCTCCTTGCGACTAACGTGAAAACGTCATTTTTCCGAAATCCTTCTATTGAGATATCCTTACAATACCCTTAGGGACCTTGGGTTAAAGTCTTGTGAATAAAGAACCACAAACTAAAAATTTTTGTGTGGAGAATGGGCTAAACCCGAGAGCACTTCATGGAAGAACAAAATGTTGTGAAATTTTTCTAAGTGTTGAAGAGCTTGTCTTGCATCTAGTGTATATATAAAACAATGGAGGGCTTAGATTATAACAAATGTGAGGCTAGGATGAAGAGCATTAAATAATTAGCCAAGTGGACAATTTGACTTGGTCAATTTTCTCAAGCTTAGAAGACTTGATCTTCCACATAGGTCAATGACCATACTACCCTTGTATTATTTTGTCCAAGACCATTGGGGGTGCCACGTGTCACCCTCCCATTCGTCCATAAAATTTTGTAACCCTCGTGGGCCCCACAAAATGTAAAATTTCTCGGGTGGGCCCCACGTGACCAAATCCGTAAAAATAAATTTCCATAATGTTAATAAGTATCATACTCTTCAAATAATGCATTTTGAGAATCTAATTCTCATCAACAAATATTTTTCCTTTACGACGTTCGAAAGATTTTCCTTCGAAAAAAAAAACAATTCTTCCTTTCGTACCAATTTTCAAGTCTTGTGTTCTTGCGTCTATACTCGTATACTTGTCCTGAAATTCCGGAGTGTAACAGTAAACCCCCAAGATATTATACATATTTCGTGGATTTGCTCCCCACGATGCGAGTATTGTGTATATGCTCATTGCGGGTCCGTAGGGCCTATGCGGATAAAACAGTCCTATGCGGGTGAAATAGCCCTATGCGAGGAAATTACCTCATGCGGTCCACACGACCTATGCGGGTGAAATAGTCCCAGGAGTAGGATTGCATAATGATACCTCGGCGCGGCCCTAATTGATCATGTTCTTATTTTTAAACGGTGAAGTTTACTCTTATTACTCTCATTGTTAATAAGGCACAGTGTACTGTTAATTTGGTTATCATACTTGCCTCCTGCTTTATATTTGGACTGTACGATCTCATTTACAGTACTTACAGTTTTACATGACTTTATTGCGCCATTTACTAAAAGTCGGGCAGTATAACGTATAGTGTTACAGTGATACAGTGATACAGTAGTACAGTGAGATCAGGTACAATTGGCTCTGATTTTATATGACACGGTAGGATCTGGTATTTGATTTTCATACTTGCCCCTGCCATTCTTTGGTACAGATATGATTTGTTTACTTTACTTTATTTTCGCTCCATACTTAGTACCGTTAGATCGACTTTCTGGGCCGCTCATGTCTGCAGGTCTAGGTACTCAGTTGTGGATCCGCGAGCTTAGGATCCTTGTTCAGCATTTTGGGATATCTCCAACATTCTGGAGCTTGTCATTACGGCTAGGTACATTCAGAGGTACGGCGGGGCCTTGTCTCGTCATAGTATTTGTCCAAAATCTTAGAGGTCTGTATTCATATGTGGGCTGGACTGGATAGAGTTGTATTTACATTGTTGAATGGTAGACTCTTTCGTGACTTATATTATGGCACTTTATCGACTTTGCCTTTGTTTAAGAAAAAATTAGTGTTATTTATCTTCCGCGTTTATCAGGTTGTATGAATGTAAGAAGAGTGCCCAGTAGGCACCAACATGGCCCTGGTTCGGGCGTGACACCAAAAGTAAGAAACTCTTTGTCGAGTGTATTTTATACACTTTTGAGTCCTTTTTAGTTAGTATTTTACTCTTTTTATTTTGCTTAGTATAGTCTTAGGTGTGTTTTCTTTTGTTTGTGTCACGAAGGTCATAAAGGAGAAGATACCACTTTTGAGGATGAAATGAGCTTAACTGAAGATGAAAATTGCACAAGCACAGTCCAAGGAATGAAGCCTAAAAAGTGCCAAGAAAAACAGAAGAAATCTAGCACATTCCGGACAGAAATTAGAGAGGCACCGCGGTTCCTGGCCAAGTAGCATCGCGGTGCCATGGAACCGCGGTCAACAAGAATTAGCGCATGGCGTAAAATTTCCGTAAAGTTCAAATCAATCACCATCGAATGAACCGTGGTGCCTGACAGAGGAAACGCGGTTCCTCCATTCCAGTGATTTCGAAGCCATTTAGCATCGCGGTGCCTGTCAGAGAAACCGCGGTGCCGGCGCGTATTTTTCAGGTTTCCTGGGCCGAATTGGACAAGGTTTTTATGGTCCGAAAGACAACTTTTTCCAGCTATAAAATCCCTAAACCCTGCTCATTATTATATACGATATACCATAACCTAAAATCATTCTTTTGGGAGGCAAGAAGGAGGCAAGACAATTGGAGACTCTTGTTCAAGTTCTTTTTCTTTCCTTTACTTTATTTCAGTTTATGTTGGATTGTAATATAGTTCTTGACAATGTTTTTGGGAGGCAAGAAGGAGGCAACCCTTGTACGTTCTTTTAGTTTGAGGATTATAAACTAGAATTATGACTAAGTGCAGAAAATAAACTAAAGACTATAATACTTTGGGTTTATAATGCATGAAGGAAATAGGGTTCCAATCTCCTCAACTATCCACTCTTTCACGTGTTAATTCAATGTTAATGATTCTTCTTCTTATTAAGATAGCAGGTTAACTAATATGTCATTATATTCCGGTTAGGACATACAAGAGCTCAACCTAGTGCAGAAACCTTCTATATTTCTATGATAAATAAGAGCTAAACACTTTAGTAGGGTTTCCATCGAATCTTCTTGAAGCTCTTTCATATAGTTAATGCATTGATTATTGATTTATTATTCATCATATTAAGATCTATTCAATAGTGTTATGATTTCTTGATAATTAACTAGCTACTAATTGTCATCACTTATATGATTTCGAATCAAAAGTCTGAAAGTAGATTTGAATATATTGTAATTGTCTAGACATAGGTTAAAATTGTGACTAAAGTACCTGATACTTGTAGTATTTAAAGGTTATTGCTCTTTATCCTCCTATGTGGTAAAATTTATCATAGAAATATAGAAGGTTTCTGCACTAGGTTGAGCTCTTGTATGTCCTAACCAGAATATAATGACATATTAGTTAACCTGCTATCTTAATAAGAAGAATCATTAGCATTGAATTAACACGTGAAAGAGTGGATAGTCGATGAGATTGAACCCTATTTCCTTCATAATCGTTATAAACCCAAAGTATTATAGTCTTTAGTTTATTTTCCAGACTTAGTCATAATTCTAGTTTATAATCCCCAAACTAAAAGAACGGCAACCAAATAGATACTATAGACGTAATCTGCACTTAATAAACCAATCTCTCATGGACGATAAACTCTGGCCTTACATATCTTTATTACTTGAACGATACGCATAATTTGAAGCACTTAGAAATATCGCAACAAGTTTTTGGCGCCGCTGTCGGACCCGCGCATCATTAATATCGATTTATCTATTCTTATTTCTAATTTGATTTTTATTTTCAATTTTATTTATTTTGCTTGCGATGTTTGTCGTGATCTGCTTGTTGTTTTTATTAGTCTCGGGAACTTAGTTTATGCGAAGTAGGAGAGGAGCTGACATTCCTATCCCTCTGAACCCTGAGATTGAGAAATTATGCAGACAGAACAAAAAAAAGAAAATAGCAGATGATATGTTAGCAATGGGAGATCAGCGAAACAATAATTTGGTGGATGATGAGTTACCGCCTGTCATAAGACAACTCCCTACAATAATAAGCTTGGGGGACTATGTGATGCCAACTATTACAGTGGGTGCAGATTTGCATCAAAGCTTCCAGCTTGTCAAGCCAATAATTTTTAGATCAAACCACCATATTGCACATGGTTCAAAGCTCAATTCATTGGGATTACCACCAAGATCCTCATTTGATCTAGCAAATTTTCCGAGTTGTGCAACGTTTAAATATAATGGTGTTACTGATGATGTCATTCGGTTAAGACTCTTCCCATTCTCACTCAGGGATAGAGCAAAGTGATGGTTGAACTCATTACAGGAGAACTCCATCACTGCATGGCAAGACTTAGCCCAAAAGTTTCTTGTCAAGTTTTTCCCCCCAGCTAAGGCAGCGAAACTCAGAGGTGAGTTGAATAACTTTTATCAGCTGAAGATGCATGGGAGAGGTTTAAAGACTTTCAGAGAAAGTGCCCACATCATGGGATTGAGAAGTGGATGCTAGTCCACATATTTTATAATGGGTTGTGTGGTACAACTCGTATCATCATTGATGCTGCAGCAGGAGGTACGTTCATAAGAAAGAGTGTCAATGAGGCATATAAATTTCTAGAGGATATGGCCACAAACAACCATCAGGGGGCCGATGAGAGAGAAATGAACAGTAGAAAAGTGGTTGGGGTTCATGAGCTAAATGTTATCACTGCATTGACTACACAGGTAGCCACTTTGACAAAGCAGATGCAGCAGAGCACTATGGCAGTTAAAGCGGTTCAGACACCAGTGGGTTGTGAGATCTGTGGGGGTCCCCATACTTTTGATAGATGCACAACAGTGGACCCAAATAATGTGCCCATGGAGCAAGTTCAAGCAGTGGGGAATTTTCAGAGATCCTACAACAATCCTTACTCCAATACGTACAATCATATGTGAAGAAATCACCCAAACTTTTCTTGGAGGAATGAACAAGGCCAAAGCGTCAGTGGCTAACACTGCAACCAAGAGCCACAAGAGAAGTTCGATGAGCTAAAAGCAACATTGCTAACACTCACAAATTCACGACCTTGCATGACGTAAACTAGGTCATCTATCCGAAATTTGGAGGCACGGGTTGGACAGCTGGCGAGCATGATGAATAATAGAGAACAAGGAAACCTTCCCAAATGAGCACTGGTGAATCCAAGGGAGCAAATCGTGCAATAAGCCCGAGAAGTGGAAAATGCTTAGAACAGTTGCACCTAAATCGCAATAAAAAGAAAGAAAGTCGAGAAAGCAAATGAGGCAGGCGAGGGGGTTACCGATGACCGCCTCTATTTTAGAGAAGGCTCCACCCACGCATGAGGATTATACCGACAAAATTCCTTACCTCAAAGATCGCAAAAGTTAAGTCCTTAGACAAGCAATTTTCCAAATTTTTAGAGGT
This sequence comes from Przewalskia tangutica, assembly GCA_029844215.1. Taxonomy (NCBI): domain Eukaryota; kingdom Viridiplantae; phylum Streptophyta; class Magnoliopsida; order Solanales; family Solanaceae; genus Przewalskia; species Przewalskia tangutica. The sequence goes on along the minus strand of JAQGDG010000194.1, from coordinate 22,847 downwards.
CTTCAAAAAGCTTCATAACAATCCCCATTCATCAAGCTTGGAGCAGATGTCACCATGTGAAATTCGTGAAAGACATCCTGCTTAAGAAGAGAAAGTCATGGACTATGAGACAATAGCGCCGACAGAGGAGTGCAAAGGTTATCTGCGTAAGAGACTTCCCTAAGTTGAAAGATCCAGGAGTTTCACCCTACCTTGCACCATACGAAATGTGATACGCAAGCAAGCCTTGTGTGACTTGGGGAAGTTTCAACCTAACGCCCTCTCTATGTTCAAAAGGCTTGGTTTGGGGAAGAAGGCCAACCACACCACCCGCAGCCTAGTTGATCGCTTAGTTGTGCATCCCCAGGAATTATTGAAGATGTATTGGTACAAATGGGTAAATTCATCCTTCCCGCCGATTTCTCATTTTAGACATGGATGAAGATGAAAATATGCCCATAATTCTTGGGAGACCATTCCTAGCCACAGGGAGAGCCCTCATTGATGTTGAAAATGGGGAGTTAAAGCTCAGAGTCCAAGGTGAAGAAATGATATTCAATTTTTTCAAGCAGCCCACTGAACCTCAAGTCGATGCTAGATGTTTTGATGTTGGTATAGTTGATAAAAAGGCTCCTCATGAAAGTTCCATGGGTACCGATTCTCGATGGTAAGAATTACGCACCCATAAATGACGTGGTAGATAAGAACAAGTGGAACGAACCTCCCGAAATGAGCCCCGTGGAAAAGAAAAGGAGAATGAGGAGGAAAATGGTACTAAAGCTGATACGTGGAGGGACACTCTACCCTTGTTAGTAAGCAACATGCGTCCGGCTAAAATACGTTAAAGACAAATACTACTGGGAGGCAACCCAATATTTTTATTTTTATTTTTGTTTTAGTTTATTTTATTTTGTCTCAACAGCCTCACGATCCGTATGTTAGTGTTTTTGAATGATGATAAAGCGCAGTGGACTCACTCGTGGCGGCTAAGGCTTCATAATGCGTAAAATCAAGTATACCGAATTTTTCGAATTAGCACCGGCAGTGGTCAAGGGACCGCGTCCTCCTTTGGCAATGTGTACAAGAATTTGTCCTTCATCTCAAACCTACGCATGCATCACTGTCGTGTCAAGAAGTTATCCCTTTATTTTTTAGTCTTCACACATCGGGGGCAATGGTCCATTAAGTTTGGGGGTATCTTATTTTGTCTTATTGTTTTTTAGTCTTTTTATTTGTCTTCGTGTTGTTTTACGTGTTTTGAGTCATAATTTATTTTATGGATCATGCATGTCAGAGTTAAGTAACTATATCGAGTGGATAAAGTGGAATAATGTAATTGAATTGAAAACAAAAATATGTGTGCTTAAGGTAGATATGTCAAAAATTCATGACATCTAATTATTCGGATATACGTGCTTAGCCTATGTGTCGCTTATGGAAAGAAAGGTTGAGAAATGTCTAAAAATATGTTTGCTTGTTATTTGGGGAAATAGTTAAGATGTACATGTTTAGGAGATGATTCATACATTTCTTTGATAACCCTTCCGACCATTCATTACATATCCTAACATAAATCAGATCACTAATCACTCTTTGAGACTAAAATAAGATCTTTCGACACCCTATGATTCCTGCTTGTGCCATAAGTAATAATTGAAAGTTAGTGCGATGAAAAGTGTTGAAAAAGAAACAAGAAGAGAGTGAAAATTGATGCACCCCAATGTAAAATATGCAAAATCCTAAGTTCAGGGGTGCTTGTTATTTATAATGCACTCATTCTCTCAAAAGAAAAGAGGGGGAAATAAAGTAGATTAAAAAGTCAAAAAAGGAAAAGAGTTTAATGAAAAATGTGTATGGCACGTAATCGAGCCTAAATGCCTATTTTTACCTACCACACCCTAAGCCTACATTACAACTCTCAAAGTCCCGATGATTTCTAATATGTATGTCTATGATTAGTGGAGAATAGCAAGAGGCGCATCTATAGCGCTTGGGAAAGATGGAATGAAATTGACACGCATAGGTTAGGTGCTTGTATTCCAGTTGACTATTATCTAATTGAATTTGTGAAATATCTAAATTGAAATTCTAGATTGCTCAATATTCATGCTATGTATGTTCTAACATATTATCCCAAATTTTATCCATGATTTTAAGAAGCATTGCTATAACTACTGATCTATTTCATTAAGTCTTTATTTATTTTATTTTTGTTTAGTGATTTACTCAAGGGCAGTAAAGTGTAAGTTTGGGTGTTTGTCGAGTGTATTTTATACACTTTTTGAGTCCTTTTAGTTAGTATTTTACTCTTTTATTTTGGCGCTTAGTATAGTGTTATGTGTGTTTTTTCGCTTGTGTCACAACGGTCATAAAGGAGAAGATACCACATTTGAGGATGAAATGAGCTTAATCGAGGATGAAAATTGCACAAGCACAATTAAGTAACGGTTTCAAAAAGTGCCAAGAAGAATGTAAGAAATCGCACATTCCGACAGAATTAGAGAGGCACCGCGTGATCGCCAAGTAGCACCGCTGCCATGGAAACGCGGCCAACAAGAATTAGCGAGCGCGTAGAATTTCCGTAAAGTCCAAATCAATCATCGTCAAGAAACCGCCAGGTTTCCATTATAGTAACCTCCGTGATTTCGGCCATTTAGTACCGCTGCCGACGCCGTATTTTTTCGTGTTTTCGGGCCGAATTGACAAGGTTTTTATGGTCCAAAGACAACTTTTCCTTTATAAAATCCCTAAACCCTGCTCATTATTATATACGATATACCATAACCTAAAATCATTCTTTTGGGAGGCAAGAATGAGGCAAGACAATTGGAGACTCTTGTTCAAGTTCTTTTTCTTTCCTTTACTTTATTTCAGTTTATGTTGGATTGTAATATAGTTCTTGACATGACAATGTTTAGGAGCTAAATATTTTAGTAGGTTTCCATCGAATCTTCAAGCTCTTTCATATAGTTAATGATTGATTATTGATTTCTTCGTCATCATATTAAGATCTATTCGATAGTGTTATGATTGTTTGATAATTAACTAGCTACTAATTAGCATCACTTATATGATTTCGAATCAAAAGTCTGAAAGGTGAGATTTGAATATGTTTTAATTGTCTAGACATAGGTTAAAATCGTGGACGAAAGTACCCCGATACTTGTGTAGTATTTAAAGGTTATCGTTCTTAATCCTCTCGGTAAACCTTATCATAGAAATATAGAAGGTTTCTGCACTAGGTTTAGCTCTTATATGTCCTAACCGGAATATAATGACAGATTAGTTAGCCTGCTATCTTAATAAGAAGAAGAATCATTAGCATTGAATTAACACGTGAAAGAGTGGATAGTTGAGGAGATTGGAACTCTATTTCTTTCATAACTGTTATAAACCCAAAGTAATATAGTCTTTAGTTTATTTTCTACACTTAGTCATAATTCGTAGTTTATAATCCTCAAACTAAAAGAACGTCAACCAAATAGATACTATAGAATAGATAATCAGTACTTAATAAACCAGTCTCTGTGGACGATAAACTAGGTCTTACAAATCTTTATTACTTGAACGATACGTACACTTGCGTAAGCACTTAGAAATATCGCAACACTCTTCAGCACCTGTCGAACATTATGTCATCGAAGCGTCGCGGCCCTGTCTGGGAGGTGCCGCGGCGCTTCACTTCCAATGACCAACTTCCAAACAGGCGTCGCGGCTCGAACGATGTTGCACCGCGGCCCTTCACGGCTCCGCGGCGATTTCTGACTCGTTTCATCTTTTACACATCGTACATTTCTTCCTTCATTTACCAACGTCGAATACGTGTCATTTATCCAACGATCGTCCATCATTTCATGTCTCAAACGTCTACTCACGTACCAATATCTCTTTTACTAATGAAATTTACTATACTTGGCACTACGTGTGCACGTGTGTGGAAATGACGTTTCCGACGTGCGAGACCTCAATTGTTCGATTCATATATAATGGATTAAACTTAATTCCACATTAGTAAATTTCCAACAATTAATACACAGGAAGCCCAGAGACCTCATTTTGTATTGTGTGGCTTCCTTAATTGCACTAGTGCACTAGACCGTATTTCACAAAATACTTCGCCAAGACCGACTTTTCAACCTCTCTCGACATCCATCCTCTTCGCTTTTGTCCGCCTCTATCCATCTCTGGCTGGGCATGTTGTCACGACCAACCCGGCCCGTGGATCGTGCCTTACCCTGCACCCTAGTGACACAACATCGTAGTAATCGAACATAAAACCACAAATACGGGATAACAGTAAATATATAAAACAATAATCAGGAAAACTTGCCTTTCGCATATATATAACCATCAACTCTTTTACAAATGAACAAATTTTAATCCTTTTACCAACCCCGCCACAACAAAGATTACATGCACTTCTAAGAATGATACGACCACAACGGCAGACAGGCCCCGCCAAACCCCGAATGTAAACACTTACTACGCATGTGACTATACCACCGATAAGCCTCCGAGAAACGGAGCTTCCCAAACGCCGAATCAGGACTCGAGAGCTAGGATCAACGATCGATGTATTCTCAACTCGCAGATGAACGCACTTCTCAAGGAGGTCGCATAACAACAGTACAGTATGTGAAACTAAAAATAACATCAGAAATGAAATCATAGTAGTCTATACAAAGCAGAGACACGATGATAACCAAACTACAGCTCACCATAAATAAGCATATGTCAAGTCGTGACTCACGCCTCAAGTCATCACCAATTTAACAACGGGTCTCACGCCCACAACATCAATCGTGCCCGTGGAATACCTTCCTCACCGCCAGCTTTATGATATACAAGCACCAAGGAATACACATGAACACCGTGTCCCACTGTCCTAATAAAACTGCATGCAGGCACGAAGGCATAGCCGACTACTAACACCTACGCATCAACAAGGTCATAATCAGATCATAAGATTTGTCTGCACCGCCACATGATCAAAGCCGCCACTTGCCCAGCATCTAATGCGCGCGCCTCAGTCCTCGAACTTCCCGCAGCCTCCGCATAGGCCAATCTCATCGCCCGCATGAGGTATTCCCCGCATCGAGGGTAGCTACTCCCAAGATCGCCCCGACTTCGCACCGCACGGGCCACGGACCGCATGCCCATAAAAGGACGACACTAACTCGAACTCTCAGTTCGCGATAGGCCCCGGACTCGCATGAGGTATTCTCGAATCATAGTCCATCGACCACCGAAGTCTACCCCGTGACGGAGGACACTAACCCCTAATCATCTCAAGAGATTTAACGCCACCATACTATCATAACGACCGATAGTTAATAAGCACAATCAAGGGAAACCCTTTACACAAACATCACAAGATACTAACACACGAAGATCCTAACACGCTTACTTATCAAAGCAACAAGAAAGTATTACAAGCGTTATCACAAACCAATACAATCAAGTTATTCACACAAGGTACTTTCTACTAACAAGTTCTGTATCTATCCCCAAAGTACTTCACACATTAAAATCTTAAAAAGGATCTGCTTTTCACATAAGTCACACAATACCCGTAGTATAAAATAGAGCGATCGCCCTTTAAGAAACCTAAAACTCTTACCTTTGTAAAATCAAGTAACAACATTATTTTCCAAACGCCCAAGTTTGCCTAATTTCAAATGTTCACGTTTCTTATTTTAGAAAGGTTTCAGAGTTCATAGTCTTATTCATTTAAGAATATAATTCCTTTAAACAACTGAGAAACATAAGTCTTATGCAGTAGGATATTCTTGTTTATAACAATCTTCTTACAAAGAACATGATCTAGAAATATCATTTTGTCTCATCTTAGCTTCTATGCATTTGAAGTTTCTACCGTTTTAATAATACTTAATTATTCAAAACATTTTTATTAACGCCGCAGTTGGTTTGTCGATACACATTCTCGATTCAAATCAAGAAAGATTCTTAAGCCGTTATACCTAACTTCCCATAAAGCTAGTATAACTCTTAAGTTTTCAAACACCAAGTATTACTTCTCCTTTCAAAATGATTCAAAATCTTTCAAATACTTCAAGTTCTTTCTTATCATATAACAAGCCGCTTATAGTTCAAATCGCTACCTTTTAAAACCACATGTATTTTCTTACTAACATAAAGCTATTATAACCAACTTCCCATAAAGCCGTTATAACACTTTATGTTTTAAACCACTCAAACACATTTAGCACACGACGCTCACCGTACTACATAGTTCACACATATCATGCTGTAAGAGATAGGAAGAGGTTCACATACCTCGCGACGAGTATCGACTACAGCAAAACGCCCAAGTACTTCCAAACGCCGGCTACCCCTTAAGCCACGAGATCGCGCCACACGTAGTACATCCACCTATAAGGCCACAAGGCGCTTATTAACATTTAGGTCTCATCGTAGAACTTCTACGTAAAATTCGCAAAGATTTCCCCGCAACAACAGAAATCTCCTCCTCTATCGAGGCCGGCTACCAAGCCAACCGGTGGGGTTATACATCTAACCCTAACTGTACAATTCTACTCCACTGCACTACTACACAAGTTTCATCAGAATACGCCCCATGTAATTACAGCTCAAGATTATATATAGTATACTTCAACTATAAACTCCTACAACATGTAATATCCAATTACAATAGGGACAAGATAATTACCTCGATAAGCCCATAATTATCCAAGTATAAAGTCGATCCCGGCAATCGCTTAGCTCCAACTCCGAGCGCCCAACCCGCTTTAAACCACCCTTAGAAGTTCTAACCAACTTCTACACAATACTCCAACTGACTATGGAGATTTTCCTGTGGTTTCGCTTTTGGACTGACGGAAGTATAATAGTATTTCGGGCTTTTCAGAAGGTATAACCTTAGAATACAACAAGGTATAAGGCTAAGGTAATTGGGCATTATAACAATACTGAGAGTATTTCTATACCACAAAGTGGTATTATACGAAAGCAACTAGCAGTGGGTACCCACTGGCTAGCACCTCAGCGAGTGGTGTCTACCCTCTACTACCCCACTGTGGGGACTCTCGCCAAGTGAGGGAGAAGCTTTCAAGACTTAGGCACTCAGGAATGAATTAGTCTTCCAAGGAGGGTATTTATAGTCAAGTGAAAGCCAACCAACGGCCAAGATTACACCAAGTGTTAGGCAAGGTAGGCCAAGATTCACCCATGTGTACCTAGCCAACTTGCACACAAAATATCTACCAAAAATATCTCCCACTTGCCTTCCCAATCGCCCACGTGTCGCCCACTTTGCCCACCAACGGTAGGTGCTGCGCCGCCTCTCGCTGGTCCAAAATGTTCCGCCTCGAAAAATCCGCAAAAATACTAAATGACATAGCCGAAATTCTACGAAAGTCGTGGAAAACGCTTTCATTAAAAACGACTCTAACCGTGTCAGGACAAACATATTTCGCCCAAAGGTGCCACGGGGTGACACGTGTCGCCTCGATTCGGCCCAAAATATTTCGCCTTCCAAAATATCCAAAACGCCAAAATCTCAAAATCAAAGCTGCCCCACAAAATCAGAATTTCTCCCGTGGCCCCACGTGACCATTTTCAAAATAAAATTCCATAATTTCTAATATTCCAGAAGTCCGACACCAAACTGGGAATCCAATTCATAAACGAACCTTTTTCCTTCACAAAAACCGAAACTTTTCCGTGGAAAAATCGCCTCGTTCTTCCTTTCCAATCTTTCTGTCGTATTCTCGTACGTACGTCCTCGCATACATACCCTGGAACTACGGGGTATAACACATGTAGTGGCTTATCAATTAGATTCATTACGCTTGCCAGCGCCTATGGGCTGATTCTATTACCTTTGAACTGGAAACCGCTGAAGAAGTGTTTACAAATGTCTGTTAACGACCTACTAAAGGTGACTGATGAAGTCTTGTGCTTTACTTTTGTGATGATATATCATTGTGTCATTGTTTGGACATTTCTTGGTTCAAATTTTCAACTATAAAATCAGTAAATGTGGTGAAATATTTAGTTTAATCTGAATTTTGCCATGTTGCTTGAACCTAGCTTGGCTCTTTCTGATGTTGTAGTTGAAATTGTTGTAGATAGGTTACTGGTATAGTGGTGATGCAAAAAGCAATTATAAGATGGATAACAAATTCTTAAGTATGTTGTAGATAAGTTGCTAGTATAGTGGTGATGCAAAAAGCAATTTTTAACATGGATAACAAATTCTTAAGAATTAATTCTAGCTTGACTAATTTGCTTGGAATGTTTGTGATATTCAGTGTTGTGATGTATGCTCTGCAGTGTGATTAACAAATGCCGATTTTTCACATTTGTAAAGCATAAAATCACTTCAACATGATCACGATAAGCCCGATTGCTTGTAGTAATATTCTCCATATGTTTCAATTTATATGAACCCTTACCCGTTTTTCTTACATTTTTTCTAAATTATTTGAATTATATATTATCATGACTTATAGAACTTTTAATATAGTTTATAAATATATAAATTTTATTTTTACAAACTTGAAAATCTATGTCAAAATTTAAGGTGTTATAAAGTTTGACCTCGTGAGTCCGTAAAGGTTCACATAAATTGAAACAGAGGGAGCATAAGTTTTATCTATATAGACGCCGAGTAATACAGATCGATGTTGCATCCGATAAGTAGTCGTGGCTTTGAACCTTCCATAGTAGAATATCATCGCACTTACTTATCGCGCGTGAACGTGATATCTTGAAACCGCTGTTTAGTGTAAGTCAAGACAATGGTATCAACACAACAACTTTTCTTACTCGCTCTTCTTAATGTTTTGTCTGTGGCAGTGACACGCCTTGGATTCTTAAGTGTGTTCATTTGAGTGGTCACCTCACACTTAAATAGGTGGTCTCCTACAAGGTATTATGTTATATCCCACTCCACGAGTGTTAGGCACCATTAAAAATTTCCCAAACCTAACCTCAAACGCTGAGGATCATAAAAGGTTTTGAAAACTTAACATTTACCCACTCGCAGATAAAGACTTAATGTCTATCACGGAGCGCCTCGATTCATGTTTCTATGTAGAAATCATTATCCGATGTGCTCTTGCTTCCACCAAGTGCTCCACGAACTTTTACGACTTAATTTTTCCATTGAACCTAATTTCTGGATCTCCAACAAGAAGGTCAGTATCCGCAGACGCCTAGTGATCGGGTTTTAGGCCCATTCCTGCATGTGCGTAACTCTTGATCTTTCGATAATCCCTTAATTAAAGCGGTTTGTTATATCCTTTATTTAGTAATCAATGATGTGTCATCCGATCAACTTTCATACGGCACATCCTATAAGAGGTTGCGAAGTTACTCAACTTCTCATCATGCTTGTACAAAGCGATAAACTCGATTCCATCGCTAATCGATCGATGCAAATTTGCTTAGAGGATTTTCCAAAGACACACCACGCATATCCACTTGTGGCTTTGGTGTTCTTCAAGTCCGATGTTCACTTTGCATCATCGATTTCTCCTAACCGATGGATATGCGTAATACCATAAACCCTATATGTTTAATAATTCATATATCGTCACATATCATTTAAAGCCTTCTATCGATCATTTAATCACGAGTGAACCTTAGTTCAATCGCTCTTCTTTATAAGCCTATACCATGTCATTGTAGTGTGTAAAGTATATTGAACTACATGTGACCTAGGTCTATCACTCCCGATATACGGGTGCACCATGATTCCAATCATTCTACGAATCATATTCATTTGACTTCAACGAGATCACAAAATACCTCACATATGAGTTTGGTTTAGACTAGTCCGTTAGATGTCTTAGAATTCCCAATTCCTAAGATGTCATCTGTAATACTCATATCATTCATGTCGAAACATTATTTCAACATACTATTAGTCTCAGGATCAACCTAGACCTCTCATCAGTGATCAACATGTCGCCTCACGTAAAGGCACATCATGACGAACGAGTCGTAATTACCTTCATGAGACACATTTGTCACACTCATTAACGGAGAAACCCTTCGATAGTGGAGTACTACCAAATGTTTTGGGCCAATGCTTCGGGCCTGCTTCACCAAGACAGTAGATTTGACAAGTCCATGTGACTTTCTTCTCTTCCTAACCTCATACCCCTGTATTACTTTCTTCTTCCACTTTGACTTTTGGTTTTCCAATTATCGCTTTCTATCTTCAGAGTCAATGTTTCGCAAATGATTCATTATTTCGCTTTATCCAAACTTCCAAGACTAAAATGTAAATATTTCAGGACCATAATGAAGTTCGTGAAGAAGCCTCATACCCATCAAACTAACTCTACTTGCTAGGGAAGCGATGTCTCAACATCCATGTCTCGCAAGATCAAGCACTCGAGGTTAAGCTATTCATATAGGAGCACATGTCCAAATAGCCAAGACCTTATACCTGTCAGTAGATCCATCTACTTTATACTCAATTTGAGTATCCACTTTTACAACCCAAAGGTTCTTTTCCCGGAGAAAGATCAACCATCACATAAGTGTGGTTCTATCTGATGGAGTTTATTTCTCTCTTTTTAGCTTCTTTCAAAGCAGCGCTTCTGGAGATGACAATTATTTCTTAATTGTCCATAGTTCATTCTCAACCATATAAGCTAGAAGGCCTGGAACAATTTTTTATCCCCTCTTTTTTGTCACGACGCGAGCCGGCGGGCCGCGACTGGTACCCTACCTGGGCACCCTTATACACACACATCACATATAACCAGCGGAAGCTTAAGAAAAACTCATATAATAAAAATAGGCAAGCCGACAAGGCTGCCATCAGATACAGAATTTTCCAAAATGAGTTACAACATATACAACCCACATGTATTCAAATACACATTTACCACCCCACATCCGCTCATGTGCCTCTAAGAGTTTGATAATGAAATGATGGACAAGGCCCCGCTGCACTCTCGAATATACATAAGTCTGTACTAAAATGACAAGCTCCTAACAACGGAGTTATCCCAAAGTCGAGCAAAGATCCTAAGCTCGAGGATCATCAAATCGAGTACTTATACACGCGGCATTTAACGCAACCCCTGTGAGAAGGGGTCGCGATAACAATGTACTAAGTATGTAACATAAAGTACAAGAAATAAGATCATAACTAAACAAAAGATAACAGAACAAGTATGAAAATCAAATACCGTGATCCAACCGTACATATAAAATAGAGAGTCAATTATACCTTGTACAACAGAGAGTCCATCGCACTTTTAAAACAGCAGAATCAATCAGGCTTTTTAAAAAGTGAGTCATATATCACATGAGTATCTATACTGCATCATGGAAGCATTCTCATGGAATCATATCGTCATGAGTATCTATACTGCATCACGGATACATGCCCATGTAATCATATACTGTCATGTATATCTATACTCGCATCATAGATACATGTCCATGGAATCATATATTGTCATGAGTATCTATACTCGCGTCATGGATGCATGTTCATGGAATCATATACTTATAACGTACACGGCCCTCTAGTGAGGGACTCGGTGAAGTGGAAAAATAACACTTTGCACGAATAGCTTTTCACGAGCAACTCAGGCAATTTAAATAAACTGACTCAATAAAATCATATATCGCCACTCTTCGGGATGCGATAATGTTATACCCCGTAGTTCCGTGGTATGTATGTGAGGACATACGCATTTGAGCATAATGCATGTAAATGTTGGAATGAAAGAAAGACGTGAATTTTCGACTAAAAGTTTCCGCTTTTGTGAAGAAAAAGGTTCATAACGGGAATCGATTCCCTGATTTGGTATTTGGACTTCGTGGATTATTTTAGAATTTTGGGATTTTATTTTCAGAATGGTCACGCTGGGCCCACGGAGAAATTTACGCTTTGTGGGGCCCACTTTGTTTTTGAGATTTTCGGTATTTTGATATTTTTCTGAGGACTAAATATTGTGGACGAGTAAGGGGGCGACACGAGTCACCCCTTGTGTGGCCACGTGGGTCGAATGGTGACAAGTGGCCAGCCACTTGTCACCTACTCACTGGGCCTAAAACGGCCCTAACACTGGCACTCCACTGCTGCATGTGTGGTGGGACCCACACACACATGGCCCAATCTTGACCACCCACTTGCTTAGATCATGGCCCTCGATCCTTCTATATATACCCCTTAGGTGAAGACTTAAATCATCTCACACTTAAAGCCTCCAAGGCAAAATAATTCCTCCCTTTAGGCTATGTTTCCCCTCCCCTCTTGTGTAAGAAAATACTTGAGTATTATCAGATAATCCCAAATACATTGTCCTAGTATCCCTAGTAGTATTCCAAAGTTATTTTAATACTGTGAGCCCTGAAATACTACTTTATTCCAATAGTCGAAAACGAAACCCTAGAAAAATCTTCCTAGCTTGTTGAAGTTTTTGCAGTTGTTTAGAAACTTCTAAGGGTCGCCAGGCTGGTCGGAGCGTAAGGAATCGAGCTAAACGCTGCTCAGATCGACTTTAATCTTGGATAATTTCGGGGATTATCGAGGTAAATAATTCATTCTCATATTGCAATCGAAATTACACGTCAGAGTAATATATAGTCGAGTATACTATATATAGAACGAGTATTGAAAAGAATTGAAATGTATTTACATAGGTGATTTACGCAGAGATCGTTGTATTATTGTGAAGCGATTTGAACACGCCCGCTTAAACGTAAATCCTCTCGAGTTGTCGGCCCGTAGCGCCTCGCGGCGAGATTTAGATCATGGGGGGAGGCCGCGAATTTTCTGAGAATATGGAACCATGTGTTTAGAATATTCTACGAAGAGATCTAGGAGTCGATAGGCGCAGGGCCTTTATAGTTGCAAGATTTCGAGTAGCGATTCTACTCAAGAGGGAAAAGGCAGTGAGAGTTACAGACATGAGCCGCTTTACAAACGTCGATAATCGCCGCGAGGTACGTGAACCTCTTCCTATCTTTTCTAGCATGATTGTTGTGAACTATGTAAGACGGCAGACGCATACGTGATGTGTTTTGCTGGTTTAAAACATAGGGTGTTATAATAGCTTTACGGGAAATTAGTTATAACGACTTTACGAGGTAAAAGAATGGTTTATCGATTGTGAAAGTTAAGAGACTCGATCTTCAAAAGATAAGAGACTTGACTTATAAACGACTTGATTTTGAAAGTTAAGAGACTTGATCTTGTAAGATAAGAGACTTGACTTATAAACGACTTGATTTTGAAAGTTAAGAGACTTGATCTTGTAAGATAAGAGACTTGACTTATAACGACTTGTTTTCTAAAAAGAGAAGTAACTTGATTTTAAGAATAGGTTACTTGTTTTGAAAAGAGTACATTATTTGGGTTTTAAAGAATACTTGTTGTTGTTTTTAAAAGAAAAGAGACTCAGGAATTAAAGAGTTTTGTTTAGAACATAAAAGTGTTATAACAGCCTTTATGGGAAGTTAGTTATAACGACTTTACGAAAACAAAGGAGTGGTTTTTATCATCGGTTTTAAAATGGTAACTTGACTTTAAAAGGAGTAAGTGTTTTGGTCTAAAAGTTAAGGCATGGTATTGTCTTAATTTGGTTTAAAAAGGAAAGTCCGGAAGTTGTTTTGATTTAATTAAAATGTTAGTCACTTTATTTTGATACTACGGTATCGTGACTTTTGTAAAAGAAATGGATCTTCTAAAAGAATGTAACGCACGTAGTACTGGGGATTAAAACCCAACTTGTTAACATATAGTAGAAAGTACCTGTGTGAATAACTTGATCAGGTTGGTTCGTGATAGCCTTGTAATACTTTCTTGTTGATTTGATAAGTAAACACGCCAGATGCTACGTGTTAGTATCTTGCGATGTTTGTGTAGCCGGTTTCGATCGCGCTTTATGTTGTTTAAACGATCAGCCATTACGTTGGTATTGTACCACCACCTCGACATGATCCCGGGTTAAGTCATCCGACGCGTGGTATATCTCAAAGCGGTCCGGGACCATGATTCGAGAATATCTCACGCGGGTTCAGGGACCGGCGCGAGCTACGAGTTCCGTGTTAGCTGCCTTTATGGTCACGCGGTCCATGCGCCATGCGAATCGCGAGTCCAGGACGCCGCGGGAGTAGCTACCGATGCGGGAATACCTCACGCGCCATCGGAGCGGGCCTACGCGAGTCGCGGAAGTTCCGTGACTAGACGCGAACATTTGATATCGCGCGCGAAAGGCCGCCTTTGATCACGTGACGCCCAGGCGCCATGATACGCTTTACGACCTTGTTGGTACTGCGGGTTCTTAGTAGCCGCCATGCCTTCGCATTTACCCCAGACGGTTTTATTATGACACGTGGGACCGTGTTCATGTGTTCCTTGGTGCTTTTATATCATAGATCGCCAGCGGCGGGCGTATTCCACGCATGATTGATGCTGGCGAGACCCATATTTGTATTTCGAGTGACGACTGAGGCGCGAGTCCCCGACTTGACATGACGATCGCTATTTATCAGGAATTGTAGTTTGCTATCATACATGTCTCCCGCTTTATATAGACTACTATGATTTCATTTACGATTTTTCGCCACATACTTGGTACTGTAGATCGACTCTCCTTCGGGCCGAAGTTCATGCCGCAGCAGAGGTACACCGTTGTCGATCCTCGCCTTAGGTCACGCTCGCTTGGGAAGCTTCGCTTCTCCGAGGCTTATTCGTATAACTCGTTGTCAGAAAGCCATATCTGTGGTACGCGGCCCCGCCCGCTGCTGTTGTCATATCATTCGCATGTGTCCGTAGATCACTGCGGTGGCTTGTAAAAGGATTTAACTGCTCGTGCTGATATATGTATATATTCGTGAAGCGTGACCGCTGGTTAGCCTGGTTCATGCTTTATGACTTGTCTCATGTTTTAGCTTTTATTTCACGATTTTCTCTCGATGCCAGATCACCAGGTGCCCGGTAAGGCACCACCACGCTCGGATCGGTCGTGATAAAAGTGGTATCGTGAGCGCTTAATCCTGGAAAGTGTCTGCATCAGATCTAGTAGTCTTGATTATCGGCGTGTTGTGCACCACACCTATAATCGTGAGGTCGCAGGATATTTAGGATTGATTTCATTCTTCTCACTCGAGATCGCGGCCTTAGAGTCAGGTTATAAGTCGATCATCGCGATTCTTATGTACCATTTATGCCTCCGCAAGGCAACCAGGCCCAGATGGGCAAGGCGCAGCAGGAGTCGCGAGTAGAACACGCAGGGTACGAGGGCTTAGCCCGGTCGCACCGAGATAGTACTTCAGACGATGAGTTTTATTGTCACACCAACCCCAAGCTCAGGATCAGCCCTACCGGGCACCCTTCTACCTTAACAATACAAGTAAGTCATGGAATCAAATAACACCTCATTTTTTTTTAAAAACAAACGACGCGCAAGTGGCAAAGCCGACAAGGCCGCCATATATACATAAACAAAAGACACTACACCGCATACGAGTCCAATCCTACATACGAATACAGCACTTGTGAGTTAAATCAACTACGACGGACAAGGCCCCACTGCACTCTAAAACTATACAAAGCTCATCAAGGACATATACCAAAGATAAACTCCTAATGTAGGAGCTTATCCAAAACCCCGAGCAGATCCTACACCGCCGATCACCGAATCACAGACTCTAAACTCAGATTTAACGCAGCTTCAAGGAGGTCAAGACAAGAACGTACCAAGTGAACAGTTAAGCACCGTAATAAAATCATAGCAAATTAAATAACACAGGAGACACGTATGATATCCAACCTACAAGACATAACACATAAGCAAATATATCAAGTCGTGACGCAGCTCTCAAAGTCATTACTCAATATAACCACGGGTCTCACGCCCATAATATCAATCACGCCTGGAATCCTTCCTCACCGCCTACCCATGATGTAATAACCCCAATAAGGATACATGAACACCAAGTCCCACCCGTGTCCTCAATACCGTGGTCCCATGCCCCTAATCCCACCTCGAAAAGCTACGACCATGTGGTAACACAAACAACCGGGACATATATGATAATCAAAATACAACACATTGTGCCTTACTAACAACGAGAGTAAACAGAGTATCCTTACAATATAAACTAGGAAGCTCATGATCAAGCAGACCATCCGCCCGCAGATCATTTAGCAATCCTATTCCCGGGACTATTTCACCCGCATAGGTCTCATGGACCCGCGCGAGGTATTCTCGTGATAGGTCGGACCCGCCCGCACGGGACTATTTCACCGTGATAAGCCCTTTCGACCCGCATGAGGTATTCTCGTGATAGGACTATTTCACCCGCATAAGCCCTTACGACTCGCACAGGTATTCCTCGTGATAGGTCGGACCCGCCCGCACGGGACTATTTCACCCGTGATATGCCCTACTTGACCGCATTTAGGTATTCTCGTGATCGCGGGTAGCAAATCCACTAATGACGAAATGTTAAAAACCCGGAATGACTTCAAACGACCGGATATACCAATAGCACACAACCGGCTATTTCCAAAGACACATAGGCAATTCTCAATTAACAAGCCCAAGTACTTATCACGCATACTTAGACAAATTCTCAATTTATCAAGCCAAAGTACTAATCAAGGCATACATAGAATAATTTCTTTAACAAGCCAAAGTACTTATCAAGGCACACTTAGAATAATTCTCTTTTAACAAGCCAAAGTACTTATCAAGGCACACTTAGACAAATCCTTAATTTATCAAGCCAAAGTACTAACAAGTTATACATAGAATAATTCTCTTTAACAAGCCAAAGTACTTATCAAGGCACACTTAGAATAATTCTCTTTAACAAGCCAAAGTACTTATCAAGGCACACTTAGACAAATCCTTAATTTATCAAGCCAAAGTACTAACTGCTTATACATAGAATAATTCTCTTTAACAAGCCAAAGTAATTATCAAGGCACACTTAGAATAATTCTCTTTAACAAGCCAAAGTACTTATCAAGGCACACTTAGACAAATCCTTAATTTATCAAGCCAAAGTACTAACTGCTATACATAGAATAATTCTCTTTAACAAGCCAAAGTACTTATCAAGGCACACTTAGAATAATTCTCTTTAACAAGCCAAAGTACTTATCAAGGCACACTTAGAATAATTCTCTTTAACAAGCCAAAGTACTTATCAAGGCACACTTAGACAAATCCTTAATTTATCAAGCCAAAGTACTAACTCAAGTTATACATAGAATAATTCTCTTTAACAAGCCAAAGTACTTATCAAGGCACACTTAGAATAATTCTCTTTAACAAGCCAAAGTACTTATCAAGGCACACTTAGACAAATCCTTAATTTATCAAGCCAAAGTACTAATCAAGTTATACATAGAATAATTCTCTTTAACAAGCCAAAATACTACGTGACGACATTCCTTTATGTAAGACTCTTTCTATGTAAAGCCCCAAGATACTAACACCGTAGTATCAAGCGCTGTCTATTTTTCAAAGTAAGTTACTACACTTTTAGAAAACTCATTTCAAAGCTTGAAATCAAGTAACTCCAAATTTTCACAATCTAGGCAACTTATGCCGATTTAATCAAAATAGACAACTTTCTAAACGCTCCATAAAGCCGTTATAACTAACTTCCCATAAAGCCGTTATAACCCTTTGCGGTTTTAGACGTGATCCATTCCTTCCAATAACCAAGAGACTTATACTATTAAAACCAAGTATCACATACTTACAAATCAAGTTCTTAACTTTCAAAATACTTCAAGTCTCTTAATAGTTAGAAAACAAGTTTTCTTCCACTTTTAAACCTCAAGTAACTTCACCCTTAACGCAAGTTACTTCTCTTAAATCATGTCATTTCTCCTCTTTAAATCAAATAAGTGAATCACTCTTTGACTCCCTAAAGTCATTATAATGACCTTTAGGTTTTAGAACTAAGGCACTAGCCAAAAGATTTGGAAACCACTTCCTTTTCAAGTCTCTATGTACTTTAAGAAAATATCTTCACTTTAAAGTTAATCCAAACTTCCTAAGGAAACGGATTATACTACTTACAATTTAAACATCAAAGTACACTCATTAAGTACATGTAACAAATTCTATTTTAGGCAATCCAAATACAAGCAAGGAAACGGATCATTCACGAGTAGAACTTACTTTCTTTATTCTAAGGAATCATGCTGAATAGGAGATAGTTCATATACCTTTTCGCTAATATCCACAAGCTGTCGAATACGCCAGATTTAGTAGTTGTCAACCTATAATGGTCACAACAAGACTATCAACTTCTAGTCTCACGAGAATAATACTAAGTATACTGCCTCTAATTCTACTGAAAATCTGGCAAAGACCTCCTTTGTTTCTACTTACTTTGCCACCTTTTCAAGCGCCGAATACAATAACCAACAAGCCACATTTAAGGCTCCAAACAACAACCAAACAAAAGGATTACACGCCTTACAATACGTGTAAAATTCCGCCCCACAATTCATAATAAAATAGTGAATACGCCAAAAGCCATTCTCGCCAATCTTAGAACAACACTAAGTCTTTTCAATCCTTCTACAATTCCAAGTTCTAAGGTCTAACATGTTATATAGTCTAAACAACTTCAACAACTACAATTTCCTTCTTTATACAACATGCGACGCTTAGACTAATAATCGACTGTAATTGAAATCTTAAAGTTAAACATGTTAGATTTGATTAGGTTCCAATAGCCAATAAACATATCAAACTTCATACTATATAACTCACGCTTACTAAAACCATAGCTACAATGATAAGTAAACCTTAATTGCTACAACGACAAGAATATACCTTTAAAGCCCTTAAAATTTCCAAGATTCCAAAGTCGCGCTTTAGCAATTCTTAGCCTTTCCTTAGGTTCCAATCCGCCCAAGCACTCTCAGAGGCCTACGAAGAACCCATCTTCAAGTTCCAACTTCAAAGTCAAGTCCTTAGTTTCCGCCATACTAACGTGAAAAATACGCTTTTTCCAAATCTTTCTATTGAGATATCCATACAATACCCCTAGGACATCAAGTTAAAGTCTCATGGCTAATGGATCAAAACTATAAAATTTTTGGGAAATTACACTAAGCCGAGCTAAGAACACAAGGTCTTCTAATTTCTCTAAGTGTTAAAACGAGCTAGTCTTGCTACTAGTTAGTATATAACACATATCGAGGGCTTAGACTTAAACAAATGCGAGGCTAGGATTAAAATCACAATGGATCGCTTACGTGGCAAGTCGACTACCAATTACGCTGCTTCAAGACTTATCTTCCAAAATGTTCAATGACCAAATTACTTCTCCTCTAATTCGACCAAGACCACTGCATGGGTGTCACGTGTCGCCTCTCATTCGCTCCATAAAATTCTCAGAATCTCGGGCCCCACAAAATGTAAAATTTCTGTGGGCCCCACATGACCAAATCCAAAAATAAATTTCATATTATTTATAAGTTCCATACTCTTCAAATAATGCATTTTGAGAATCCAATTCTCAATAATCTAACATTTTTCCTTTCCGACTTTCTAAGATTTTCCGTTTAAAACAATTCTTCCTTTCGTACTAATTTCCAAGTCTTGTTTCCTTACGACATTTTCTTATACATGTCCTCGACTTACGGGTGTAACATTTATGACGCCGCTAGCCTCAAAGCAGAGTTTAGAGCGCAAAGAATTTCTACCGAGGCCACGATACCCGAGTTTCAGCATCACCGCCAGAGCCGAGGATACGAGTTCATGAAATGGCCCGCCATTAGCCAGCCGGTGGTCGAACGAGGACGGACGAATCCTGGTTCCGACAGCATCGCTGGTTCACCCTAGATCCGTGAGTTCAAGACTTCGGATTTCTGAGTTGCGTCGCGCAGTTCTACGGATGAAATGAGCGACGCATCCTGGTGTCGTGCTAGTTTGGGAGATTGTTATACCCGTGGCCGCTGGGCCACGTGGATGGGAGGATGTCCAAGCAGAGGGATACAAGAGGGATGACTCACCGCCGGTCGGGCCATGCGTTCACTTGTTCGAGAAGCGGGTGTTAGTCGACGAGGTCACCCTACCTCGCAGTGGGCTATCAGAATAGACTCCATTACGTGAGTGTCGCATCGTCGATACCAGGTACGCCATGGGCCAACAGGCCATTTGGTGAGAGTTTGTCCACTGCAGGTAGCATGTATGTAGAGATTCAACCTTCGGGATCGTATCGGATCATCGCCTTGTATAGTTAGGCACCGCAGGCGGTGATTATGATTAGAGCGACAAAGTTAAAGTAAGGCAAGAGTCGCAGAGATACCTTTAGCCCTTAAAAGACTTGGCATGCTACGGTGATACGTGTTAAGTGCCATGTACGGTAGCATTGTGTTAAGTGTGAATTAGAAAACACGGGTAGTTGAGAAAGGGTAAGTCCGAGACGAGACGTATCAGAAGCCTTAGAATTTATAACGCTAGACTCGACGCACGTCACTGAGCGGATGATTTTACTGCTGGTTTTGTCATACTTGCATGCATGATATGTATCGGGATAATTCCATGGGTAGCGTGAGATGGAAGTGGAAGCTTTCATGAGTTGTGTTAGTAAGATTGTTCCGGATCGGGAACAAGAGTTTGCGCGATAATGGCTCGCCGAGGCACGATCGCGGGTCAACCCGCACCTGAACGGACGGGCCAGTTCGTGTCCCTCCGTGGTAGGATCACGAGGGTGCTAGGCCCAAGTTTAGTAACCATCGACGAGTTCGAGGATGCGCTCGATCAGTGAGTCGCCGACGAGGTCACCATCTTGTCTTTCACCAGATCACTACTTACGAGGTTACGCGAGATGTTATGTATCGTGAGGGTTGTAAGGCCGCACGGGTTCCTACTTTCTATGGCGTGCGCGAGCCGCTTTCGACTATTTCTTTTGTGTCCGGAGGTTTTACCAGCAGTGATAGGAACTCGAGCAGTCTCGTGACGCATTTACCTCGCCTGCCAGATTTCCGTGGTGGCGTAGCGATTACGCGCCTCTTTGAGTGTGTATTATTATAATATACCAATTCAAGATTCTGATATCGCCTTGAAGGCTTGTATAGGCGGAAGTGTTGATTGCCGAACGATTGGTCTGATGTTGGCAAGGTTCGGGAGTGGGTACATACTTGTTTCACAGAACGCGGATAGCTAAGCTTATCCGCACGAGGTCATAAGAAATGAGCCGCAGGTTCGTATGGATAATCAAAGATCAACACTTGGAGTTCAGCCGACGTGGGTCTTCATGGTACCACCTGAAGGTGTGACGAAGTTTTGGTGCCAGGGGCAACTTATCCCAAGTACTTTCGGGGCCTTTCAAGATTGGTCGCATAACAGTGTGCCGTTTATAAGATAGCACCGCTGGTCCGACTTGTGAGGCGATACGCCCAAAGATCTACGTTACTAGGTTTCAAGAGTATCCTTTGGACCAGAGTGAGAGTTAGTGTTGTTATACACGCAGAGGAGATCTCTCGCTGGCTTGGATTTGAGTTTTGCGACATGTTATATTCTCCGCCACGCGCGTGATCGATTCAGTAAAGTCAGAATGAGACTACACCGCCGCACGATGTTTAGAGATTTAGAAGGAACATTCGGGACGCAATGTTTCTATGGGGAAGAATGTTATACCCTTAGTTCCGTGGTATGTATGTGAGGACATACGCACGAGCATAATGGCATGCAAATGTTGGAATGAAAGAAAGACGCTAATTTTCGACGAAAAGCTTTCCGATTTTGTGAAGAAAGGTTCGTTAATGGAATTGATTCCTGATTTGGTATTTGACTTCTGGATTATTTTAGAATTTTGGGATTTTATTTTCGTAAATGGTCACGCTGGGCCCACGAGAAATTTACTATTTGTGGGGCCCGCTTATTTTTGAGATTTTCAGATTTTGGATATTTTTCGAGGACTAAATATTGTGGATTTATGCGCTTACACGTGTCACTCCCTTGTGGCTACTGGTCGAATGGCATGCCAGCCACTTGTCACCTACTCACTGGGCCGAAACGGCCCTAACACTTGGCACTCCACTGCTGGCCATGCAGCGTGGGACCCACACACACATGGCCCAATCTTGACCACCCACTTGCTTAGATCATGGCCCTCGATCCTTCTATATATACCCTTAGGTTGAAGACTTAAATCATCTCACACTTAAAGTCTCCAAGGCAAAATAATTCTCCCTTTAGGCTATGTTTCGCCCTCTCCTCTTGTGTAAGAAAATACTTGAGTATTATTGTATAATCCCAAATACATTGTCCTAGTATCCCTAGTAGTATTCCAAAGTTATTTTAATACTCAGAGTCTTAAATACTACTTATTCCAATAGTCGAAACGAAACCCTAGAAAATCTTCCTAGCTTGTCGAAGTTTTGAGGTTGTTTAGAAACTTCTATGGTCGCGGCTGGTCGAGCGTATGAATCGAGCTAAACGCTGCTCGTGATCGACTTTAATTCGATAATTTCGGGCTTATCGGTAAATAATTCATTCCCTATTGCAATCGGAAATTACATGTCAGAGTAATATATAGTCGAGTATACTATATATAGAAACGAGTATTGAAAAGAATTGAATCGTATTTACATGTATCGTATTTACAAAGAGATCGCTTGTATTATCATGGAAGCGACGGAACACGCCCCAAAACGTAAACTCCCCGAGTTGTCGGGCTCCGTAGCGCCTGTGCCAGCGTGAGATTGATTCAGGTGATGGGAGGTGTCGTCGCCGAATTTTCTGTAATATGGAACCGCCGTGTTGTAGAATATTCTACGCAAGAGATCTGGTGAGTCGGAGCAGCGCTTTCAGGGCCTCTTTTTTTATAGTCGCGCAAAGTAGCGATTTCGAGCAGCTGCATTCTAC
>JAQGDG010000193.1:0-264367 GCA_029844215.1 Przewalskia tangutica | reverse complement strand
TGCCCATGTAACAATAATAACACCAAAGATACCCGAATCTTCCACATCACCAAGACGCTCCAAGTAAGTTCTCAATAAGTCAACCGCCTCCATCGAGACGCCAGAGTATGTAAACACAATTCTTGCACAACAAAGGCTATCACAACAAGCATAGTGTTACACGACAACAAGCATAGGCAAGTTACACAACAACAAGCATAGTAAGTTATACACAACTCAAGGTACTTTCATTTATATTAAGTCCGGTTTTATGTTATACCGTGATTTCCGCATGCACGTAAGGCGCACGTGATAAACTTCTAAGCCTTAAGGTTTGGCTAGGTTCAAAATTAGGGCATAAGTGCCGAAAAGAATCGTTTTCGGCTAAACGCTTTACTAACTTCATGTAAGGGAAAATTCGCCATGTCATTGAGAATTTTTATGGATTTTTCCGAGAGACGAACATTTTGGATCAACGGAGGGTGACATGTCACCCTCACATTGGAAGCAAGTGGACGACAAAGGCTGCACTCATGGCACGCTTTTGTGCTCTCGTTAGTAGATATTTGTGCAAGTTGCGTGGTAGATGGATAAAGTCCACATGGTCAAATCTAGCCCTACACTTGCCTTACACTGATGGATCTTGGCCATTGGTCGCCATTCCTTGACCTATAAATACCCTTCTAAGTTGAAGACTTTCTTCATCCAAAACTTGAGCAATCTTTCTAAGTCTCTAAATACTCCTCCTCTTGTTTGTTCGTCCAAAGCCCCTCCCCTCCTGAAGCTTTTGGTCGAGAGGGCCTCCTCCCCTCTTCGAGGCTCTAGCTCTGGGTACCCCAGCCTAGTTGTTTCTCAGATAATACCCCCTCATGTATAGAAATACTCTCCTCAGATTGTTATAATGCCCAAATACTTTAGCACCAAATACCTTGTAGTACTTTCCAAAGTTACCTCTATACGTAAAGTCCGAAAATACTATTATACTTTCTCACCACAAGATTTAAACCCTAAGGAAATCTTCACCATAGTCAAGTATTTGAGCAGAAGTTGGTTAGAACTTAAGGATTGTTTGAGCGGGTCGAGCGCACTAGTAGAGCTAAACCTTGCTCAGATCGACATTTAAACTTGGATAATTTTGGGCTTATCGAGGTAAATACTTCATTCTTCTATTGTAATTAGAAATTACATGTTGTAAGAATATATAGTTGAAGTATACTATATATAGAATCAATATAATCACATGCAATGTCTTTTGACTTAAGCCCAATTTAAAGAAGAGAATCAATCAGAATTACATAGATCAGACATGAGACTTGTGTAGCATTACCGAAGTAGAATTGTACACGCCCCGATTAGACGATAACCCCTCTGTGGAGTTGTCGCTCATAGCGTGCCTCGATAGAGAGAGAGATTTACGCGCCATGTGGGGAGGCCGAATTTTCTGAATATTCTACGCTGAGATCTAGATGTTAATAGGCGCTCGTGGCCTCTATAGGTCAAGTACTACGTGTGGCGTGATCTGGCTTAAGGTGTAGCCGATTTGAGGTACTGGAGCATTTTGCTATTAGTCGATAATCGTCGCGAGGTGCTGAACCTCTTCCTATCTTCTCAGCATGATACGTGTATAACTATGTAGTACGTAGACGCATACGTGTTAAATGTATTTGATTATTTAAAACATAAAGTGTTATAACGCTTTACGGGAAGTCGTTATAACAATTTATGTAAGTAAGAAATGCCAGGGTTTTTAAAGATAATCGATTTGACTTATAATCGACTTTGATGTATGATGATAAGAATCTTGAAGTATTTCAAAAGAATTAAGAAACTGTTTGAAAGAAGAGTTATACTAGCTTTATGGAAGTTAGGTATAACGCCTTAAGAGAGATAAAGAGAATGGGTTATCGATCGTTGAAGTTAAGAGACTCGATCTTAAAGATAAGAGACTTGACTTAATACGGATGTTAGTATGAAACCTCATTCGTGAGTAATGAGTACTTGGTTTTAAAAGGAATAATGTTTTTGTTATACTCGTAGTTCCAAGGTATATAGGTGAGGATGTACGCATAGAATACGACATAAATTTTGGAAAAAGAAAGACGTGATTTTTCGACTAAAAGTTTCCGGTTTTGTGAAGGAAAAGGTTCGCTGACGGAATTGGGTTCCTGATTTGGTATTTGGGCTTGAATTATATTAGAATTATGGAATTTTATTTCCGAATTGGTCACTGGGCCCACTGAGAAATTTACTGGCTTATGGGGCCCACTTTGTTTTCGTAGATTTTGCCTTTATGGATATTTTCTAAGATGAAATATTTGATTTAGCAGAGGGCGACACGTGTCACCCCTAGGTGGCCTCATGGCCGAAATTTGTTGATCAGGTGCAAAGACATGCCGCCTTGTCTCGCTAGATATTTTGGTGGACAAGGTCATGGGACCCACACACACTTGTCCCCAATCTCAACCACACACTTGCCTTCATCCTAGCCCTCGTTGTCCTATATATGCACCCTTAGTTGATGAAAACTTCCACACTTAACCATTTCAAGACAAGAAATTCTCCCTTCTCCCTTGACTCGCTTCTCGCTGAGCCCATTTCTTGACCTAAATTTGTCCAACAATTCTTAAACTCTCAAGTGTTCTTCCCAAGGTGTTAGGAAGATTGTGTACCAAGAGTTGGAAAAGATTTCACACCCCAACCTATTGTTCATGCCTTGGCCGAACTTACTAGTTGGAAACCCGTTGTTCTTCACTTGAGTCAGTTCAAGAGAAGTTGGTTAGAGTTTCTACGGGTTGCTTGTAGCGATTGGAACTGAAAGATTTGAGCTAAGACTTGCTTGGAGCGACATTAAGTTCTTGGATAATTTTGGGCTATTTGAGGTAGTAAACCTTAACCTCTTTGTGAATCGTCATTATACATATATTATAAGTATATTATGGAGTATATAAAATACGGAGTAAAGTTTGGAAAAGTTGGATCTTGTTAACTTGTTAAAAGAAAGGATTGGCCGCTTGCCATTAAAATGGTAAAAACGATCTTACTTGTGAAGAAGTAATTAACAAGTAACTATAACTTATATTAAGACGAAATATGTTGATGACTAATGAAGTAATCGATAAGTAAATGGACAAAGTCGCCATGACCCCAACTTAAGGATCAGATTTACTTGACCGTATTTACTTTGGATCAGTTACTTTGGACCAGATTTACTTTGGATCGTATTTACATTTCATTACGTGGAAGATTGTTCAATCGTTCGCTTCGGGCGCAGATCCCCTTTTTAATTATCAGATTGCATATGGCGTGATAGTAAACCGCTTACCGCTTGGGGCGTAATCCCCTTCTTTACTTGTTGTTATTATGGCGTGATAGTAAACCGCATATCGCTTGGGCGCGTAATCCTTCTTTACTTGTTGTTTAATTATTACGCCTTATATATATATATGGTATATATATTACTGCTATTCTGCCTCGAGAAAGATGGAAAAGTGAGTAAAACGGAAGTGTCGCGAATTTTCCGTAGATTAGAGGGCTTTTATCGTATAAGTCTTCAATGGTAAGAAAGGTTTGATAGAAGTACTATGACCATTTTAGGAGCGAGTACTACGTATGGCGTGATCTACTTGGCTTAAGGAGTAGCCGACGTCAAGTACTTGAGCGCTTTTGCTATTTGTCGATAATCGCCGCGAGGTATGCGAACCTCTTCCTATATTTTCTAGCATGATTGTCAGGAATCATGTAGTACGGTAGACGACATGTGCTAAGTGATTTGGTTGGTTTAAAACATAGGGTGTTATAATAGCTTTACGGGAAGTTAGTTATAACGACTTTACGTAGTAAAAGAACGGTTTATCGATTGTAGAAAGATAAGAGACTTGACTTATACACGAATTTGATTTTGAAAGTTAAGAGACTTGATCTTGAAAGATAAGAGACTTGACTTATACACGACTTGATTTTGAAAGTTAAGAGACTTGATCTTGAAAGATAAGAGACTTGACTTAGTTTGACTTGTTATGAATTTTGTTAAAATGTTGTAAAACCTCATTCATGAGTAATGAGTAGTTGGTTTTAAAAGAATAATGTTTCATCGATTTCGAAATGAGATTAAGCATCGAACAAACCATCGCAAATAATAAAGGAAATGTATTGACTAATTGTTATTAAAACCAAGTAGAAACCTCCATCCGCATGTAAGCTAAGACGACAAAATGATATTACATTTCTAGATCATGGTCGCTTTATAAGATCAGAATAGATAAGAACAACCTACTCACACATAAGGCATATGCTTTCAAATTTGTTTTAAAGGAGAATTATATTCTTAAGTGATTAAAACTATGAACTACTTAAACCTTTCAAAATGAGAAACTTGAGCATTTGAAATTAGGCAAACTCAACGCTTGGAAAATAATGTTACTTGATTTTACAAGGGAAGTGTTTTGTTTACTTAAAAGATAGTCACTCTATTTTATACTACGCAATATCAGGTGACTTTGTGAAAGAAACGTATCTTTTAAAAGAGTTAATGTATGTAATACTTTAGGTCGAACCGGATTTTGGCATAAAACGATAGTACCTGTGGTAACTTGGCCTATGTTCATGCGTGATAGCCTCACAAGCAAGCATCGTGATTATTTTACTGACCACTTGCTCACGGGATTTAACCGAATGTATTTCACTCGACTACTAAACGCTTTTAACACATGGGCGGAAAATTCCGCTATGTCATTTCTAATTTTTGGATTTTTCCGAGAGACGAAGATTTGGATCAACAAGCAGGCTTACAATTTGTCACCTCTAGTCAGCGATGGAGCTGAAAGCATGGAACGAAATGGTTGGGTTTTGTCAAGTAGCAAGAGGATATTTTTGTGGTGGATAAGTGCACTCGCATGATCACGGCCCTACACTTGCCTTGCACTGCATGATCTTCGCCATCGTCTTTCACACCTATAAATACCCCCTTCAAGACTTCTTCATCCATTCTACAAATTCCAAGTCTTGAAATCTTCCTCCTCCTTGTTGGTTTCCCCACCCTCCCCTTGTGAGGCCTTGCCGAGAGCTCTCCCTCGCCGAGAGTACCCCTATTGGTTGGCCGAGGGTATACACCCCCTTTGTGGTGTTGTCTCGTATAAATACTCCCTCTTGGTAGAAATACTCAAAAGTATTACTTATACCCAAATTACCTTAGCCTTATACCTTGTAGTATTCCAAGGTTACACTTATACGAAAAGCCTGTAAATACTATTATACTTCCCACCACAAACCCAACCCTAAGGAAAATCTCCATAGTTAGTCGAGTATTATGTAGGTTGGTTAGAACTTCTGGTGGCTCGAGCATGAGTCGAGCTAAACGCTGCTCGTGAGCGACATTAAACTAGGATAATTTTGGGCTTATCAAGGTAATATCTTGTTCCTTATTGTAATTGGAAATTACATGTTGTAAGACTTATATAGTTGAAGATACTATATATAGAATCAACCTAGCTTTGGGCAATGTCTTTTGACTTAAGCTCAATATAAAGAAAGAGAATCGAATCAGAATTACATAGATCAGATATGAGACTTGTGTAGCATTATCGTGAAGTAGAATTGTACACGCCCTGTTAGATGATAAACCCCGGTTGGCTTGACAGCCTACCGATAGAGAGGAGATTTACGCGGCCATGTGGGGAGGCATACAATTTTCTCGTAATGTTCTACGATATGATCTAGATGTTAATAAGTCGCCAGTGGCCTTATAGTCAAGTACTACGCGTGGCGCGATCTACTGGCTTAAGGAGTAGCCGACTTCGAGGTACTTGGAGCGCTTTGCTATTAGTCGATAATCGCGCGAGGTATGTGAACCTCTTCCTATCTTTTCTAGCATGACGTGTATAACTACGTAGTACCGTAGACGCATACGTGTAAAATGCTTGTGGTTTTAAAAGGTAACCGATTTGACTTATAACCGACTTGATGTGATAATAAAGAATCATTCTGAAGCAAGAGTTATACTAGCTTTACGGGAAGTTAGGTATAACGCTTTAAGAGAAGTAAAGAGAATGGTTTATCGATTTTAAAAGTTAAGAGACTTAATCTTCAAGATAAGAGACTTAACTTGTTTTACTTGGTAATTAACATTTTGTTAAAATGTTGTAAAACCTCATTCGCGAAGTAATGAGTACTTGATTTTAAAAGCAATAATGTTTTATCGATTTCTAAATCGTAATAAGTATCGAACAAAACCACAAATGCTTAATAAAGGGAAATGTTTTGACTAATAATGTATTAGTAAAATCAAGAGAAACTTTCATCCGCATAGAAACTAAGATGACAAAATGATGTTACATTTCCTAGATCATGGTCTTAAATAAGATTGTTATAAACAAGAATAACCTACTCACGTATCAAACATACGATTCTCAAATTGCTTTTAAATGAGAATTATATCATTAAGTAATTAAAATTACGAACTATTAAACCTTTCAAAATGAGAAACTCGAGTAATTGAAATTAGGCAAACTTGAAACATTTGGAAAAGAATGTTGTTACTTGATTTTGACGAAGATAAGTGTTTTGATTTACTTCAAAAGATAATCACTCTATTTTCATATACGTATCATTGTGTGACTTTTGTAAACGTAACGATCTTTTAAAAGATAATGTATGGTACTTGGGAATAGATACCCGATCTTGTTAATCATATATTAGAATGTACCTTGTGTGTATAACTTGATTGTGTTGGTTCGTGATAGCCTTGTAATACTTTCTTGTCGATTTGATAAGTAAACATGCCAGATGCTACGTGTGTTAGTATCTTGTGATGTTTTGTGTAAAGCGGGTTTTCCTCAAGCGCTTAAAGTTGTTTAACGATCAACCGCTATGCTGGTATTATACCACTCACCTTGACTTGTTTCGGAGGTTGTCCCTCCGACGCGGGTAGACTCAAAGCGTCTAGTGACTCATGATTCGAGAATACCTTACGCAGTCTCAGATACGGCATGCGAATCGCTGGAGTTCCGTGTTAGTACGCGCCCTTGTGGTCACGCGGTTCGCGCTACGCGACGGCGAGTCCAGACGCCGGGAGAAGCACCGACGCGGAATACCTCACGCGCTATCGGTGGCCCACGAGCTACGGAAGTTCTGTGGCTAGACGCAGACATTAGATATCGCGCGAGCAGGGGCCGCTGATCATGTGACGATTCAGACAGATCTCATGATACGCTTTACGACCTTGTTTGTACCGTGGGTTTTAGTAGTCGGCTATGCCTTCGCATTTGCCTGACGGTTTTTTATGATGACACGTGGGACTCGTGTTCATATGTACTTCGCGTGATTATATCATGATCGCCAGCAGTAAAGTATGCCACGCATGATTGATGCGGCGCGAGACCCATTGTTATATTTGAGAGTGATGACTTGAGGCGCGAGTCCGACTTGACATGATCGCTATTTATCAGGAATCAGTTTGCTATCATACACGTCTCCCGCTTTATAGACTACTATGATTTCATTTACGTGATTTTCGCCACATACTCGTACTGTTGCATCGACTTTCCCGGAGGTCGCCTACGCCGCAGTCGAGGTACACCCGCCGCCGATCCTAGCTCGTGGTCACGTCATTGGGAAGCTCCGCTTTCTCGAGGCTTATCAGTATAGTCCCCGTCGTAGTAGTGTTTACATTCGTGGTTTGGCGGGCCATTCCGCCATTGTTGTCGTATCATTCTAGAGCCCTAGTAATCGCAAGTGGCGCGAGTTGTAGAAAGCGATGTAACTCTTCAAATTATTATATACATGCGCGTAACTGCTGGTTACCTGCTTCTTATTTCACTGCCTTATCGCATTGGTTTCATGTTATTGTTTTATGTTCCACTGACACTGATGTTGTATCACTAGGGTGCCGGGTAGTGCACTACCACTGTCCGGTTCGTCGACAGATTATGAACAAGAATAACCTACTCACATATAAGACATATGTTTCTCAAATTATTTAAAAGAGGATTATATTCTTGGTGATTAAGATACGGACTATGAAACCTTTATAACATAAGAGACCTAAGTGTTTGAAATTAGCAAACTTAAACTTTTGGAAAAGAATGTTGTTACTTGATGTTGAAAAGGAAAGTGTTTTGGCTTACCTAAAACGCGAGTCACTCTATTTTAATACTACGTATCGTGACCTTTATAAAAGAAACGGATCTTTAAAAGAATTTAACGACGTAATACTTTGGGGTCGTAACCCGACTTCGCCTAAAATAAACTCGAGCCGTGTAACTTGCCTATGTTTGCTTTGATAGCCTTGTTGCGCAACATCGTATTTATACCACCGCTTCTCACGGAGGGTCGGGCTGATCGTCATGAACGATTCTTCACCGAGTCCCACGAGACGGGCCGACACGATTTCATCCGATTATTCACCGAAGTCCCACGACGGGCCGACACGATTTCATCCGATTATTCACCGAGTCCCACGAGACGGGTCGACACGATTTCATCCGATTATTCACCGAGTCCCACGACGGGTCCGACACGATTTCATCCGATTATTCACCGAGTCCCACGAGACGGGCCGACACGATTTCATCCGACATTCACCGAGTCCCACGTGGACGGGTCGACACGATTCCATCCGATTATCTACCGAGTCCCACGACGGGTCTGACACGATTCCATCCGATTATCCACCGAGTCCCACGACGGGCCGACACGATTTCACCGATTCTCACCGAGTCCCGCGGACGGGCCGACACGTATTCCACACGATTTCACCGAGTCCCACAGACGGGCCGACACGATTCCACACGATTTATACCTAGATCACGGCAGCCGGAAGGAGTTCCACTGCACGGCGGATGACTGAGGCGCGAGTCCCCGACTCGATACGATCGCTTATGTTGCGAATCGTAGTTTGCTTATCATACATGTCTCCCGCTTTATATAGACTATTATGATTTCATTTACGTGTTTTATAGTTTCACATACTTGGTACTTGCTGTGATCGACTTCGGGGCCGCTCATGCCGCAGTAAGTACATCATTGTGGATCCTCGCCATAGGATCAAAGTTCGGCAGGTTAAGCCCCGCCGCCGAGGCTTATCTTTGCATGTTACCTCAGTCCGTAGGTTCTGAACATTCGTGGTACGGAGGCCCCGTCCCCGCCATAGCTTGTTGTCACTTCTGAGGTCTGTAGTACCGTGGCGTAGTTTGTAAAAAGGATAACCGTCGTATTTACGTATATATACCGGCAAATGCTGGTTGGCCTGCTTATTTATCATGTCTCTTAATTCATGTTCGTGGTTTTTATTTCCGCTGATTTTCTCTCGACGTTGTATCACTGTGGTGCCCGGTAGTGCACAATACGCTGCCCGGTTCGGTCGTGACAAAAGTGGTATCGAGCGCTAGTCCTGAAAGTGTCTGCATCGTGTCTAGTAGAGTCTTGATTATCGATGTGTTGTGCACCACATCTATAATCGTGAGGTCGCAGGACATTTAGGATCGGTTTCATTCTTCTCATTCCGAGATCGTGCTCAGAGTCGCAGTGATAAGTCGACCTCCGACGATTTCGCTTTTACCGCTTATGCCTCCGCAGCGCAACCCGCCCAGGGCAAGGCACCGAGGAGCCGCTAGTGAGATACAGAGGAGCACGGTGGCGCAGCCCGCCAAGACCGAGATTGTGCTTCAGACGGCGCGGTGACGCCACACGGCAGAGTTTAGAGCGCAGCAGGGTCGAGACTACAAGACTCGAGCCTCCAGCCCCACACCGGAGTGTATGAGACGGGTACAAGGAGATGGTCGCCATCGCCGTGGTCGTGGCGATATGAGGATAGGGACGCAGCAGCCCACCCCAGAGCACCCGTAGTTCACCCCGAGCGCATAGCTGAGGCCACGGACTTTCGAGTCAGAGCCCGCCAAAGGTTTTATGGATCGAGAGCCGAGGATGACCTGGAGTTTATTCGACAAATGCGGATCGAGAGTGATCGTAGTCTCACGCAAAGTCGGTGGTATTGGTTCGTGATCACCGCGTGATACTCCAATGACCGTTTGATTCGTGAGCCGTCCCGAGGAGAGCACGCACCTCCACCATTTGGGACGAAGTTCTCGCGGCTTTCCTTGCACTTCTTGCCCCTGCAGATGCGGAGGGCTCGCCGACAGATTTTTGACGCTGAGGCAGGGCGACTGCTAGAGAGTACAATGTGGAGTTCGACTCATTAGCTCTGATGTTCCCGCCAGAGTAGCCGAGCATGGAGGACAGTACACCGCCACGCCACCGCTAGACGATTACTGGCAGGCTTGACGGTGTAGCTCTTCACCGTACGGACATTGCCCGACGCAAGCTCACGCACTGGATGCGAGGCACGGAGAGGTCGACTGAACGACCAAGATCGCGTAAGAGGCCGTAACACAGGTCCTTGGTAACTTTCGAGGCGCCGCCAGCCAGACTAGTTATGTACCTCCGCCAACGCAGAATGGTCCTCCACGCCTTCGTGACGCTCGGTATTCGAGCCGGTCGTGCTCCGTGGCTTCTCGTTCACGATATACGGGTTCAGCCACGTTCAGTTTTCTCGGCAGGCACGATGTGGTAGACGCCATCCCGGAATGTCGCTTTTTTATCGGTGCTTGTTTTTCCCGCGCCGCCACGCATGACGAGAAACCGCCCTAATAGGAAGGATGCATAAAATGACTCACTTTACCGGTCAAGTGTTCATCGCTTTCATACGCATGCAGGCGTGCCTATGATTAGAGTGAGCAGAGATTCGTATATCCTTAACCTCAGAGATTTGTATGTATGATATGATGACCTTATTATTGTGTGATATGTACGGATAGCGTATGCTGATTATGAGTTAGAAAGCATGGTTAGTCAAAGGATATGCGGGGCACGAGAAGTGAACCTTAGAATATTTCATGTTGAGACCTTAGATGTAAGCGTCATCTTGAATAAAAGATTTTACTGCTAGTCCTCGTTGAAATACTTGGTTGCGATAAATGTGTCGCGGATAAGTCCATGGGCAGTGGAAATGGAAGTGGTAGCTTTCATGACCAGATAGGTAAGATTGTTCCGGATCGAAACAAGAGCTCACGCGTTGTTGGTCGGTCAGCTATGCGCGGCCAACCCGCTGCCCGCTTTCGGCGCTGGGTCACCAGTGGTCCCGCAGTGGTAGGTCACGAGGTGCTAGGCCCAAGTTTAGATGACCATCGATGAGTTCGTGGAGATGTTCGACCAGCCGATCGTGAAGGCCGGAATGGCCTGGAAGATCGAGACTAGTAAGACGCACCAAGTTCGAGGTGGTGATTCCAAAGTTTTGGCAATGTACATCGATCAAGTGTGGTACGATGCTGTATGGTTCAAGTGTTCGAGAAGAGTACGACGAGTAAGGAAGGAAGTGAACTCAGGTTGAAAGATTGAGTAATCGTTTTTGAGAAACGAATCGCGGCGGAGGTCCTCGACCAAGAGCGAGTTGGTATTGTTTTGCATCATCGAGGTGATTCCTCGCTAGCGATATTTAAGTATTTGCGCCGCATGTGTTATTTCGTGACGCGGGCGCTGGCAACTTGTTAGAAGGACTTTATCGTTATCCGTCTGAGAAGGAACATTCGACGAATGTTTCGGCGAGGAGAATGTTATACCCCGTATTTCCAGAGTATGACGCGCGCACGATAAATTTAAGCCTTAAGGTTTGGCTAGGTTCAAAATTTGGGCACAAGTGAAAAGAATCGCTGACTAAACGCTTTACTAAACTTGGCGGGAAAATTCGCTATGTCATTGAGAATTTTTATGGATTTTTCCGAGAGACGAACATTTTGGATCAACGGGAGGTGACATGTCACCCTCACATTGGAAGCAAGTGGACGCAAAGCGCTGCACCATGGCACGCTTTTGTGCCTTGGGTTAGGTAGGATATTTGTGCAAGCCGCGTGGTAGACGGATAAAGTCCACACGGTTGAAATCTAGCCCTACACTTGCCTTACACTGACGGATCTTGACCATCGTCGCCATTCCTCGACCTATAAATACCCTCTAAGTCAAGACTTTCTTCATCCAAAACTTGAGCAATCTTTCTAAGTCTCTAAATACTCCCTCCTCTTGTTTGCTTTCATTCAAAGCCCCTCCTCTCCTTGTGAAGCTTTGGCCGAGGCCTCCTCCCCTTCGAGGCAAATGCTGGTACCCCCAAAATTCTAGTTGTTTTCAGATAATACCCCTTTGTGGTATAGAAATACTCTCCTAGTATTGTTATAATGCCCAAATACTTTAGCCCAAATACCTTGTAGTACTTTCCAAAGTTACTTATACGTAAAGTCTAAAATACTATTATACTTTCCCTCACTACAAACGAAACCCTAAGGAAATCTTCATCGTTAGTTGAAGTATTTGAGTGTTGGTTAGAACTTCTAAGGATTGTTTGGAGCGTCGAGCGCACGAGTAGTGAGCTAAACTTGCTCAGATCGACATTTAAACTTGGATAATTTTGGGCTTATCGAGGTAAATACTATCATTCTTCTATTGTAATTGGAAATTACATGTTGTAAGAATATATAGTTGAAGTATACTATATATGTAATCGAATATAATTGTGCGGCAATGTCTTTTGACTTAAGCCTAAATTTAAAGAAGAGAATCAATCTGTAATTACATAGATCAGACATGAGACTTGTGTAGCATTATCGTAAAGTAGAATTGTACACGCCCGATTAGACGCATAACCCCTCTGTGGAGTTGTCGCTCATTAGCGTGCCTCGATGAGAGGAGATTTACGCGGCCATGCGGGAGGCGCCGCCAATTTTCTCGTAGAATATTCTACGCCGAGATCGATGTTAATAGGCGCCTCAGGCCTCTATAGGTTGAAGTACTACGGTGGCGCGATCCGCTGGCTTAAGGTAGCCGACGCTTGAGGTACTGAGCGCTTTTATTAGTCGATAATCGCCGCAGGTATGCGAACCTCTTCCTATCTTCTAGCATGATATGTATAACTATGTAGTACGTAGACGCATACGTGTTAAATGTATTTGATTGTTTAAAACATGTGTTATAACGCTTTGGGAAGTTGGTTATAATACTTTATGTAAGTAAGAAATGCTTTGTGGTTTTTAAAGATAACCGATTTGACTTATAACCGACTTGATGTGTGATGATAAGAATCTTGAAGTATTTCAAAAGAATTAAGAAACCGCTTTTGAAAGAAGAGTTATACTAGCTTTATGGGAAGTTATGTATAACGCCTTAAGAGAGATAAAGAGAACGGGTTATCGATTGTTGGTTAAGAGACTTAATCTTAAAAGATAAGAGACTTGACTTAATACTTGACGTTAGTATGAAACCTCATTCGCGAGTAATGAGTACTTGGTTTTTAAAAGGAATAATGTTTTACCGATTTTGGAAATCGAATGAGTATCGACAAACCATCGCAAATGCTTAATAAAAGGAAATGTTTTGACTAATTAAGTATTATTAAAACCAAGAGAAACCTCCATCCGCATAAGCTAAGACAGACAAAATGATATTGCATTTCCTAGATCACGGTCGCTTAATAAGATTGATTATGAACAAGAATAACCTACTCACATATAAGACATATGCTTCTCAAATTATTTAAAAGAGGATTATATTCTAAGTGATTAAGTATATGGACTATGAAACCTTTATAACATAAGAGACCTAAGTGTTTGAAATTAGGCAAACTTAAACTTTTGGAAAAGAATGTTGTTACTTGATGATGAAAAGGAAAGTGTTTTGGTTTACCTAAAAACGCGAGTCACTCTATTTTAATACTACTATCGTGACCTTTATAAAAGAAACGGATCTTTTAAAAGAATTTAACGACGTAATACTGGGGTCGTAACCCGGACTTCGGCCTAAAATAAACTTGAGTTGCGGTAACTTGCCTATGTTTGCATTTGATAGCATTGTTGTGCAACATCAGATTTCTATACCACCGCGCCTCTCGATGGAGGGCTGATCGGTCATGAACGATTCTTCACCGAGTCCCACGAGACGGGCGACACGATTTCATCCGATTATTCACCGAGTCCCGAGACGGTCGACACGATTTCATCCGATTATTCACCGAGTCCCACGACGGGCTTGACACGATTTCATCCGATTATTCACCGAGTCCCATTTAGACGGGTGGGACACGATTTCATCCGATTATTCACCGAGTCCTATGGGACGGGCCGACACGATTTCATCCGATTATCTACCGAGTCCCACGACGGGCCGACACATATTCCATCTCGACATCCACCGAGTCCCACGAGACGGGCGGACACGATTTCACCCGATTCTCTACGAGTCTCATGGGACGGGCCGACACGATTCCACATGATTCTTTACCAGTCCCACAGATGGGCCGACACGATTCCACACGATTTATACCTGTAGACGCCTGCAGCTGGCGGCGAGTTCCACGCACGGCGGACGCATCAGGGCGAGTCCCCGACTCGATATGATCGCTTATGTTGAATCAGAGTTTGGTTATCATACATGTCTCCCGCTTTATATAGACTATTATGATTTCATTTACAGTGTTTTACAGTTTCACATACTGTACTGCCATCGACTCTTTCTGGCCCGCTCACGCCGCAGTGTAAGTACATCGGGCCAGGATCCTCGCCATAGGATCAAAGTTCAGGTGTTGGGAAGCCCGCCGCCGAGGCTTATCTTTTGGTATGTTACCCCGAGTCCGTAGGTTCTCGAACATTCGTGGTATGGCGGGGCCCCGCCCTGGCCATAGTTGTTGTCACTTCTGAGGTCCAGAGTACTTTGCAAGGGCGTAGTTTGTAAAAAGGATAACTGTCGTATTTATGTATATATACCAAGGCAACCGCTTTGGCTGCCTGCTTATTTATCATGTCTCTTAATTCATGTTCGTGTTTTTATTTCCGATTTTCTCGATGTTGTATCACCAGTGGTGCCCGGGTAAGGCACTGGGCCACGCCCGGTTCGGGTCGTGACATTTTAACCCTAAAGTACTACGTACGTTAAATTCCTCTTAAAGAGATCCATTCCTTTTATAAAAGTCACCCGATACCCGTAGTATAAAAAAATAGAGTGACTCACATTTTTAAGTAAACCAAAATGCTTTCCTTTGTAAAATCAAGTAACAACATTATTTTCCAAACGTTCAAGTTTGCCTAATTTCAAATGCTCAAGTTTCTCATTTTCAAAAGGTCTCGTAGTTCATAGTTTTAACTTTAAAACATAATTTCTTTAAACAATTTGAGAAACATATGCCTTATATGTGAGTAGGTTATTCTTGTTTATAATCAATCTTATTAAGCAACCATGATCTAGGAAATGTAATATCATTTTGTCTCATCTTAGTTTCTATGCATATGGAGGTTTCTACTGGTTTTAATACTTCATTATTCAATACATTTTCCTTTATTAACGCTGCAGTGGTTTGTCGATACTCATTCTGATTTCAAATCAAGAAACATTTCTCCTTTTAAAAACCAAGTACTTATTACTCACGAACGAGGTTTCACACAAAATTCATATTAATTCAATCAAGTCAAGTCTCTTATCTTTAAGATCAAGTCTCTTAACTTCTAAAAATCAAGAAACCATCTCTCTTTATCTTCTTAAGACGTTATACCTAACTTCCCATAAAGCTAGTATAACTCTTATGTTTTCAAAACCAAATATTACTCTTCTTTCAAACGGTTTCTTAATCTTTCAAATACTTCAAGATTCTTTATTATTCGTGCTTAAGTCAAAAGACATTGCCGTAACACTACATTCGCTTAACACAATGCGTCACCGTACTATATATATTCCTTTAAAATACTTCGTTCTTATTATTCACCTTAAGTCAAAAGACATTGCCACACGACGCTCACCGCACTATATATATTCCTTTAAAATACTTCAAGGTTCTTATTATTCAGCTTAAGTCAAAAGACATTGCCACACGCACGCCTACCGCACTATATATATTCCTTTAAAATACTTCACGCTCAAGAGTATAGAAGAATCACATACCTCGCGACGATTATCGACTATTAGCAAAACGCCCACGGCCATAATCCGCTTAGCCTTGTCCACCTTCCAAGTAGTACATGCTACTCGCAGAACATTCAACCAATAAAGGTTATCACTACTTGTAAATACAAATTCTACGTAGTACGCTTCGGTTTCTTTTCTTTAATATTCTTCCGATGTGATATCAATTCAAGTCTTTTCTGTAATATCTTTCTATTACAGTTCAATTCTCTTCTTTTATACCATCCTTATACGTCTTATATTCATTTCTACTACTACAGTATGTAATTCCAATTACAACAGAAGGATAGGATTATTTACCTCGATAAGCCCAAAAATTATCCAAGTATATATGTCGATCCTGAGCGACGTTTAGCTCCTACTCCGGGTGCTCCAACCCGCTCCAAACAACCCTTAGAAGTTATACGCAACTTCTACTTAATACTTCAACCGGCTATGAAGATTTTCCTTAGGGTTTCGTTTAGTGGCTAAAGGAAGTATAATAGTATTTTCCGGGCTCTACGTATAGAGGTAACTTTTGGAAAGTACTACAAGGTATAAGGGCTAGAGTATTTTGGCATAACAACAATACTAGGAGAGTATTTCTATACCACAAAAAGGGGGGTATTATACGAAACCAACTAGGTTGGGGTGTACCTCTACCACAAGGCCCAACAGCGGGAGGTGTGGCGGATTTAACTACCACAAGGGAGTGAGTATTCGAGGCTTGGAAATTGCTCAAGTGTGGATGAAATAACTCTTCAACAAGGGGGTATTTATAGTCAAGCAATGGCCAACCAACGGCCAAGATCAAGCCAAGTGCCATGCAAGTGTAGGTCAAGATTTAACCACGTACCTTATCCATCTACCACACCAACTTGCACAAAATATCCTACCTAACCCATTTCTCCTTTCGCCCATTAATACCACACTCTCTTCAATGCGAGGTGACACATGTCACCCTCCCGCTGTCCAAAATGTTTCGCCTCTAAAAATCCGCAAAAATTATAAATGACATAGCGAATTTTCCTTCGCAAGTTTAGTAAAACGCTTCGCCAAAAACGATTCTTTTGGCACTTGTGCCCAAATTTCGATCCTTGCCAAATCCTTAAGGCTTAAATTATTATATCGCACGCCCCACGCATACTACAAAATACGGGTATAACATTCTCCCCTCTTAGAAACATTCGCCCGAATGTTCCTTCTCAAGACGGATAACGATAAAGTTCTTCTAACAAGCTGCCAACGCCACACCGCCACTAAATAACACACGCTTCTCTTCCTTCCTTACTCGCCGCGCCCTCCTAACACTTGAACTCTTCTAGTATACGCACCACACTTCAGTCATCGCTTCAGTTCCCAAAACTTTGGAGTCACCACCTCCAAACTTGGTCATCTTACTAGCCTCAATCTTCCTTAAGGCCATTCCCGGCCTTCACGATCCGCTTCTGGTCGAACTCATCCACGAACTCATACGATGGTCATCTAAACTTGGGCCTAGCACACTCGTGACCCTACCACCGGGCGACCACCTGAACCGACCCCACTCGAACAGCCGCGGGTTGGCCCGCAACATGGCCCGAACCCACTTAACGCATCAAGCTCTTGTTTCTCGATCCGGAACAATCTTACCTATACAGGTCATGAAAGCCACCACTTCCATTTTACATCGCCCAAGGAATTTTCCCACCATTACTCCACGTACACTTATACATTCTGACAAAGATCACCTGTAAAATCTTGTACTCAAGACGGCCTTACATCTAA
Organism: Przewalskia tangutica; assembly: GCA_029844215.1. Classification (NCBI taxonomy): domain Eukaryota; kingdom Viridiplantae; phylum Streptophyta; class Magnoliopsida; order Solanales; family Solanaceae; genus Przewalskia; species Przewalskia tangutica. The sequence continues at coordinate 246,658 of JAQGDG010000193.1, read as the reverse complement.
GGTCTCAACTGTAATATTCTAAGGTTCATCATTTTCTCACCCCCAGGCTTACCCTTTTTTCACTAACTAGGCTTATAACTCACATTTTGGCACCAAGCTATCCGAACATAACACTAAACATATCAACATACAATAAAACATACAAAACTCTAGAGGGTTAAGGATATACCTGAAAAATAGGCGGTTCAAAGGACCGCTAAATCGAACCTCCACCGCGACCTCTACCGTGGCCTCCGCTGCATGAACATCCCGCTTAGCTATGAAAGCGAGGAACCCGAATCGATCTAGTAGTCTGTGCTATCCCACCAGCATACCCTCGCTGGACGGGCCTCTCACAAATGGCCCTCGCGGGCCGTAAGTATAGCAATCTCCCAAACCAAGACGACATTCCCCATGGGCTTTACCACAATGGTCACACCGAGATACGGTGGCCTCATCCGGCGAACACTTTACTCCCGAAAATCTGAAACTGGAGCCCCGACCGCTCCGAATATCCCAAACGCCCCGACGACGCGCGTGGGGACCACTTGCATCGGGCGTTGGCGCATAATCGCTCGCCGAGGCGGTCCACCTCGAAAGTCACCAGCGACCGCTGCTCGCCATCTTCTCGCGATTCGTCATTCCGCCGATTTCTCCGCCTCACATCCTGTGCATAAGCTCGCATGTGGGCAATGCATGCCTACCAAGAGCTACACCAACAACTTTCGCTAGGTAATCATCGAGCCTCGTAACATATCTGCACTCGATCCTCCATACTAGCTACTAACGCGGGGACGCACGCCAATGAGTCGAACTCCACATTGTACTCCCGACCGTCGCTCGCCGCAACACCAAAAACTGTCCGAGCCCTCCTCATCCGCGAGGCAAGAAATGTGCAAGAAATGCCCCGAGAACTCGTCCCATATACCGGAAGCTGCATTCTCTCCCGGATACCTCACGAATCAAACTACGATCGCAGATCACGCACCGATGCGAACCTAGACCACCGACTCGGCTCCGATGCTCGATCACTTATGATCCGTCAGAATCGCTTGATGAACTCACGCGATCATCCTCAGCCTCACCCATAAAACTCGCGGCCTAACTCGTAAAATTTCGTAGCCTCAAACTATCGATCCAGCGTGAACCATCGTGCCGAACCGCGCCGGTCTGCTCTCAAGTCCGACACAACCGCCATTAATCGGGCCCACTTTGTAACCCATCTCTTCGCTCCGCATCGCGGATGGAGGCTCGTATCGTGGTTCTGTAGATCGCCACGCTTACTGCAGCTCCTCTTCGCCTTGCCGCTTCCTTCGGGCCGGTTGCTTCGCACGAGGCATAATCGTAAAAACGAAATACGCCGCAGGGTCCAACTTATCATACACTCTAAGGCACGATCTCGAATGAGAAGAAATGGAAACTAATCCTAAATGTCCTATAGCCTCTCGATTATAGATGTGGTGCACAACACATCGATAATCAAGACTTACTAGACACGGTGCCTAGACACTTTCGAGACTAACCGCTCGATACCACTTTTGTCACGACCGAACTCGCCCGTGATCGTGCCTTACCCCGCACCCTAGTGATACAACATCGAGAAAAACCAATAAATGAAAACTTTAAACATATAAATAGATATAGATCAAGAAGAAAGAAAATAGGCCAACCAAAACGGCCGCTTTCAAAGATTTTTATATATATCGACTTTGAACAACCACAATCCTTACAACCCCGCCACTACAAATACAAGCATGCACTTAAGATTTTTACAACAACTATGACGGTGGGCCCCGCCATACCTCGAATGTAAGAACCTATGCACTGTGGTAACATACCAAAGATAAGCCTCCGAAGGAACTGAGCTTCCAACACGCAAATGTGATCCTAAAAGCGGATCGATACCGATGTACTTCTACCAAGCATGAACGCAGCCCGAAGCGAGGTCAAGAAACAGTACCAAGCATGTGAAATCAGAATATCAACGTAAATCATAATAGTCTATATAAAGCATGAGACATGATGATAACCAACTATGCATACACATATAATGCGAGATCAAGTCGTGGACTCACGCTCCAAATCATCACTGTGCCTGGAATTCTTCCTCACCGCCATTTATGATATAACAACACCAAGGAGTATACATGAACACCAGTCCCACCTGTCATAAAACCGTGACGGCAAGTATAACTACCGATCCAACCGCACTCAATAATACAAGATAATCATATCACGGTCGACACGCGGCAAGTGCAATAACCTCCACCAGCCTCCCTCCTCGCGCCACGTGCCGACGGCAAGTGAATCGCCACGCACTGATCACAACCGTAAGTCACGGCTCCATCCAAACACCGACCGCCGGCCGACACGCGGCAAGTGCACTAGCCTCCACCGATCCTCCCGCGCCACGAGCCGACGGGGCAAGTGAATCCGCTAAGCACCGATCACAACAAGAAGTCACGATATCGCCGCTGGTCGACACGGGCAAGTGCAATAACCTATACCAGATCCACCGCCACGTGATCGACGGCAAACAAAGCTACGATCCGATCACAACCGTAAGTCACGATATTTCGCCATAAATAACCATAATGGTCACATGTCCACGTAATCCATCATCGGTGTAGACATGCCCATGTAACAATAATGGAAGCATACCCGCGGAATCTTTCACCGCAAGACGCCCAAGTAAGTTCTCAATAAGTCAACCTACCCATCGAGAGACGCCAGAGTATGAAACACAATTATTGCACAACAAAGGCTATCACAACAAGCATAGGCAAGTTACACGACAACAAGCATAAAAAGTTACACAACAACAAGCATAGGCAAGTTATACACAACTCAAGGTACTTTCATTTATATTAAGTCCGGGTTTTAACCCTAAAGTACTACGTACGTTAAATTCCTCTTAAAGAGATCCATTCCTTTTATAAAAGTCACCCGATACCCGTAGTATAAAAAAATAGAGTGACTCACATTTTTAAGTAAACCAAAATGTTTTCCTTTGTAAAATCAAGTAACAACATTATTTTCCAAACGTTCAAGTTTGCCTAATTTCAAATGCTCAAGTTTCTCATTTTCGAAAAGGTCTCGTAGTTCATAGTTTTAATCCTTTAAAACATAATTCTCTTTTAAACAATTTGAGAAACATATGCCTTATATGTGAGTAGGTTATTCTTGTTTATAATCAATCTTATTAAGCAGCCATGATCTAGGAAATGTAATATCATTTTGTCTCATCTTAGTTTCTATGCATATGGAGGTTTCTACTGGTTTTAATACTTCATTATTCAATACATTTTCCTTTATTAACGCTGCAGTGGTTTGTCGATACTCATTCTGATTTCCGAAATCAGTAAAACATTTCTCCTTTTAAAAACCAAGTACTTATTACTCACGAATGAGGTTTCACACAAAATTCATATTAATTCAATCAAGTCAAGTCTCTTATCTTTTAAGATCAAGTCTCTTAACTTCTAAAAATCAGTAAACCATTCTCTTTATCTCTCTTAAGACGTTATACCTAACTTCCCATAAAGCTAGTATAACTCTTATGTTTTCAAAACCAAATATTACTCTTCTTTCAAAACGGTTTCTTAATCTTTCGAAATACTTCAAGATTCTTTATTATTCAGGCTTAAGTCAAAAGACATTGCCGTAACACTACATTCAGTTAACACACGTACGTCTACCGTACTATATATATTCCTTTAAAATACTTCAAGGTTCTTATTATTCAGCCTTAAGTCAAAAGACATTGCCACACGTACGTCTACCGTACTATATATATTCCTTTAAAATACTTCAAGGTTCTTATTATTCAGGCTTAAGTCAAAAGACATTGCCACACGACGCCTACCGCATTTCATATATATTCCTTTAAAATACTTACGCCAAGAATAGTGAAGAATCACATACCTCGCGACGATTATCGACTATTAGCAAAACGCTCCACGGCTATAATCCGGCTAGCCTTGTCCACCTTCCAAGTAGTACATGCTACTCGCAGAACATTCAACCAATAAAGGTTATCAGTCTACTTGTAAATACAGTCCTATGTAGGTACAGTTCAGTCTTCTTTTCTTTAATATTCTTCCACGTGATATCAATTCAAGTCTTTCAGAATATCTTTCTATTACGCTCAATTCTCTTTTATACCATCCTTATACGCCTTATATTCATTTCTACTACTACAAGATGTAATTCCAATTACAAATGTATGATAGGATTATTTACCTCGATAAGCCCAAAATTATCCAAGTATATATGCCGATCCCGAGCGACGCTTAGCTCCTACTCCGGTGCTAACCCGCTCCAAACAACCCTTAGAAGTTATACGCAACTTCTACTTAATACTTCAACCTGGCCATGAAGATTTTCCTTAGGTTTCGCTTAGTGGCAAAGGAAGTATAATAGTATTTTCCTGCTCTACGATGAGGTAACTTGGAAAGTACTACAAGTATAAGGGCAGAGTATTTTGGCATAACAACAATACTAGAGAGTATTTCTATACCACAAAAAGGGGTATTATACTAAACCAACTAGGCTGTGGGTACCCTCTCACACAAGGCCCAACAGGAGGGTGTGGCTGACTAACTACCAAGTGGAGGAGTATTCGAGGCTTGGAAATTGCTCTGGCGTGGATGAAATAACTCTTCAACAAGGGGGTATTTATAGGTCAAGCAATGGCCAACCAATGGTCAAGATCAAGCTGCCACGCAAGTGTAGGGTCAAGATTTAACCATGTACCTTATCCATCTACCACACCAACTTGCACAAAATATCCTACCTAACCCATTTCTCCTTTCGCCCATTACCGCCACTCTTTTTCCAATGCGAGGTGACACGCCACCCTCCCGCTGGTCCAAAATGTTTCTCTCTAAAAATCCAAAAATTATAAACGAAATAGCCGAATTTTCCTTCGCAAGTTTAGTAAAACGCTTTAAAAAAACGATTCTTTTGGCACTTCAGGCTCAAATTTCGATCCTTGCCAAACTTAAGGCTTAAATTATTATACGCACGCCTACGCATATACTCTTGAAATACGGGTATAACAACGCGTAATGTCCGCCCATGCCCACAAGAGCTACACCGAACAAGCCTCGCCAAGTAATCATCGAGCCCGACGAATGGCACTCGCCCTCCATATCGCTACTAAGCGGGGACATACCGAGCCAACGAGTCAAACTCACGCTGTACTCCCTAACCGCGCCCGGCCGCTTTAACGCCAAAAATCGTTTACCGAGCCTCTCATCCGCGTGAGGCAAGAAATGTGCAAGAATGCCTCGAGAACTCGCTTAAATCGCCGGGAGCGCATGCTCCTCGACGCTCCATGAATCAAACCAACATCAGCAGATCACATACACGGATGCGAACCGGCGTCACCGACTCGGTCTCAAGCTCGATCACTCATGATCCGTCAGAATCGTTTGATGAACTCTCGCGGATCATCCTCGTGCCTCGACCATAGAACTCGCGTTGCTTCGTAAAGTCCCGCAGCCTCAAACTATCCGCTTCGCGAATCCATGGGTACTACGACGGATTGCCAGATTCAGCCTATCTCGTGTCACGACTAACTCGGCGTGGATCGTGCCTTACCGCACCCTAGTGATACAACATCGAGTAATCGCGGAATATAAAACAATAACATGAAATAACATGAAGATGAAATAATAACTCGAGAAAATTGCCTTTCGCGTATATATGAAAACGAAATCCGAATAGCTATATCCCACTTACAACTCGCACAACAAAGATTACATGCACTTAAGAGTGATGACAACAATGTATGGACAGTGGCCCGCCATACCCTCAATGTAAGCACCTACTACGACAGGGACTATACCACCGATAAGCCTCCAGAGAAACGGAGCTTCCCAATCGCGACCACGAGAGCTAGGATCAACGATCGCGCACTTCAACTCGCAGATGAACGCAGCCCGGGCGAGGTCAAGACATAACAAGTATGTGCTGAAATCAAAATATCAGAATGAAATCATAGCACTATATAAAGCGAGAGACATGTATGATAACCAAACTACGCTTCACAAATAAGCCATGTCAAGCCTGGGACTCACGCCGCAAAGTCATCACTCAAATATAACAACGGGTCTCACGCCCACAACATCAATCATGCCTGGAATACCTTCCTCACCGCCTAGCCTATGATATAAAAGCACCAAGGAATACATACGAACACCGTGTCCTACCAGGTTATCATAAAACGCCGGTGGTAAGTACGAAGGCATAGCCGACTACTAAAACCTACAGCATAAACAAGGTCATAAATCAGATTTGAGATCTGCCTGACCATCACATACACGATCAAAGCCGCCACTCGCAGCAGATCTAATGCGCGTTTAGCCCCGAACTTCCCGCCGCGATAAAGCCACTCCAATGGCCCGCATGCAGGTATTCCCCGCACGAGGTATTCCCGCATCGGTAGCTACTCCTAAGATCCGCCTCGACTCGCAAATCGCATAGCCACATGTAATCGCATGACCATATAGGCCGCACACTAACCCGAACTCGTAGCCCGATAGTCCTCGACCCGCATGAGGTATCCTCGAATCATAGTCACACGACTACCCGAGTATTACCCCGCACGGAGGCGCCTTAACCTCCGGATCACGCCGGCGAGTGGTATAATACCAACATAACGGTGATAGTTAAACAACATAAGCGCGATCGAGGAGAACCCCTTTACACAAACATCACGTATCACTAACACACGTAGCATCCTAACATGTTTACTTATCAAACCAACAAGAAAGTATTACAAGGCTATCACAAACCAACACAATCAAGTTATTCGCACAAGATACTTTCTACTATCTGATTAACAAGATCGGGTTTTTATCCCCAAGTACTTCATACATTAACTCTTTTAAAAGATCCGTTTCTTTCACAAAAGTCACACAATACCCGTAGTATAAAAATAGAGTGATTATGTTTTAAACCAATCAAATACATTTAACACATGTACGTCTACCGTACTACATAGTTATACACATATCATGCTAGAAAAGATAGGAAGAGGTTCACATACCTCGCGACGATTATCGACTAATAGCAAAACGCTCCAAGTACCTCAAACCGCTGGCCACACCTTAAGCCAAGCCACGCCACACGTAGTACTTCAACCTATAGAGGCCACAAGGCGCCTATTAACATCTAGATCTCAACGCAGAATATTCTACGTAAAATTCAAGAAGACTCTCCTCTCCCGCAACCGCGCAGAAATCTCCTCTCTATCGAGGCCCGCTAACAGCCAACAACTCCCTTGGGGGTCAGACGCCTAATCCGACGTACAATTCTACTTCACAAGAATGCTACACAAGTCTCATCAGAATACACCCTATGTAATTACAGTCAATTCTCTTCTTTAAATTCAGCTTAAGTCAAAAGACATTGCCGCAAAACTATGTTCAATTCTATATATAGTATACTTCAACTATATATTCACAACATGTAATTTCCAATTACAATAGAAGGACAAGAGTATTTACTCGATAAGCCCAAAATTATCCAAGTTTAAATGTCGATCCCGAGCAAGGTTTAGCTCCTACTCAAGGCGCCCAACCCGCCTCCAAACAACCCTTAGAAGTTCTACGCAACTTCTACTTAACACTTCAACCGACTATGGTTTTCCCTTAGGGTTTTGTTTAGTGGCTAAAGGAAAGTATAATAGTATTTTCAAGTTCTACGATAGAGGTAACTTTGGAATACTACAAGGTATAAGGTTAAGGTATTCAAGTATAGTAATAATACTTGAGAGTATTTCTACCAAGAGTGGGGTATTTATACGAGACAACACCACAACAGGTGTACTTCTACCAACCCCACCAGGAGTGGGAGCTCTCGCCATGGGAGGGACTCCTGCCAAGGGCCTCACACAGTGAGGGCGTGTTGTTGGACGAGAACACTACACTAAGGGGGAAGAGAGGGCTTTCAAGACTTAGAAAGATTTTAGATTGAAGAAGTCTTCACAAAGGGGGTATTTATAGTCAAGCCATGGCCAACCAACGGCCAAGATCATGCCAAGTGCAAGGCAAGTGTAGGTCAAGATTCACCCACGTGTACCTTATCCATCTACCACACAAATATCACAAAATATCCTACCAACCCTTTGACTCCTTTTCATCCAAACCGCCTAAAGTAACACTCCAATGCGAGGGTGACATGTCACCCTCCCGCTGGTCAAAAATGTTTCATCTCTGAAAAATCCGCAAAAATACTAAATGACATAGCCGGAATTTTCCTTCGCAAGTCAGGTAAAACGCTTCGAAAAAAACGATTCTAATCGTGTCAGGCACAAAAAAATTTGGCCAAGTCTACTTCAAGTTCAAACTTTTCACGCACGCCCTCACGCATATACCCGAAATACGGTATAACATTCTCCTCTCTTAGAAACATTCATTCCGAACGTTCCTTCTAAGTCTCAAAACATACGCGCGCCAAAGATAGTCTTCACTACTATACGCATTTAAACAAACATGCCCCACCGCCACAATACAACACGCAAACATACTTACATCCAAGTCCACGAGAAACACCTCTAGCAACACAAAAGCCCTTACCCGAGGTCTAAAATATACTTCCTTCGCACCTTCTCCTTACAAAAGAAATGATCACATCAATGCTCGAATACATGCTCGCTTCTTCCCTTACGCTGTCGCACTTTCTCGCACACTCGAACTCTTTCTTACCATATCTCTCATATCGATTCGCCAAATCTCGAGTTACTATCTCTAACTTGGTCATCATTAATCGAACACTCAACGGATCTCCGATACTTTTTCAACCTAACAACAGTAAGGATCGACATACGCTTCCTAAGCTCGGACGGCAAAAAGCTAACATATAGGCAATATGGCCTACTCTTCACATGACCAAAAGGCCCAAAGTAACTCGCTAAGTTTCTCTCGATTGGACCACACTTCCGGCGGTACCTTCAAGAAACCCACCGCCATCCTCGAACCTGCCGCCGCCGCCGATCATCCGCATTTACTTCGCTGATTCCGAAGTTGTCGATAACCTTCTCCCGATAGGCTTCACCCTATCCCCATCCTGCCGAAACAAGTATGAACCCACTATCTGAACTTTGCCGACATCGAACTAATCGACCGACAACTTACACTTCCTCCCCTACGAGGCTTCGTAAGGTGATATCCGAATACTGAAATGGTAGTTATAAAAGCACTCTCAACAGAGGCAACAATCCTCATAGCTACCCTCAAATCCAAACACAGCCCGAGGCGAATGCGCCATCGAGACTCACCAGTTTCTAACCCCGCTCGTAAAACCTCCAAAAGAAACAATAACTCGGGCTTCACTGTCTGCCATAAGGTGAAGGTAGGCACCTCGTGCAGCCTTACAACCTTCCTGATATAACATCTCGCATAACTTACTGCCTAGTACAAGGTTTTGACTAAAAGATAAGACGGCCGACTCTCCTCGGCCCGACCATCGGTCGAACGCACTCCACTAACTCGCACGACTGCTAACTAAACTGGGCCTAACACCTCGTGACCCTACCACCGGAGGGACCACCACAACCGACCCCACCATAAAACAGTCGCTGGTTGACTCACGCATGGCCTCAACCCGACCCACTCACAGAAACACTCGCTTCCCGATCCTAACAATATCACTAATCACGCTACTTAAAACCCACGTCTTCTTAGCTCAACTACCCTCTTTCATTCCACACTACTCGTGGACTTATCCCACAACATAGCTCACGGCACCATGCACTCCGACAAGGGTTAAACGAAAATATAAATCTTTACCCAAGCACGGCCTTGCCTCTAAGGTCTCTACGCATAAAACTCTAAGGCTTACACTTTTCTTATCCCCAATCTTTCCCGGTTAACTAACCATGATTTCTAATCACAATACACTTATGTGATCTCAACATAATACTTAAGATATACTCATCTTACACGCACTAATCTCTCTGAGGGTTAAGGATATACCAGATTCATCGCTTCACTCCCTTAGTCGTTTCTAATCAAACCCGCCTGCAGGCGATTATGATGTGGAAGATGATGAATCGTCACCGACATGAAGGCCGAGTCCTCCTACTAGACATCCTTTTCGACACATGGCCCGACCGCAGTAAAACAAGACCAACTAAAAGACGACATTCCTGTGACGACGCCTGTCACACTGGGAAAATCAATCTACCGGGCCGAACCTACGCCAGAATGGAACCTAAGCTCGAGCTCACCAACTCCTCGTTATACCCGTATTTCCATAGTATATACGGAGGGACGTACGTACGACAATTTGTGACTTAAAGTTTGGGTAGTGTCGAAATTTTGTGCACAACCCCGTGAAAGAATCGCTGACTAAACGCTTTATCAACTTGCAAGGGAAAATTCCGCCATGTCGCTTTGTATTTTTGCGATTTTTCCGAGCGACGAACATTTTTGGGTTAACGGTAGGTGACACTTGTCACCCTGCCGCGGCTCAGCGGACGATCGGGACGCCTCCTCCTTGTCAGGTGCCTTGTTTTGGCCTTGTTTTGCGCCTTGTTTTGTGCCATGTTTTGCGAGTAGGGTTAGGTGCACTTGGCTTGATCTTGGCCTTACACTTGCCTCGCACATGGCTTGATCTTGTCCATCGTCGCCCTTGGCTTCCCTATAAATACCCCCTTAGTGATGAACTTCTTCATCCACCTCACTTTGTCTAAGTCTTGAAATCCCTCCTCCCTCAGTGGCTCTCGCCCAAACACTAGCCCCCTTTCGTAAGTGCTTGGCCGAGAGGTACCTCCTCGGTGTGTTCTGCCTGGCGGGTACCCCTAGCCTAGTTGTTTGAGAAATATACCCTCCTCGTGGTATTGAAATACTTCCAAGTATTGTTATAATGCCCAAAATACCTTAGCCTTTACCTTGTAGTATTCCAAAAGTTACTCTATACGTAGAGCCTTAAATACTACCTTTGTCATTTTAGTCTCAAACCGAAACCCTAAGGAAATCTTCATAGTTGGTCAAGATTTAAGTAGAAGCTGGTTAGAACTTCTAAGGGTTGTTTGGAGCGATCGAGCGCACAGAGCAGAGAGCTAAACATTGCTCAGATCGACATTATAACTTGGATAATTTTGGGCTTATCGAGGTAAATATTCTGTCCTTATTGTAATTGGAAATTACATGTCAGAGGATTATATAGTTGAAGTATACTATATATAGAACTGAACATAGCTTTGGCAATGTCTTTGACTTAAGCCCAATATAAAGAAGAGAATCGAATCAGAATTACATAGATCAGACAGAGACTTGTGGTATTATCGTTAGTAGAATTGTATACGCCCGTTAGACGATAACCCCGGTTGGCTTCGTAGCTACCGATAGAGAGGAGATTTACGCGGCCATGGGGACGTACGAATTTTCTCAGAATACGGAACCGCGGTTAGAAGTTAATAGACGCCAGGCCTTATGCGGAAGTACGAGCAGCGATTCTACTTGAAGAGTGGAAAAGGCTAGCCGTTACGTGATCGCGAGCGCTGCTTATCGTCGATAATCGCCGCGAGGTATGCGAACCTCTTCCTATCCTCGCTAGCATGATATTTTGTAAACTATGTAGCACGTAGACGCATACGTGTTAAATGAAATGTTGGTTCAAAACATAGGTGTTATGATAGCTTTACGGAAGTTAGTTATAACGACTCTATGTGGGTAAAAGAATGGTTTATCGATTGTAGGTTAAGAGACTTGATCTTGTAAGATAAGAGACTTAGCTTATTTGACTTGTTATATAACATTTTGTTAAAAATGTCAGAAACCTCATTCGCGAGTAATGAGTACTTGGTTTTAAAAAGAATAATGTTTTACCGATTTCGAAATGAGAATAAGGTTTAACAAACCATAGCAAATGCTTAATAAAGGAAAATGTATCGACGAATGGCTAATTGTTATTAAAACCAAGAGAAACCTCCATCCGCATGTAAGCCAAGATAAGACAAAATTGTATTACATTTCCTAGATCATGGTCAGAGCAAGATTGTTATAAACAAGAATAAACGACTCAAGACATATGTTACTCAATGGTTTTAAAAGGATTAAGACTACGAGTTATGAAACCTTTCTAAAATGAGAACTCGAGCATTTGAAATTAGGCAACTTGAACGCTTGGAAAATAATGTTGTTACTTGATTTTACAAAGGGAAGTATTTTGGTTTACTTAAAAGATAGTCACTCTATTTTTATACTACTGTATTACGTGACTTTTGTAAAAGGAACTGATCCTTTAAAAAGAGTTAACGATGTAGTACTGGGGTTAAAACCCTAATTGTTGTAATAAAATATAAGTCTATGAATTTGTCGAACTTGCCTACGCTTGTTGTGATAGCCTTTGTTGTGCAAGTTGTATCTCCGCGTTACCGCTGACTCGCCGAGGTCGACTATCCGTCGAGAACTTACCCGACGCACGGCAGTGACGAGAATTCCACGCACGCCCCGTTGATAGAATTATTTATGCTAATCGCTGACATACCGACACGACGCGCGGCGCATCGTACATGGTTCCATTTTGATTGATGCCTAGTTGTTTCTTTCGACATATCGACACGACGCGTGGCGCACGCATGGTTCCATCGGGATTGCTGCCTTGTTGTTTCTTCGACATACCGACATGGCGTGGCCCACGAGTATGCTTCCATTTTGATCGTTATCTTGTTATTCGCTGGACATACCGACACGACGGGTGGCCCACGAGTACGCCTCCATTTCGATTGTTATCCGATATTTCTTCGACATACCGACATCGACGGGCGCCCACGCATGTTTCCATCGACGGTTCCATGGCCACGCTTATACCGAGGTGAGATACCGGCACGCGTCTGCCAAGCGTTAAATTCGGTTATATTTGAGTGATGACTGGCGGGTCGAGTCCCCGACTTGACACGATCGCTTAGGTCAGGAATCGTAGTTTTGTTATCATACATGTCTCCTGCTTTCTATATAGATCGTTATGATTTCATTTACGATTTTTCGGGCCGCATACTTGGTACTGTTGAATCGACTTCTTCGGGCCGCTCATGCCGCAGTAGAGGTACATCGGCTGCCGATCCTCGCCTTCGATCATCGCTCATTGGGAAGCTCCGCTTTCTCCGAGGCTTATCTTGCATGTTACCCCGAGTCAGAGGTCCTGTACATTCGTGGTATGGCGGCCCCGTCCCGCCACGTTGTATAAAACTCTTAGAGGTCCAGAGTAATCGCAAGTGTGGTTTGAAAGGGATTAAACTGCTCGCTTTGAAAGACTTGTATATATATATTATCGAAGGTGACCGCTTGGTCGGCCTGCTTTATGATCATATATCTTGTTTCATGTTTAAGTTTTATTTCCGCGATTTACTCGATGTCAGATCACCAGGATGCCCGGTATATCACCACGCCCCGAACGGTCGTGACAAAAGTGGTATCGTGAGCGCTTAATCCTCTGAAAGTGTCTACGCATCGTTCTAGTAGAGTCTTGATTATCACGTGTCAGGCACCACATCTATAATCGTGAGGTCGCAGGACATTTAGGATCGGTTTCCATTCTTCTCATTCCGAGATCGCGCTCAGAGTTGTAAGTCGACCCTCCGACGATCTCGCTTTTTACCGCTATGCCTCCGCAAGTGCAACCAGAGCCCGGGCGGCAAGGCCGAGGAGTCGCTAGCGAGATACAGAGGAGTACGAGGGCGCAGCCCTGGCCAAGACTGAGATTGTGCTTCGACGGCGAAGTTTTGCGACGCCGCCAAATTTCAAAGAAGCTAGAGTCGCAGAAGGGTCGCCGAGACCACAGCACCGAGCCTCCACCCCACACCGCGCAGGAGTTGGGGTACAAGCGAGATGGTCGCTGTCGCCGTGATCGTGGCCGCATACGCAGGATAGGCCGGACGCAGCAGCCTGGGCCCAGAGCACCAGCGTTCACCCCGAGCGCATAGCTGAGGCTACGGACTTTCTCGAGTCAGCCCGCCATAGTTTTACGGGTCAAGGCTCGAGGATGATCCGCAGGAGTTCATCCGGCAGCCATAGCGGGTCGCGAGAGTGATCAAGGCTTCGAGACCGAAGCCGGTGGTCTTAGGTTCGTGACGGCCGCATGATACCGCAGCCGACCGGTTTGATTCGCGAGTTGTCCCGGGAGAGTACGCGCTCAAAGCAGATGGGACGAAGTTCTCGCAGGCATTCCTCACTCACTTCTTGCCTCCGCAGACGGCGAGAGGGCACGCCGACGTGATTTATGATGCTTAGATGCAGGGCGACGGTTCGAGTACAACGTGAGTTTGACTCGCCGCTCAGATGTCCCCGCTGGTGGCAACCATGGAGATGAGTGCACCGCCACGCCACCGGCTAGATGATTACTTGACAGAGGTTGTTCGTGTAGCTCTTCACCGTACGACATTGCCCGCACGCAGCTCACGCACCAGACGCGAGGCACCGAGAGGTCGACGGAACGACCGGATCGCCAGGCAGGCCAGACAGGTCTTCGGCGACTTTCGAGGCGGACCGCCAAAGAAGAAGTTAGTTATGCACTCCCGCCAAGACAGAGTGGTCCTCCACCGCCTTCGTGAGCAGGTCGTGGCTCCGCGGTTCAGATTTTGAGAGCAGGGTGTTAGCCACCAAGCCACCCCTACCTCGCTGTGATCGCCGCGTAGGCTCCATTTCGTGAGTGTCGTAATTTGGGAGTTTGTTTTGCATGACAGCAGGCCATTTTGCAGAAATTGTCCGACTGCAGGTAGCGTGACGTAGAGACTCTACCTTCAGATCTATGGTCGTTCATCACCTTCTACAGCATACTCGCAGCGTGCCTATGATTAGAGTAAAGCATGGATACGTGTATATCCTTAACCTCTGTAGTTTTGGTATGCTTGATATTATGATCTTATTATCGCGTGCTATGTACTGATAGCATTGTGTTATTTCAGTTAGAAACACGGTTAGTCGGAAGCGGTAAGTACGGGGTATGGTAAGTGTGAACCTTAGAATATTTCACGATCGAGACCTCAGAGGTAAGGTCGCCTCGAGTAAAAGATTTATTTTATGTTTGACCTTATCGAGCGCGTAGTATACGTGGGAGATATTTGTGTGATAAGTCCACGGTTGTGTAAAATGAAAGTGGTGGCTTTCATGACGTGAATTAGTAAGATTGTTCCGTATCGGCGAGCAAGAGTCAGCGCGACGGGGTCGCCGAGGGCGACGCGTCAACCCAGAGTCTGCTTGAGCTGGGTCGGGCCTGCGGTCCCGCCAGACGGTAGGGTCACGAGGTGCTAGGCCCCGCTTAGGTGACCATCGTATGAGTTCGTGGATATGTTCGACTGCAGCCGTTCGCGAAGGCCGGAATGGCCTTAAAGAAGATCGAGGCTAGTAAGATGACCAAGCGTCGAGGTAATGGCTCCAAATTTTGGGAATCAAGTATGGTACGATACCGAGAGTTCAAGTGACTACGACGACATGGAAAGAAGTGAACGCGTGTTAGCGTAATAAGAGATCATTTTGTTGTGAAGTGAAGATGCTGGCGGAGCATTCTTTAAACCATGCGAGGCTTGCTGTGATATTGCAGGTTCTCGCCGCTCGGGTTTAAGTATTTGGCGCTTGTTATCTTACGGCCACGCTGTGGCATTGGAAACTTGGTTAAAGTTAAGAAGGAACTTCTTCGTTATCCGCCTGGAAGCGAACATTCGGACGAATGTTTCGGGCGAGGAGAATGTTATACCCGATTTCCAGAGTATATACGTAAGGACGCACGCATTTACAATTTGAGACTTAAAGTTTGGCTAGTTTCAAATTTTGTGCACAACCCCGTAAAGAATCATTTTTCGACTAAACGCTTTATCGAACTTCATGGGCGGAAAATTCGCTATGTCGCTTTTGTATTTTTGATTTTTCCGAGCGACTTTAACATTTTGGGCCAACGAGAGGTGACACTTGTCACCCTGCTGGCGGTTTGGTGGACGATCGGGACGCCTCCTCCCTTGTTGCGTGCCTTGTTTTGGCCTTGTTTTGGCCTTGTTTTGTGCCATGTTTTGCGAGTAGGGTTAGGGTGCACTTGGCTTGATCTCGCCTTACACTTGCCTCGCACATGGCTTGATCTTGTCCATTGGCCCCTCGCTTCCCTATAAATACCCCCTTAGTGATTTAACTTCTTCATCCACTCCTCACTTTGTATAAGTCTTGAAATCCCTCCTCCTCTCAGGCTCTCGCCCAAACACTAGCCCCCTTTCGTAAGGCTTTGGCCGCAGGGTACCCTCCTTGGTGTTCTAGCAGGGTACCCCTAGCCTAGTTGTTTCGAGAAATATACCCTCCTCAGGTATTGAAATACTTCTCCAAGTATTGTTATAATGCCCAAAATACCTTAGCCTTTACCTTGTAGTATTCCAAAAGTTACCTCTATACGCAGAGTCTTAAATACTACCTTTTGTCCTTTTTAGTCTCAAACCGAAACCCTAAGGAAATCTTCATAGTTGGTCAAGATTTAAGTAGGTTGGTTAGAACTTCTAAGGGTTGTTTGGAGCGGATCGAGCGCACGAGTAGAGCTAAACATTGCTCAGATCGACATTATAACTTGATAATTTTGGGCTTATCGAGGTAAATATTCTGTCCCCTTATCAGAATTGGAAATTACATGTTGTAGGATTATATAGTTGAAGTATACTATATATAGAATCAACATAGTTTTGCGGCAATGTCTTTTTGACTTAAGCTCAATATAAAGAAGAGAATCGAATCAGAATTACATAGATCAGACATGAGACTTGTGGTATTATCGCTTAGTAGAATCAGATACGCCCGTTAGACGATAATCGCCACGACCCAACTCGCCTGCGGATCGTGCCTTACCGCACCCTAGTGATACAACATCGTAGTAATCACGAACATAACACAAAGAACATAAAATAACAAGAAGTGTACAACAATTATCTTTAGAAAACTTGCCTTTCAAGATATATATAAATAACAACTCTTTCAAACCGAACAGCTTAATCCTTTTTACAAACCCCGCCACAACAAGATTACATGCACTTACGAATGATATGACAATCACGACGACAGTGGCTCCGCCATACCTTCGAATGTAAGCACCTACAAATAACAGGACTATACCAAGATAAGCCTCCGAGAAACGAGTTTCCCAAACGCCGAATCGCGACTCCAAGAGCGAGATCAACGATCGGTGTACATTTACTCATGCAGATGAACGCACTTCAAGCGAGGTCAAGACGACAGTACCAAGTATGTGAAATCAAAATATCAGAATGAAATCATAGCACTATATAAAACAGAGACATGTATGATAACCAAACTACGCTACAATAAATAAAAATATGTCAAGTCGTGACTCACGCCTCAAAGTCATCACTCAATATAACTACGGGTCTCACGCCCACAACATCAATCACGCCCGTGGAATACCTTCTCACCGCAGCCTATGATAGAAAAGCACCAAGGAATACACATGAACACCGTGTCCCACCTGTCATCATAAAACCGCACGGTAAGTACGAAGGCATACCACTACTAGAACCACGCATAACAAGCGTCATAAATCAGACGAGATCCGCTTGCATCGCCACATGATCAAAGCCGCCACTCGCTCGCAGATCTAACGCGCGCTTCAGCCTCGAACTTCCCGCAGCTCCGCATAGGCCACTCCAATGGCCCGCATGAGGTATTCCCGCATCGAGGGTAGCTACTCCCAAGATCGCCCCGACTCGCACCGCATGGCCACATAGACCGCATGACCTATAAAGGCCGCACACTAACTCGAACTCTCGTGAGTTCCGCAAGATAGCCCCAGACCCGCATTTAGGTATTCTCAATCACGGTCCTGCATCACCGAAGTCTACCCCAGACGGAGGCAGCTTAACCCCTAATCGCCAGTGGTATAATACCAACATAACGCTTTATCGCTTAAACAACATAAGCACAATCATGCGGAAATCCCTTTACACAAACATCACAAGATACTAACACACGAAGATCCTAACATGTTTATTTATCAAATCAAACAAGAAAGTATTTACAAGGCTATCACAAACCAACACAATCAAATTATTCACACAAGGTACTTTCTACTATACGATTAACAAGATCGGTTTTTTCCCCAAAGTACTTCATACATTAACTCTTTAAGAGAGACGTTTTTCACAAATAGTCACACAATACTGTAGTATATGAAAATAGATTGATTATCTTTGAAGTAAATCAAAACACTTCTCTTTGTAAAATCAAGTACAACATTCTTTTCCAAACGCTCAAGTTTGCCTAATTTCAATTACTCAAGTTTCTCATTTTCAAAGGTTTCAGAGTTCATAGTTTTAATCCCTTAAAACAATTTGAGAAACATATATTTTATGTGAGTAGTTATTCTTGTTCATAACAATTTATTACAAATAGCATGATCTAGAAATGTAATATCATTTTGTCTCATCTTAGCTTTACGCAGATGAAGTTTCTATCGGTATTAATAATACTTTATTAATCAAAACATTTCCTTTATTAGCTGGTGGTTTGTTCGACATTCATTCCGATTAAATTAGTAAAACATCATTCCTTTTGAAAACTAAGTACTCATTACTCACGAACGAGGTTTCACACTTTTAACAAAATTCAATCAAGTCAAGTCTCTTATCTTTAAGATCAAGTCTCTTAACTTTTATAATCAATAAATCATTCATTTTATCTTTCTTAAGACGTTATACCTAACTTCCCATAAAGCTAGTATAACTCTTATGTTATCAACACCAAGTGTTACTTTTTTTTTCAAAAGCTTCTAATACTTTTGACATACTTCAAAGTTCTTTATCATTCAAAGCTTAAGTCAAAAGACATTGCTGCATAACCACGCTCAATTAACACGCCGCACGCCTACCGTGACTATATATACTTCTTTAAAATATCATGCCAAGCGATAGAAGAGTCACATACCTCGCGACGACATCGACTATTAGCAATTCGCCCACGGCCATAACCCGGCTAGCCTGTCCACCTTCTCAAGAGCACATGCTACTGCAACATTCAACCTAAACAAAGTTATACAAGTCTATCAAAGTCTAGACTACTCAGAGAATAAATCTAGATACAAGATCCTACGGAAAATCAAGCAAAGACTTCCTATCCACAAACTACACAAGTTGTTATACCTCAGATTTGCAGTATGTACGTGAGGCGCACGTATTATAATTTGAGCCTTAAAGTAAGCATAGTTTCGAAATTTGTACACAAGTGCCAAAAGAGTCGCTTCCGACTAAACGCTTCACAATTTACGTAGGAAAATTCTGCCTATGTCATTTATAATTTTATGGATTTTTCCGAGAGACGAACATTTTGATCAACTGAGGGTGACATGTGTCACCTCACATCGGCCTCGAGTGGACTAAGAAAAGGGACGAACAAGGTGGCCTTTAGTTGGTAGGATATTTTGCGTTGGCGCGGTAGATGGATAAGTGCACACGGCTTAAATATAGCCCTACACTTGCCTTACACTGAGGATTCGCCATCGGGTCGCCCTTTCGACCTATAAATACCCCTCTTATGTTGATGAACTTCTTCATCCAAAAATCATTTCTAAGTGTTAAAATCTCTTCCCTTAAGTGTAGGCTTCTCGCCCAAATCACCTCCCTCGAGAGCCCTCGCCGAGAGCCTCCTCCCTCAGGTGTTTAGCCATGGGTACCCCTAGCCTAGTTGTCTCGTATAAATACCCCTTTGTGGTATTGAAATACTCTCCAAGTATTGTTATAATGCCCAAATACTCGCCCAAATACCTTGTAGTATTCCCAAGGTTACACTTATACAAAAGCCTAAAATACTATTATACTTCCTCACTACAAAAACGAAACTCCTAAGTAAATCTTCACCAGTAGTCAAGTTATAAGTAGAAGTGGTTAGAACTTCTAAGGGTTGTTTGGAGCGGCCTGAGCGCACGAGTAGAGCTAGACCTTGCTCAGATCGACATTTAAACTCTGATAATTTGGGCTTATCGAGGTAAACACTTCGACCTTCTATCAGAATCGGAAATTACACGCTGAGGAATATATAGTTGAAGTATACTATATATAGAATTGAACATAGTCAAAGGCAATGTCTTTTGACTTAAGCCCGATTAATACTTACAGAATGCTTCATGACTTAAGCCCGAATTTAAATAGCAGAATCGAATCAGATTTACATAGGATCAGACATAAGAGACTTGTGTATCATTGCGGTAGTAGAATTGTACACGCCCGTTAGAGCAAACCCCAAGTTGGCTTCGTAGCTACTGACAGAGAGAGATTTACGCTGTCATGTGTGTGGGGAGGTCACGAATTTTCTCGTGAGAATATTCTACATCGAGATCTAGGATGTTAATAGCGCCAGGGCCTCTATAGTCAAGTACTACGATGGCGTGATCTATTTGGCTTGAGTAGCCGACTTGAGGTACTGAGCATTTTGCTATTAGTCGATAATCGTCATGAGGTACGCGAACCTCTTCCTATCTGCTCTAGCATGATATGTGTATAACTATGTAGTACGGCAGACGCATACGTGTTTAATGTATTTGATTGTTTGAAACATAAAGTGTTATAACAATTTACGGGAAGTCGTTATAACACTTTACGTAGGTAAGAAAATGTTTGTGGTTTCAAAGTGGTAAATCGATTTGACTTATAACAGATTTGACGTGTAGTAATAAAGACCAAGTGTTTCAAAAGACCTTTTGAAAGAAGAGTAATACTTGGCTTTGAAAACATAAGAGTTGTACTAGCTTTACGGGAAGTTAGGTATAACGCCCAAGAGTGATAAAAAGAACGGTTTAATCGATTTTTGTAAGATAAGAGACTTGACTTAACGGTATTGATATGAATTTTGTTGTGTGAAACCTCATTCGTGAGTAATGAGTACTGGTTTTAAAAGGAATAACGCTTTACCGATTTCTAAATCGTAATGAGTATCGACAAACCACCGCAATATGCTAATAAAGGAAAATGTATCAATAATGAAGTATGGTATTAAACCAAGAGAAACCTCCATCCGCATAAGCTAAGACGAGACAAAATGATATTACATTTCCTAGATCACGGTCGCTTAATAAGATTGATTATAAACAAGAATAACCTACTCACATATAAGACATATGTTTCTCAAAACGCTTAAAGGAGAATTATGTTTAAAGGATTAAAACTATGAACTACGAAACCTTTTCTAAAATGAGAAACTCGAGCATTTGAAATTAGGCAAACTTGAACGCTTGGAAAATAAGGTTGTTACTTGATTTTACAAAGGAAAGCATTTTGGTTTACTTAACAATGTTAGTCACCTATTTTTATACTACTGTATCGTGACCTTTGTAAAAGAAACGGATCTTTAAAAGTAATTTAACGTGACGTAGTACTTTAGGTAAAACCCGACTTCGCATAAAATGAAAGTACTTGAGTCAGGTATAACTTGCCTACGCTTGTCATTGCGAAGTTTGCCATGCTTGTTGTTGTGAAACTTGCCTATGCTTGTCGTGATAGCCTTTGTTGTATTGCACTTCGCCTCTCACGAGGGCCTTGATTTGTTATGAACGATTCTACACCGAGTCCCACGAGACGGGCAGTGGACACGATTTCATTTGATTCTACACCGAGTCCCACGAGACGGCAGGACACGATTTCATTTGATTATACACCGAGTCCCACGACGGGCAGTGACACGATTCCATCCGATTATACACCGAGTCCCACGAGACGGGTCGACACGATTTCATCCGACATACACCGAGTCCCACGAGACGGGCGTGACACGATTCCATCCGATTATTCACCGAAGTCCCACGACGGGCCGACACGATTTCATCCGTTATCATACATGTCTCCCGCTTTATATAGACTATTATGATTTCATTTACGCCTTTTACGCTTCACATACTTGGTACCAGATCGACTCTCTTCGGGCCGCTCACGCCGCAGTGGAAGTACATCGGCCAGGATCCTCGCCATGGATCACGCCACGCGGCCAGAAGCCCCATTTCTTCTGAGGCTTATCTTTGCATGTTACCCGAGTCAGAGATTCTTATACATCTGTGTGGTATGACGGCCCCGCCCCGCCATAGCCGCAGAAAATCTAGAGGTCTGTAGTAATCGCCAAGTGTGGTTTGTAAAAGGATAACTCGTTCGGTATTTACGTATATACGACGAAGGCAAATCGCTGGTTGACTCGCTTATTTATCTTGTCTCTTAATTCATGTTCATGTTTTTATTTCCGCTGATTTTCTCGACGTTGTATCACCAGTGGTGCCTTGCCTACAGGCATCACCACGCCCCTGAACGGTCGCGATGGTATCGTGAGCGCTTAGTCCTCTGAAAGGTCTACAGACTGTCTAGTAGAGTCTTGATTATCGTGTGTCAGGCACCACATCTATAATCGTGAGGCTATAGGACATTTAGGATCGGTTTCCATTCTTCTCATTCCGAGATCGCGCCTGTAGCCGCTGATAAGTCGACCCTCCGACGTATTCCTTTCCTTTACCGCTTACGCCCGCGTAGGCAACCTGTGCCCGATGGGCAAGGCAAATGAGGGAGTCTAGTGAGATACAGAGCAAGACGAGGGCGCAGCCCTGGCCAAGGCTCGAGACAAGCTTCTCCGACGGCGAAGCTTCGCGACGCCACCAAAGACCAAAGAAGCTTAGAGTCGCAAAGAAATGGTCGCCGAGACTACGCACTGAGCCTCTAGTCCCACACCGGAGCAGATGAGACGGGTACAAGGAGATGGCTCGCCATCGCTGTGGTCGTGGGCCGATATGGCGATAGCCGACGCAGCAGCCTCATTTCAAGAGCACCCGTAGTTCACCCCGAGCGCATGGGCTGAGGCCACGTGACTTTCTCGAGTCAGAGCCCGCCGTTGTTTTATGGATCGAGCCGAGGATGACCTCGTGAGTTTATCCGGCTACCACACGCCGATCGTGAGAGTGATCGTGGTCTCAGAGGCGTAATCGGTGGTATTGGTTCACATCACCGCGTGATACCGCAGCTTGATCGTTTGATTCGCGAGTCGTCCCGGAAGAGTACGACTTCCACTGTACGGGACGAAGTTCTCGGCGGTTTTTCTTGCACATTTCTTGCCCCACAAACGGCGAGGGCTCGGCCGATGATTTTTGACGCTGAGGCAGATCGCGATGGTTAGAGAGTACAACGCGAGTTCGACCATTAGCTTCAGATGTTCCACGTGGTAGCCGACATGAGGACAGAGTACACCGCCACGCCACCGGCCGATGATTACCGCGCAGGCTTGTACGCGTAGCTCTTCACCGCACGGACATTGCTCGCACGCAAGCTCACGACCAGACGCGAGGCACTGAGAGGTCGACTGAATGACCGAGATCACAGGTAAGAGGCCGTAATGCAGGTCCTTTGGTAACTTTCGAGGCGACCGCCAAAGAAGAAGCCTAGTTATGTACTTCCACCAAGATGCGGTGGTCCCACACCGCCGTGACGCTCTGGTATTCGAGCCGGTCGAGCCCGTGGCTTCGTTCACGATATACGGGTTCTAGCCACCGTTCGTGTTTTCTCGCCAGCACGATGTGGCAAACGCCATCCCGGGAATGTCGCTTTTTATCGGGTGCTTGTTTTTCTCGCGCCGCCGTGGCTATATGACGAAACCGCCCTAAGAGAAGGACGCAAACAGACGACTCACCACGGTCGCGTGTTCATCGCTTTCTACAATGCATACTACAGGCAGTAGGTGCTTATGATTAGAGCGGAGCAGAGATTCGTGTATATCCTTAACCTCTAGAGATTTGTATGCATTTATATAATGACCTTCTTATCAGGTGCTACGTCGATAGCGCATGTCAAGTTGGGCTAGAAAGCACGTTAGTCGAAAGATATGATGGGCATGGAAAGCGAACCTTAGAATATTTCGTGGCCGAGACCTTAGAGGTAAGTTCATCTTGAATAAAAGATTTTACTGCTAGTCTTTGTCAAATACTCGTCTGCGATAAATGTGTCAGGATAAGTCCACGGGCAGTGTAAAATGGAAGTGGTAGCTTTTATGACTGCTTAGGTAAGATTGTTCCGATCGTGAAACAAGAACTCGACGATTAAGCAGTCGGGTCAGTTGCCGCGCCAACCCGCTACCCGCTTCGGCGCTGGGTCACTGGTGGTCCCGCCAGCGGTAGGTCACGAGGGTGCTGTGCCCAAGTTTAGTTGACCATCGATGATGAGTTCGCGCGTGTTCGACCGTGGTTAGACGCTAAGGCCCGGAATGGCCTTAAGGAAGATCGAGGCTATTAAGATAACCAAGTCGAGGCGCGACTCCAAGGTTTTGAAAATCAAGCGATCGTGGTACGATACTGTAAGAGTTCGAGTGTTCGGAAGAGTACGACGAAAGCGGCGAAGTGAACTTGGCCGAATGATGGAAGAAATCATTTTTGAGAAACGAACGCGGGCGGAGTGTCCTCGACCAAGAGCGAGAGTTGGTATTGTTTTGCATCATCGGCGGTTCCTCGCTGGCCCGGATTTATGTAATTGCGCGCATGTGTTATTTCGCGTACTGCGGGCGCTGGCAACTTGTTAGAAGAACTTTATCGTTATCCGTCTGAGAAGGAACATTCGGACGAATGTTTCGGGCGAGGGGAGAATGTTATACCCCGTATTTCCGCAGTAATGCACGCGAGGCGCACGATTATAATTTGAGCCTTAAAGTAAGCATAGTTTCGAAATTTGTACACAAGTGCCAAAAGAGTCGCTTTCCGACTAAACGCTTCATTAGCTTACGAGGGAAAATTCCGCTATGTCATTTATAATTTTTATGATTTTTCCGAGAGACGAACATTTTCGATCAACGAGTGCGACATGTGTCACCCTCACATCGCCTCGAGTGGACTCGCAAAAGGGACGAACAAGGTGGCCATTAGGTAGGATATTTCGTGCTTAAGTGCGCGTAGATGGATAAGTGCACACGGCTTAAATCTAGCCCTACACTTGCCTTACACTCGAGGATTCGCCATCGTCGGCCTTTCGACCTATAAATACCCTCTTATGTTGATGAACTTCTTCATCCAAAAATCATTTCTAAGTGTTAAAATCTCTTCCCCTTATGTAGTTCTCGCCCAAATCACCTCCCTTCGAGAGCCCTCGCCGAGAGCCTCCTCCCCTCAGGTGTTTAGCCGTGGTACCACCCCTAGCCTAGTTGTCTCGTGATAAATACCCTCTTTGTGGTATTGAAATACTCTCCAAGTATTGTTATAATGCCCAAATACTGCCCAAATACCTTGTAGTATTCCCAAGGTTACACTTATACAAAAGCCCGTAAAATACTATTATACTTCCTCACCACAAAAACGAAACCCTAAGTAAATCTTCACCCGTAGTCAAGTTATAAGTAGAAGTGGTTAGAACTTCTATGGCGGTTGTTTGAGCGGCCTGAGCGCACTGAGCAGAGCTAGACCTTGCTCAGATCGACATTTAAACTCTGATAATTTTGGGCTTATCGAGGTAAACACTCGACCTTCTATTGTAATTGGAAATTACATGTTGTAGGAATATATAGTCAAGTATACTATATATAGAATTGAACATAGTTGCGGCAATGTCTTTGACTTAAGCTCGATTAATACTTACGCAATGTCTCGCACTTAAGCCCAATTTAAATAAGAGAACCGAATCAGATTTACATAGATCAGACATAAGAGACTTGTGTAGCATTGCTGTAGTAGAATTGTACACGTCCGTTAGACGTGCAACCCCTCGTTGGCTTGCAGCTACTGACAGAGAGAGAGATTTACGCCGCCAAGTGTGTGAGGAGGCCAATTTTCTGAGAATATTCTACATCGAGATCTAGGATGTTAATAGGCGCCAGGCCTCTATAGGTTGAAGTACTACGATGGCGCGATCTACTTGGCTACGAGAGCCGACTGGCTTGAGGTACTTGGAGCATTTTGCTATTAGTCGATAATCGCCGCGCAGGTACGCGAACCTCTTCCTATCCGTTTCTAGATGATACGTGTATAACTATGTAGTACGGCAGACGCATACGTGTTTAATGTATTTGATTGTTTGAAACATAAAGTGTTATAACCGCTTATGGAAGTTGGTTATAATACTTTACGTAGGTAAGAAAATGCTTTGGGTTTCAAAGTGGTAAATCGATTTGACTTATAACAGTTTGATGTGTAGTAATAAAGAACTTGAAGTGTTTCAAAAGACCTTTTGAAAGAAGAGTAATACTTGGCTTTGAAAACATAAGAGTTGTACTAGCTTTACGGGAAGTTAGGTATAACGCCCAAGAGTGATAAAAAGAATGGTTTATCGATTTTTGTAAGATAAGAGACTCGACTTAATGGTATTGATATGAATTTTGTTAAAGTGTGAAACCTCATTCGTGAGTAATGAGTACTTGATTTTAAAAGGAATAACGCTTATCGATTTCTAAATCAGAACGAGTATCGACAAACCACCGCAGCTGCTAATAAAGGAAAATGTATCAATAATGAAGTATGGTATTAAAACCAAGAGAAACCTCCATCCGCACAAGCTAAGACGAGACAAATGATATTACATTTCCAGATCATGGTCGCTTAATAAGATTGATTATAAACAAGAATAACCTACTCACATATAAGACATATGTTTCTCAAAACGCTTAAAGGAGAATTATGTTTTAAAGGATTAAAACTATGAACTACTAAACCTTTCTAAAATGAGAAACTTGAGCATTTGAAATTAGGCAAACTTGAACGCTTGGAAAATAAGTTTTTTTTTTTTTTTAGGTAAATGCAAATATTATTACTAAACCGAAGAAAAGTGGCTACAATCAATCATCGAGGTTCTCACCCTCAACGAATTTAAAGAAGAAACGCGGGAGTAAGGAGTTGTCACCGGGCGTGCCATTACGTTAAGGGATAAAATCATAGAGTACTTATAGGATGTTGTTTTAATCTCGTAATGACCTCTTCTCGCGCGAAGTTTGTGCCTTCAAAGAGCAAAGGTGTTCCTTGTCCTCCAAATCTCATGACCATAACGCAGAAGGCAATTAAGGTTGCTTTTGCTCTGATGCCTGCTCACAGAGTCTTTTTAATCCATTTGAGAGAACTTTCAACAAATGGTCATTTCTCTCTTAATTCCCAACCGCCTCTTATGCTTTTCCAAATCAAACGTGTAGGGGCATGTGAAGAAGAGGTGCTCTCTTGTTTCATTTGCTTGCTCAGTAACCCACAAGACTTATCCTCCGTGTCGAGATAGGAAAGGGTGTCCTTTGTAGCTAACCGCTTACAATTTATCCACATGGTGAACGAGAACCAGTGGGATGAATCCTCTCCAGATTTGTGACATCCAAGGCTTTTTATCTTGCTAGAGCGCAAGATCTCATATACGAGGCTTGAATCAAATTTACCGCTGGTACAACATTTTGCTAATCCTAAGAATTGCAACTCCTTGGCTACCAAAGATGGAAACAAGTTTGTCGCAGATCCCGCAAATCTTTCTCATTGGGGAGTCTCTAGACGCACTCATAGTCCCAAAAAGAATCGCTCTCAAATAAAAGTCTGATCCATCGACCCAAAGCCAGTCCGCTTCGCGCTGGTTTGCCATATAGATCGGATAGCAGGTACGGTTCCAACTCGATATTCATAAGGCCCAAACCTCCTTCCGATTGAGGCAGGCAAATGGTCTCCCAGCAACTCGGGTGGTTTCACCCCATAAGAACTGGATACAGTGCAGATCTACCTTGCTGAGTACAAAGGCACAATAGGGCGGCCCGAACCAAAAACTCTCAACCCTCGATGATCGACCTAATAAGCTCTAGCTTGCCCGCATAGAAAGAGTGCGGTGTCCCCATTTCGAATGTAATTCGAAATAGCATTAGTGAAAGCGAGCAAATTGATCCATCGAGACCGAATCGGGGACAAAGGATCCCTGGCACCGCATCGAAAGCTACCAATGCCGAATCCAACCTCGCCAAGATCAAATCACGCACTCATCATGTACTGCTAAGTAGACTGAGGATTTGATGGATTAAGAGTTAACCTGCAGACATCCTCCAACTCCTCAGACATACCATAAGAATCTCAACCAAGAAATATCACCTTTGGCAAAGAGCATGAGGTCATCCGCAAAGGCAAGATGAGTAATACCCATCCTTTACATTTTGGATAATAAGAGAAAGCTCTAGCCTCGCTCCTCATTTTAAGCATCCTCAAAGGTAATCCATACACAAGATAAAGAGCGCTGGGGACATAGGATCACCTTGTCTAAGTCCGCGCTACCCTTGAAGTAACCATGCAACTCACCGCTGATAGAAAGAGAGAAGGACGCTGAGCAAACACACTCCACGATCCACCGACAAATATGTCCGAAAGTCGAGGCCTCTAATACCGAATCAAGGAAACTCCAAGAGACCGTGTCAAAAGCTTTCCTAAGATCCACCATGAGCATGCACCTAGGTGAGACTCTGGCTCTATTAAATCCTCTCACAAGCTCCTGTGCTATATAAACATTGTTACTTGATTTTACAAAGGAAAGCATTTTGGTTTACTTAACAATGTTAGTCACTCTATTTTTATACTACGGGTATCGGGTGACCTTTGTAAAAGAAATGGATCTTTAAAAGGAATTTAACGACGTAGTACTTTAGGTTAAAACCCGACTTTGGCATAAAATGAAAGTACTTTAAGTTGTGTATAACTTGCCTACGCATGTTGTGAAGCTTGCCTATGCTTGTTGTTGTGAAACTTGCCTATGCTTGTTGTGATAGCCTTTGTTGTATTTCGCACTCGCCTCTCGATGGAGGCCTTGATTTGTTATGAACGATTCTACACCGAGTCCCACGAGACGGGCAGGGACACGATTTCATTTGATTCTACACCGAGTCCCACGAGACGGGCAGGACACGTATTTCATTTGATTATACACCGAGTCCCACGACGGGCGTGGACACGATTCCATCCGATTATACACCGAGTCCCACGAGATGGGCAGGACACGATTTCATCCGATTATACACCGAGTCCCACAGATGGGCAGTGACACGATTCCATCCGATTATTCACCGAGTCCCACGGACGGGTCGACATCGATTTCATCCGTTATCATACATGTCTCCCGCTTTATATAGACTATTATGATTTCATTTACGCCTTTAGCTTTCACATACTTGGTACTGTTGATCGACTTCCTTCGGGGTTGCGTCATGCCGCAGTGGAAGTACATCGGCCGTGGATCTCGCCATGATCACGCTCACGCCTGGGAAGCCCCATTTCTTCGAGGCTTATCTTTGGTATGTTACCCCGAATCAGAGATTCTTATACATTCGTGGTATGGCGGCCCCGCCCGTCATACCGTTGTAAAAATCTTAGAGGTCTCAGAGTAATCGCTGGCGTGGTTTGTAAAAGGATAATCGTCGTATTTATGTATATACGATGAAGGCAACCGCTTGGTTGGCTCGCTTATTTATCTTGTCTCTTAATTCATGTTCATGTTTTTATTTCCGCTGATTTTCTCTCGATGTTGTATCATTAGGTGCCCGGTAAGGCACAACCACGCCCCGAACGGTCGTGACAACAAGTCTACCGTAATACCCCATGTAATTACAGCTTCGCTTCTCTTTAGATTCAGCTTAAGTCCAACGACATTGCCGCAAAACTATGTTCGCTTCTATATATAGCATACTTCAATTACATATTCCTACAACATGTATTTTCCAATTACAATAGGGACAAGATAATTACCTCGATAAGCCCATAATTATCCAAGTATAGATGCCGATCCTTAGCAACGCTTAGCTCCTACTCCGGTGCTCCAACCCGCAAACAACCCTTAGAAGTTCTACGCAACTTCTTCTTAATACTCCAACCAACTATGGAGATTTTCCTCAGGGTTTTGGTTCGAGACAAAAGGACATACAGAGTATCTCCGTGCTCTACGATAGAGGTATCTTTGGAATACTACAAGGTATACTGCTAAGGTAATTTGGGTATAACAACAATACTTTTGAGAGTATTTCTACCAAGAGTGGGGTATTTATACGAGACAACACCACAAGTGGGCTGTACTCGGCCAACCCCACTAGGAGGGGGGGGGGGGTATTCTCGGCCCAGGGAGAGAGTGGGTGCTCTCGGCCAAAGGCCTCACAAAGGGGGAGAGGAACTCTCGGCCAAGACACTACACTCAGGGGGAGGAAGAAAGCTTTCAAGACTTAGAAGTTTTGGGATGAAGAAGTCTTCACAAGGGAGGGGTATTTATAGGGAGTTTAATGGACAAGATCAAGCCATGTGGGGGGCAAGTGGAGGGCCAAGATATGCCCAAGTGCCCCCTAGTCCCTACTCCTTAAAACCCTCACAAATATCTACACAAATATCTACCAACAACTTGCCCACCAATTCCTAAGTCGCCCACTTGTTTCCAATGCGAGGTGACACATGTCACCCTCCCGTTGGTCCAAAATGTTTCGCTTATCGGAAAAATCCGCAAAAATAAGAAAAGACATAGCCTAATTTTCCTCGCAAGTTATAAAACGCTTCGCCGAAAACGACTCTAACCAAAGCGTCAGGCACAAAGAACTTTCGCCATGGTGCCACACGGGGTGACACGTGTCGCCTCCGATTCGTCCCAAAATATTTCGCCTTCCAAAATATCCAAAATCCAGAAATCTCAAAACAAAGCTGGCCTCACAAAATCAGAATTTCTCCCGTGGGCCCCACGTGACCATTTCCAAAATAAAATCCCAAAATTCTAATATAATCTATGAAGTCCAAAACAAACTGGGAATCCAATTCCCATTAACGAACCTTTTTCTTCACAAAAACCGGAAACTTTTCCGTCGAAAACTCACATCTTTCTTCTTTTCAAAAATTCTGCCGTACTCTCGTACGTACGCCCTCACTAACATACCCTGCAACTATGGGGTATAACAATAACCCCCCCTGGTTGGCTTGGTAGCCGACCTCGATAGAGGATGAGATTTACGCGGCCATGCGGGCGCCAATTTTCTCGTAGAATACGGAACCGCGGTTAGAAGTTAATAGACGCCAGGGCCTTATAGGTGGAAGTACCACGAGTAGCGATTCTACTTGAAGAGTGGAAAAGGCTAGCCGTTACGATCGCGAGCGCTTTTGCTTATCGTCGATAATCGCCGCGAGGTACGTGAACCTCTTCCTATCCTCGCTAGCATGATGTTTTGTAAACTATGTAGCACAGAGACGCATACGTGTTAAATGAGTTGGTTGGTTCAAAACATAGGGTGTTATGATAGCTTTATGGGAAGTTAGTTATAACGACTTATGCGGGTAAAAGAACGGTTTATCGATTGTAGGTTAAGAGACTTGATCTTGTAAGATAAAGAGACTTAACTTATTTGACTTGTTATATAACATTTTGTTAAAAATGTCGTGAAACCTCATTCGTGAGTAATGAGTACTTGGTTTTAAAAAGAATAATGTTTTACCGATTTCGAAATGAGAATGTTGTTTAACAAACCACAAAGAATGCTTAATAAAGGAAAATGTATCGACGAATGGCTAATTGTTATTAAAACCAAGAGAAACCTCCATCCGCATAAGCTAAGATAAGACAAAATTGTATTACATTTCCTAGATCATGGTCACCAGAGCAAGATTGTTATAAACAAGAATAAACGACTCAAGACATACGTTACTCAATGGTTTTAAAAGGGATTAAGACTACGAGTTATGAAACCTTTCTAAAATGAGGAACTCGAGCATTTGAAATTAGGCAACTTGAACGCTTGGAAAATAATGTTGTTACTTGATTTTACAAAGGGAAGTATTTTGGTTTACTTAAAAGATAGTCACTCTATTTTTATACTACTGGTATTATGTGACTTTTGTAAAAGGAACTGATCCTTTAAAAAGAGTTAATGATGTAGTACTTGGGGTTAAAACCCTAATTGTTGTAATAAAATATAAGTCTATGAATTTGTCGAACTTGCCTATGCTTGTTGTGATAGCCATCTCTCCTCGTGTTACCGCTGTCATTCGTCTCGCCGAGGCTCGGCTATCCGTCGAGAACTTACCCGACGCCACGCGAAGCGATTCGAGAATTCCACGCACGCCTCGCTGATAGAATTATTTATGCTAATCGCTGACATATCGACACGACGCGCGCACGTACGGTTCCATTTTGATTGACGTCATTGTTTCTTCGACATACCGACACGCACGCGTGGCGCACGTACGGTTCCATCGATTGGCCTTGTTGTTTCCTTCGACATACCGACACGACGGGTGGCCCACGAGCATGCTTCCATTTTGATCGTTATCTTGTTATTCGCCGACATATCGACATCACGGGTGCCCACGAGTACGCTCCATTTCGATTGTTATCCGGATATTTCCTTCGACATACCGACACGACGGGCGCCACGTATGTTTCCATCGACGGTTCCATGGCCACGCTTATACCGAGGTGAGACGGGCACGCGTCGCAGCGGGTTAAATTCCCGTTATATTTGAGTGATGACTGGCGGTGAGTCCTCGATTGATACGATCGCTTAGGTCGCGAATCAGAGTTTTGTTATCATACATGTCTCATGTTTTCTATATAGATCGCATGATTTCATTTACGATTTTTCGCGCATACTGTACCGCAGATCGACTCCTTCGGGCCGCGCTCATGCCGCAGTAGAGGCATCCGCTGTCGATCCTCGCCTTGATCATCGTCATTGGGAAGCCCGCTTCCCGAGGCTTATCTGGTATGTTACCCGAGTCAGGTCCTTGTACATTCGTGGTATGGCGTGGCCCCGTCTCCGCCATGTTGTATAAAACTCTGTGAGGTCCAGTAGTAATCGCAAGGTGGTTTGAAAAAGGGATTAAACCGCTCGCTTTGAAAGACTTGATATATATATTATCGAAGCGTGACCGCTTGGTCAGCCTCGCTTTATGATCATATATCTTGTTTCATGTTTAAGTTTTATTTCCGCAGATTTACTCTGATGTTGTATCACTAGGATGCCCGGTAGGCACTACCACGCCCCGAACGTCGTGACAAAAGTGGTATCGTGAGCGCTTAATCTTCTGAAAGTGTCTACGCATCGCGGTTCTAGTAGTCTTGATTATCACGTGTCAGGCACCACATCTATAATCGTGAGGTCCGCAGACATTTAGGATTGGTTTCATTCTTCTCATTCCGAGATCGCGCCTTAGAGTCGTGGTTGAAGTCGACCCTCCGACGATCTCGCTTTTACCGCTATGCCTCCGCCGCAGTGCAACCAGAGCCCAGATGGCAAGGCGCCGAGGAGCCGCTAGTGAGATACAGAGGAGCACGAGGGCGCAGCCCGGCCAAGACTGAGATTGTGCTTCGCGAGTTTTGCGACGCCGAAATTTCAAAGAAGCTTAGAGTCGCAGCGCTGGTCGCCGCCGAGACCACAGACTGAGCCTCCGGGCCCACACCGGGCAGGAGTCGGGGTACAAGGAGATGGCCCGGGCGCCGTGATCGGGCCGACACGAGGATAGGCCGATGCAGCAGCCTGGCCCAGAGCACCAGGTTCACCTCGAGCGTATAGCCTGAGGCTACGGACTTTCTCTGAGTCAGAGCCCGCCATAGTTTTACGGGTCAAGGCCCGAGGATGATCCACAGGAGTTCATCCGCAGCCATACAAGGTCATGAGAGTGATCAAGGCTTCGAGACCGAGTCGGTGGTCTTAGGTTCGCATCGGCCGCATGATACCGCAATGACCGATTTGATTCGCGAGTTGTCCCGGAGAGCACGCGCTTCCAAAGAAGATGGAAGAGTTCTCGCAGGCATTCCTCACTCACTTCTTGCCTCCGCACGGCGAGAGGGCACGCCGATGATTTATGATGCTTAGACAGAGGCGCACGGCTCGGGAGTACAACGCGAGTTTGACTCATTGCTCAGATGTCCCCGCTGTGGCAACCATGGAGGATAGAGTGCACCGCCACGCCACCGCTAGACGATTACTTGACAGAGGTTGTTCGGTGTAGCTCTTCACCGGTACGGACATTGCCCGCACGCAGCTCACGCACTAGACGCGAGGCACGAGAGGTCGACGAACGACCGGATCGCAGAAGAGGCCGTGACAGCAGGTCTTTGGCGACTTTCGAGGCGGACCGCCAAAGAAGACTAGTTATGCACCCGCCAAGACATGCAGTGGTCCTCCACCGCCTTCGTGAGCAGTCGTGGCTCCAAGGGTTCAGATTTTCGGAGAGCAGGGTGTTAGCTACCAAGCCACCCCTACCTCGCTGCGATCGCTGCGTAGGCTCCATTTTGGGAGTGTCGCTAATTTGGGAGTTTGTTTTGCACGCGACAGCAGGCCATTTTGCGAGAAATTGTCCACCGCAGGTAGCGCGATGTAGAGACTCCTTCGTGGATCTATGGCTGGTTCATCACCTTCATACAGCATGCAGGCGTGCCTATGATTAGAGTAAAATGGATACAGTATATCCTTAACCTCTGTAGTTTTGGTATGCTTGATATTATGATCTTATTATCGCTGTGCATGTACGGATAGCATTAGGTTATTTGTGAGTTAGAAACATGGTTAGTCAAGCGGTAAGTATGGGGCACGGTAAGTGTGAACCTTAGAATATTTCACGATCGAGACCTTAGAGGTAAGGTCGCTCGAGTAAAAGATTTATTTTATGTTTGACCTTATCAGAGTGCGAGTATACGGGGAGATATTTGTGTTATAAGTCCACTGGTTGTGTAAAATGAAAGTGGTGGCTTTCATGACGTGAATTAGTAAGATTGTTCCAGATCGGCGAGCAAGAGTCGGCGCGATTTGAGGCTCGGGCCGAGGGCGACGCGGTCAACCCGTAGCCCGCTTTAGCGGGTCAGCTTCGGGTGGTCCCGCCAGACGGTAGGGTCACGAGGGTGCTAGGCCCCGCTTAGGTGACCATCGATGAGTTCGTGGATATGCTCGACCGCAGCGTTCACGAAGGCCGGAATGGCCTTAAAGAAGATCGAGGCTAGTAAGATGACCAAGGTCGAGGTAGTGGCTCCGTAAATTTTGGGAATCAAGTAATGATCAAGTATGGTACGATATCGAGAGTTCAAGTGACTACGCAGTAAGGAAAGAAGTGAACGGTGTTAGCGTAATAAGAGATCATTTTGTCGCTGAAGATGCATGAGCATTCTTTAAACCATAAAAGGAGGCTTGTTGTGATATTGCAGGTAGTTCCTCGCTCGGGTTTAAGTATTTGTGCGCTTGTTATCTTTACGGCTATGCGTGGCATCGCAACTTGGTTAAAGTTAAGAAGGAACTTCTTCGTTATCCGTCTGGTAAGGAACATTCGACGAATGTTTCGGCGAGGGAGAATGTTATACCGATTTCCAGAGTATATACGCAAGGACGCACGCATTTACAATTTGAGACTTAAAGTTTGGCTAGTTTCGAAATTTTGTGCACAACCCCGTAAAGAATCGTTTTCGACTAAACGCTTTATCGAACTTGCGGCGGAAAATTCGCCATGTCGCTTTGTATTTTTGCGGATTTTTCCGAGCGACGAACATTTTGGGCCAACGGTAGGTGACCTTGTCACCTCAAGTGGCGTTTGGGTGGACGATCGGGACGCCTCCTTTGTTGTGTGCCTTGTTTTGGCCTTGTTTTGGCCTTGTTTTGTGCCATGTTTTGTGGAGTAGGGGTTAGGGTGCACTTGGCTTGATCTTCGCCTTACACTTGCCTTGCACATGACTTGATCTTGTCCATTGGTTGGCCCTCGCTTCCTATAAATACCCTCTTAGTGATGAACTTCTTCATCCACTCTCACTTTGTCTAAGTCTTGAAATCCTCCTCCTCTCGTGGCTCTCGGCCCAAACACTAGCCCCCTTTCGTAAGGCTTTGGCCGAGAGGTACCCTCCCCTGGTGGTGTTCTAGCCGAGGGTACCCCAGCCTAGTTGTTTCGAGAAATATACCCTCCTCGTGGTATTGAAATACTTCTCCAAGTATTGTTATAATGCCCAAAATACCTTAGCCTTTACCTTGTAGTATTCCAAAAGTTACCTCTATACGTAGAGCCCTAAATACTACCTTTTGTCCTTTAGTCTCAAACCGAAACCCTAAGGAAATCTTCATAGTTGGTTGAAGTATTTAAGCAGGTTGGTTGTAACTTCGGTTGTTTGGAGCGGATTGAGCGCATTTGAGTAGAGCTAAACATTGCTCAGATCGACATTATAACTTGATAATTTTGGGCTTATCGAGGTAAATATTCGTCTCTTATTGTAATTGGAAATTACATGTTGTAGGATTATATAGTTGAAGTATACTATATATGTAATCAACATACTAAGGCAATGTCTTTTGACTTAAGCTCAATATAAAGAAGAGAATCGAATCAGAATTACATAGATCAGACATGAGACTTGTGGTATTACTGCTTAGTAGAATTGTATACGCCCGTTAGACGATAACCTCGGTTGGCTTGGTAGCCTGATAGAGGAGAGATTTACGCGCCATGTGGGGAGGTACCGAATATTCTCAGAATATGGAACCGCAAGTGTTAGAAGTTAATAGACGCCAGGCCTTATAGGTGGAAGTACTACGAGTAGCGATTCTACTCAAGAGTGGAAAAGGCTAGCCGTTACAAGATCGCGAGCGCTTTGCTTATCGTCGATAATCGTCGCGAGGTATGCGAACCTCTTCCTATCCTCGCTAGCATGATGTTTTGTAAACTATGTAGTACGGTAGACGCATACGTGTTAAATGAGTTGGTTGGTTCAAAACATAGGTGTTATGATAGCTTTATGGAAGTTAGTTATAACGACTCTACGTGGGTAAAAGAATGGTTTATCGATCAGGTTAAGAGACTTGATCTTGTAAGATAAGAGACTTAACTTATTTGACTTGTTATATAACATTTTGTTAAAATGTTGTGAAACCTCATTCATGAGTAACGAGTACTTGGTTTTAAAAGAATAATGTTTTACCGATTTGAAATGAGAATAAGTGTCGAACAAACCACGTTAGCCGCTTAATAAAGGAAAATGTATTGACGAATGGCTAATTGTTATTAAAACCAAGAGAAACCTCCATCCGCATAAGCCAAGATAAGACAAAATTGTATTACATTTCCTAGATCATGGTCATGTAGCAAGATTGTTATAAACAAGAATAAACGACTCAAGACATATGTTACTCAATGGTTTTAAAAGGGATTAAGACTACGAGTTATGAAACCTTTCTAAAATGAGGAACTTGAGCATTTGAAATTAGGCAACTTGAACGCTTGGAAAATAATGTTGTTACTTGATTTTACAAAGGGAAGTATTTTGGTTTACTTAAAAAGATAGTCACTCTATTTTTATACTACGGTATTATGTGACTTTTTGTAAAAGGAACTGATCCTTTAAAAAGAGTTAATGATGTAGTACTCGGTTAAAATCCGAATTGTTGTAATAAAATATAAGTCTATGAATTTGTCAACTTGCCTGCTTGTTGTGATAGCCTTTGTTGTGCAAGTGTTGTATCTTGTGTTACCGCGACTCGCCGAGGCCATTATCCGTCGAGAACTTACCGACGCGCTGCAAGGACGAGAATTCCACGCACGCCCTCGCTGATAGAATTATTTATGCTAATCGCCAGACATATCGACACGACGCGCGGGCGCATCGTATGGTTCCATTTTGATTGATGTCTAGTTGTTTCTTGACATATCGATACGATGCGCGGCGCATCGTATGGTTCCATCGATCATTGCCTTGTTGTTTCCTTCGACATACCGACACGACGGGTGGCCCACGAGTATGCTTCCATTTTGATCGTTATCTTGTTATTCGCTGACATACCGACACGATGGGTGGCCCACGAGTATGCTTCCATTTCGATTGTTATCCGATATTTCCTTCGACATACCGACACGACGGTGGCCCACTGCATGTTTCCATCGACGGTTCCATGGCCATGCTTATACCGAGGTGAGACGCCGTACGCGCCGTCAGCGGGTTAAATTCGTTATATTTGAGTGATGACTGGAGGGCGAGTCTCGACTGACATGATCGCTTTAGTCAGGAATCGTAGTTTTGTTATCATACATGTCTCCTGCTTATATAGATCGTTATGATTTCATTTACAAGATTTTTCGGGCCGCATACTGTACCGTTGTAATCGACTTCTTCGGGGCCGCGCTCATGCCGCAGTAGAGGTACATCGCTGCCGATCCGCCTTGATCATCGCTCGGGAAGCTCGCTTTCTCCGAGGCTTATCTTTGGTACGTTACCCGAGTCAGAGGTCCTGTACATTCTAGGTATGGCGGCCCCGCCCCGCCACGTTGTATAAAACTCTGTGAGGTCCGTGGTAATCGCAAGTGTGGTTTGAAAAAGTGGGATTAAACTGCTCGCTTGAAAGACTTGTATATATATTATCGAAGGTGACCGCTTGGTTAGCCTGCTTTATGATCATATATCTTGTTTCATGTTTAAGTTTTATTTCCGCAGATTTACTCGATGTCAGATCACTAGGATGCCCGGTAAGGCACCACCACGGCCCCGAACGGTCGTGATAACTCCGCCACCCCGAACGCTCAACTCGCGAGGACCACTCGCGACCGCGGATGTACGATCTAATCACGCGGGCGATTGGCCTCAAAGTTACCAAAGGACCTTGATATTCGCCCTCTCGCCGCTCGTTAACCCGCTGATCTCTACTTTCTTGGCTCACGCGCATAAGCCCGCATACGTGCCATGCTCAAGCCTAATCAAGAATTACTTTGTACAACCTCTCTTAGATATTCATCAAGACTCGCGTACATCGGATACTCTCCGGTAGCCAACTCCATAGCTAGTAGTGGTCGCTTTGTAATCTCTATTCTCTGCTCTCGATCGTGGAACCGGTTCATCTTATCATGGCCGCAGAGGGAATCGCCGCCGCAAGCAAACTCTCATGGGCCGCGATGTCGCAGAACTCCCCAAACGGCGCCATGTCAGTGATGATTGCCCGTGCCCACGTAACCCTCTCAGACTAACTCGCAGCTTCCTTGGCCGCTCGCCTCCTGGGTTTCTTACACGAGGCATAACGGTAAGTGGAAAGAAATACGTTAGAGGGTCCAACTTATAAAACAAATCTAAGGCACGATCTCAGAGTGAGAAGAATGGAAACCAACTTAAATATCCTATAGCCTCCGATTATTGATGGGTGCACAACACACCGATAATCAAGACTTACTAGATACGGTTCAGACACTTTCCGAGGATTAATCGCTTCGATACCACTTTTGTCACGACCCAACCTGCCCGTGATCGTGCCTTACCCCGCACCCTAGTGATACAACATCGAGTAATCGAATATAAAACAATAACATGAAATAACATGAAGTATGAAATAATAACTGAGAAAAATTGCCTTTCGCATGTATATATGAAAACGAATCAAAGCATATCCCACTTACAACTCGCCCACAACAAGATTTCATGCACTTCTAAGAGGACATGACAACAATGGCGGAACAGGCCCCGCCATACCCCAATGTAAGCACCTACTACGGTGGACTATACCATCGATAAGCCTCCGAGAAACAGAGCTTCCCAAACGCTAAATGTGACCCGAGAGCTAGGATCAACGATCGTGTACCTCAACTCGCAGATGAACGCACTTCCGGGCGAGGTCGCATAACAGTACAAGTATGTGAAATCAAAATATCAGAATGAAATCATAGCCTATATAAAGTGTGAGACATGATGATAACCAAACTACGCTTCACAGAAATAAGCCATGTCAAGCCTGGGACTCACGCCCGCAAAGTCATCACTCAAATATAACAACGGGTCTCACGCCTACAACATCAATCACGCCCGTGGAATACCTTCCTCACCGGCAGCCTATGATATAAAAGCACCAAGGAATACACATGAACACTGTGTCCTACTCGTCACGACCAACCTGCCCGCGGATCGTGCCTTACCCCGCACCCTAGTGATACAACATCGAGAAAATCAATGAACATAAAACAATAACATGAAATTAATGCAATAAGACAAAGAAATAAGACAAAGCAACCTAAAAACTTACTACTTCATAATATATAATAATTTGAACAGCTATATCCCTTTCTACAACTCGCCCACAACAAGATACTGCACTTACGAATGATATGACAACAACGACGGACAGTGGCCCTGCTACACCCTCAAAGTAAGCACCTACAACAACAGGGACTATACCAAGATAAGCCTCCGAGAAACGGAGATTTCCAAACGCCGAATCGGACTCCTAAGAGCGAGGATCAACGATCGCGTACCTTTTACCGCGCAGATGAACGCACTTCCGGCGAGGTCAAGATAACAGTACCAAGTATGTGAATCAAAAATATCAGAAATGAAATCATAATAGTCTATAAAGCAGAGACATGTATGATAACCAAACTACGCTTCACAATAAATAGGCAAATATGTCAAGTCGTGACTCACGCCTCAAAGTCATCACTCAAATGTAACTATGGGTCTCACGCCCACAACATCAATCGTGCGTGGAATACCTTCTCACCGCCATAGCTTTATGATATAAAAGCACCAAGGAATACATGAACACCGTGTCCCACCGTGTCCTAATAAAACAGACATGTGGTAAGTAATGTAAGGCATAGCCGACTACTAACACCTACGCACTAACAAGGTCATAAATCGTGTCATGATATCCGCTTGCCGCCACATGATCAAAGCCGTCACCGCTCGCAGATCAAATGCGCGCTCTAGCCCCGAACTCTCCGCAGCTCCGCATAGGCCAACCTCATAGGCCCGCATGAGGTATTCTCGCATCGAGGGTAGCTACTCCCAAGATCGCCCCGACTCGCACCGCATGGCCACAAAGACCGCATGACCACAAGGGCCGCAAACTAACCCGAACTCCCGTAGTTCCGCACGGATCCCCGACCCGCATGAGGTATTCTCTAATCACGGTCCTGCATCACCGAGTTCACCCCGCATCGGAGGGCGCTTAACCTCCTAAACAAGTCGGCGAGTGGTACAATACCAACATAATCTACCGATAGTCAAACAACTTTAAGCGCCGAGGAAAACCCCTTTACCCTAACATCACAAGATACTAACACACGTAAAGATCCTAGCATGTTTACTTATCAATCAACAAGAAAGTATTACAAGGCTATCACAAACTAACACAAACAAATTATACACACAAGGTACCTTCTACTATATGTCAACAAGTTCGGTTTTTATCCCCAAAGTACTTCATACATTAACTCTTTAAAAGATAATACATTTCACAAAACCACACAATACCCGTAGTATATGAAAATAGAGTGATTATCTTTTGAAGTAAATCAAAACACTTACCTTTGTAAAATCAAGTAACAACATTATTTTCCAAACGCCCAAGTTTGCCTAATTTCAAATGTTCACGCTTCTTATTTTAGAAAGGTTTCAGAGTTCATAGTCTTATTCATTTAAGAATATAATTCTCTTTAAACCATCCGAGAAACATAAGCCTTATATGAGTAGGATATTCTTGTTTATAACAATCTTATTACAAAGAACCATGATCTAGGAAATATCATTTTGTCTCATCTTAGCTTCTATGCAGATGGAAGTTTCTACCGGTTTTAATAATACTAAATCACAAACATTTCCTTTTATTAACGCCGCAGCTGGTTTGTCGATACACATTCTGATTTCCAAATCAAGAAACATTTTAAGCCGTTATACCTAACTTCCCATAAAGCTAGTATAACTCTTAAGTTTTCAAAACCAAGTATTACTCTTCTTTCAAAATGATTCAAAAATCATTTGAAATACTTCAAGTTCTTTATTATCACATAACCACCGCTTATAGTTCAAATCAGCTACCTTTTAAAACCACAAGTATTTTCTTACCTACATAAAGTCGTTATAACTAACTTCCCATAAAGCCGTTATAACACTTTATGTTTTAGACCAATCAAATATATTTAACACACGTACGCCTACCGCACTACATAGTTACACACATATCATGCTAGAAGAGATAGGAAGAGGTTCACATACCTCGCTGACGAGTATCGACTAATAGCAAAACGCCCAAGTACTTCCAACCGCTTGGCCATTACTTAAGCCAAGTAGATCGCGCCAAACGCAGTACTTCAACCTATAAGGCCACAAGGCGGTTTTTAAAATCTAGATATTATGGTTTAACATTCTACATAAAATTCGGCAAAGACTCTCCCCGCAACAACAGAAATCTCCTCCTCTATCGAGGCCGCCATCAAGCCAACCAGTGTGGGGTTATACGCCTAACCGACGTGTACAATTCTACAACACAAGAATACTACAAGCTCATCAGAATACACCCCATGTAATTACGCTTCAAGACTTTTCTTCAAAAGGTTTCTTATTATTCAAAGCTTAAGTCAAAAGACATCACGATAACTACTGCTCGCTTCTATATATAGTAGACTTCAACTATATATTCTAACAACATGTAATTTCCAATTACAATAGGGGACAAGATAATTACCTCGATAAGCCCATAATTATCCAAGTAAAAGTCGATCCCGGGCAACGCTTAGCTCCAACTCCGAGCGCCCAACCCGCCTAAACCACCCTTAGAAGTTCTAACCAACTTCTACATACTACTCCAACTAACTATGGAGATTTTCCTTGTGGTTTCTGCTTTGTGATCCGACGGAAGTATAATAGTATTTTCTGGCTTTAGATGTTGTAACTCGGGAATACTACAAGGTATTTGGCAAGGTATTTGGGCATTATAACAATACTGGAGAGTATTTCTATACCACAAAAGTGGGTATTATACGAAGACAACTAGGCTTGGTGTATACCTCGCCTACCCCACTGTGTGGGTACTTTCGCTGGGCCTCACAGTTGAGTGAGGCTAGGACGAGAACACATGCAAGAGTGGGAAGGGATTTTCAAGACTTAGCACAATTTGGATAAGAAGTTCATCAAAGTGGAGTGGTATTTATAGTCAAGCCACGGCCAACCAACGGCCAAGATGACGCCAAGTGCAAGGCAAGTGTAGGCGAGGATTGGCAAGTGTCCTTAGCCAACTTGCACACAAAATATCCTACCAACTCCAAGACAAAATAGGCCATTCCAATCGCCCATAAGAACGCCTCACATCCATCAATCGAGGGTGACAAGTGTCGCCTCCGCTGGTCCAAAATGTTTCGCCTCTCTAAAAATCCGCAAAAATAAGAAATGACATAGCCTAATTTTCCCTACGAAAGTCAGGAAACGCTTCATTTAAAAAAACGACTCTAATCGTGTCAGGAACAAAGTAAAAATCGCCAAGCCACTTTAAGGCACAAACTTTTCTACGCACGCCCCACGCATACTCCGAATTACTGGCATAACATTCTCCTCCTTAGAAACATTCGCCCCGAATGTTCCTTCTAAGTCTCAAACTAAACGCGCGCAAGATAGTCTTCACTACTATACTTACGTAACAATCCCGCCACAATCGCCACGTAAAACACCTCGCAAAAATACTTACATCCAAGTCCACGCAGGAAACACTCTAATATTACCACAAACACCTCTCTCCGGGTCTAAAATATACTTCTTTCGCACCTTCTCCTTACAAAAGAAATGATCACATCTACGCCGCCATACATGCTCGCTTCTCCCTTTACTCGCCGTGGATACCACTTTTGTCACTTTGCCGCGAGGTTCTAGTGTCACCCGCACCTAACAAATGGTAACGGCCGCATGCGATCCCCGAGGTCGCCGTGACACTCGAACTTACCACATTTCGAGCATCGCTTCGCCAAAACTCGGTTACTATTCTAACGTGGTCATCATTAATCGGAACACTGACGGATCTCCGATACTTTCCCGATCATAACAATACGAAGACCGACGCATCGC
The DNA here is from genome assembly GCA_029844215.1 of Przewalskia tangutica. Taxonomy (NCBI): domain Eukaryota; kingdom Viridiplantae; phylum Streptophyta; class Magnoliopsida; order Solanales; family Solanaceae; genus Przewalskia; species Przewalskia tangutica. Next base: position 202,950 of record JAQGDG010000193.1, on the reverse strand, counting down.
TTCCTAAGCCTGACGGCAAATGCTAACATATAGGCAACCCGCCTATTCTTCACATGAACTCAAAAGGGCCAGTAACTCGCTAAGTTCCTCTCGCTTTCCAAAACTCGCCACACCCAACCCGGGTGGTACTTTCAAGAAGACCGACCGCCAACTCAACTCTAAGCCGCTGCCGATTATCCGCACGATTTCTCCGAGCCGCTGTAACCTCTTCTAGACAAGCTTTACCCTATCCACATCACCGGAACAAGCCCAACTAACTATCCGACCTTGCCAACATCGAACCAATCGACGGCGATTTACACATCCGCCCTACAAGGCTTCATAAGGTGACATCCGAACACCGAAATGGTAGCTTAAACACTCCTCCATAGAGACAACAATCCCTACAACTACCCCCAAATTCAAACACCGCCCGAGGCGAACGCGATTCTCGAGACTCACCGAAGTTCTTAACCCCGCTGTAAAACTTCCAAACAAAAAAGCCAACAGACTGGCTCCATTTTTCATTATAAGGTGAAGGCAGGCACCTCGGCACTTTACCACCTTCCCCGATATAACAACATCGCGAGCAAATGGTCCCGATCAAAAACACGACGGGTCCGCCCCATCGCCCGATCATCGTCAACGATCCACGAACTCGCACGATGGTTAACTAAACTTGGCCTAACACCCTCGTGACTCTATCACAAGCGCGACCACCACCAATCGACTTCACCACCAAACAGTGCCCCGGTTGACCCGCAACGGGCCTCAACCCGACCCAAGAACGCTGCAAAGACACTAGCTCCCGATCCTAAAACTCTCACTAATCATGTTACGAAAACCTAGCGGTCTTCTTAGCTCAACTACCCTCTTTCATATCACACTACTCAGGGACTTATCCCAAACATAGCTCACGTGCACTATGCACTCCGATAAGGGTCAAACATAAAATAAATCTTTACCCGAGATGGCCCTACCCCTAAGGTCTCCACGTAAAAAGCTCTAAGGCTTACACTTCCTATCCCCCAATCTTTCCCGGTTACTAACCATGATTTCTAATCACAAATTACACACTGCTATCAGAACATAGCACTTATGATATACCCATCTTATCATACATACCGATCTCTGTAGGGTTAAGGATAAACTCAGATTCATCGCTTCACTCTCCTATGTCGTTTAATCAAACTCGCCTGCAGGCGATATAGCTGGGAGGTGACGAACTACCCACCGATCCCGGCGGCCGAGTCCTCCTACTAGACATCCTTTCGACACACGGCCCTCGACGGCCAGAAACAAGTACCAACTACAAGACGACATTCCCGACGACGTCGCTACACCGCGGAACATCGGGAAAATCAATCCGGCCTGGCCGAACCTACGTAGCCGTGGAACCTAAGCTCGAGCTCACCAACTCCTCGCATACCTAACGCTCAACCCCGCGAGGACCTTTCGCACCGCGGATGCATAATCTAATCACGCGAGGCGACTCGACTCGAAGTTGCCAAAGGACCTTTCTCGCCCTTGCCTCTTCTCGCCCTTTGTTAACCCGCCGATCTCTACGCTTTTGGCTCGCCGCGCACAAGCCCGCATACGTGCCACGCCAAGCTTCAATCAAGAATTACTCGCACAACCCTTTCTAAGATATTCATCAAGACTCGCAGACATCTCCAGATACTCTCCGTAGCCAAATCCATAGCTAGTAACAGGTCGCTTTACAATCTATATTCTCTGCTCTGGCCGCGGATCAAGGTTCAAATATTATGGTCGCCAGAGGCATCGCCGCCATTGTAAACTCACTGGGCCGCGACGAGCATAACTTCCCGAATGAAATACCACCCTGTGTGATGATTGGGCCCGCGCCCACGAACCTCCGTGATTTACTCGCAGCCTCCTACGCTTTGCCTCCTGGCTCTTGCCTTACGCGAGGCATAACTGCATGGAAAGAAATACGTTAGAGGGTCCAACTTACAACACACTATATGGCACGATCTCGTAATGAGAAGAATGGAAACCAACCCTAAATATCATATAGCCTCGATTATCGCGTGGTGCACAACACACCGATAATCAAGACTCATCGATACGGCCTCAGACACTTTCCGAGGATTAACTACTCGATACCACTTTTGTCACTTTGCCGCAGTCTCACCGAGACCCAACAAATGGTACCGGCTGCTTCATGATCCCATACACAATGGACGTATATACGAGAGCCACTTCGTCTGTTTCGCAGGCTCGCCTTTATACGCCAAATTTCCGGCGAGGTCAAGACAACAGTACCAAGTATGTGAAATCAAAAATATCAGAAATGAAATCATAATAGTCTATAAAGCAGAGACATGTATGATAACCAAACTACGCCACAATAAATAAGCAAATATGTCAAGTCGTGACTCACGCCTCAAAGTCATCACTCAAATGTAATCTACGGGTCTCACGCCCACAACATCAATCGTGCCCGTGGAATACCTTCCTCACCGCAGCTTATGATATAAAAGCACCAAGGAATACACATGAACACCAGTCCCACCTGTGTCCTAATAAAACAAAGACAGGTAAGCAAGGCATAGCCGACTACTAACACCTACGCACTCAACAAGGTCATAAATCAGGTCATGATATCCGCCTGCATCGCCACATGATCAAAGCCGTCACCGCCCGCAGATCAAATGCGCGTTTAGCCTCGAACTCTCCGCAGCCTCCGCATAGGCCAACCTCATAGGCCCGCATGAGGTATTCTCGCATCGAGGGTAGCTACTCCCAAGATCGCCCCGACTCGCAGTCCGCATGGCCACAAAGACCGCATGACCACAAGCGGCCGAACTAACTCCGAACTCCCGTAGTTCCGCATGGATCCCCGACCCGCATGAGGTATTCTCAATCACGGTCCTGCATCACCGAAGTCTACCCCGCAGACGGAGGCGCCTTAACCTCCGGAAACAAGTCAAGGTGAGTGGTACAATACCAACATAACGGCTGATAGTCAAACAACTTTAAGCGCGGTCGAGAGGAAAACCCCTTTACCCTAACATCACAAGATACTAACACACGTAGCATCCTAGCATGTTTACTTATCAATCAACAAGAAAGTATTACAAGGCTATCACAAACCAACACAATCAAGTTATACACAAGGTACCTTCTACTATATGTCAACAAGTTCGGGTTTTTATCCCCAAAGTACTTCATACATTAACTCTTTAAAAGATACGTTACTTTCACAAAAACCACACAATACCCGTAGTATATGAAAATAGAGTGATTATCTTTCAAGTAAATCAAAACACTTACCTTTGTAAAATCAAGTAACAACATTATTTTCCAAACGCCCAAGTTTGCCTAATTTCAAATGTTCACGCTTCTTATTTTAGAAAGGTTTCAGAGTTCATAGTCTTATTCATTTAAGAATATAATTCTCTTTAAACTATCTCGAGAAACATAAGCCTTATATGTGAGTAGATATTCTTGTTTATAACAATCTTATTACAGAACATGATCTAGAAATATCATTTGTCTCATCTTAGCTTCTATGCAGATGGAAGTTTCTACCGGTTTTAATAATACTAAATCACAAAACATTTCCTTTATTAACGCCGCAGTTGGTTTGTCGATACACATTCCGATTTCAAATCAAGAAACATTTTTAAGCCGTTATACCTAACTTCCCATAAAGCTAGTATAACTCTTAAGTTTTCAAAACCAAGTATTACTCTTCTTTCAAAATGATTCAAAATCTTTGAAATACTTCAAGTTCTTTATTATCACATAACCACCGCTTATAGTTCAAATCGCTTACCTTTTAAAACCACAAGTATTTTCTTACCTACATAAAGTCGTTATAACCAACTTCCCATAAAGCCGTTATAACACTTTATGTTTTAGACCAATTAAATACATTTAACACATGACGCTCATCGCATCACATAGTTACACACATATCATGCTAGAAGAGATAGGAAGAGGTTCACATACCTCGCGACGAGTATCGACTAATAGCAAAACGCCCAAGTACTTCCAACCGCCGCTACTCCTTGCCAAGTAGATCGCGCCATACGTAGTACTTCAACCTATAAGGCCACAAGGCGCTTATTAACATCTAGATCTTATCGAGAACATTCTACGTAAAATTGCAAACACTCCCCGCAACAACAGAAATCTCTCCTCTATCGAGGCCGCCATCAAGCCAACCAGTGGGGGTTATACGCCTAACCGACGTACAATTCTACAACACAAGAATACTACACAAGTCTACTGTAATACACCCATGTAATTACATCAAGACTTTTCTTCAAAAGGTTTCTTATTATTCAGCTTAAGTCAAAAGACATCACGATAACTACGCTCGCTTCTATATATAGTATACTTCAACTATATATTCTAACAACATGTAATTTCCAATTACAATAGGGACAAGATAATTACCTCGATAAGCCCATAATTATCCAAGTAAAAGTCGATCCCGGCAACGCTTAGCCCAACTCCGAGCGCCCAACCCGCTCTAAACCACCCTTAGAAGTTCTAACCAACTTCTACATACTACTCCAACTAACTATGGAGATTTTCCTGTGGTTTCGGTTCAGGATCGATTGAAGTATAATAGTATTTTCTGGCTTTTGTATAAGTGTAACTCGGGAATACTACAAGGTATTTGGGCCAAGGTATTTGGGCATTATAACAATACTGAGAATATTTCTATACCACAAAAGGGGTATTATACGAAGACAACTAGGCTAGTGGTGTATACCCTCGCCTACCCCACTGTGGGGTACTTCGCCAAAGTGGAGGACTCTCGCTGGGCCTCACAGCGGAGGAGGCTAGGACGAGAACACACAAGAGTGGGAAGGGATTTTCAAGACTTAGCACAATTTGGATGAAGAAGTTCATCAAAGTGGAGTGGTATTTATAGTCAAGCCATGGCCAACCAACGGCCAAGATGATGCCAAGTGCAAGGCAAGTGTAGCGAGGATTAGGCAAGTGTCCTTAGCCAACTTGCACACAAAATATCCTACCAACTCCAAGACAAAATAGGCCATTCCAATCGTCCATAAGAACGCCTCACATCCATCAATCGGAGGTGACAAGTGTCGCCTCCCGCTGGTCCAAAATGTTTCGCCTCTAAAAATCCGCAAAAATAAGAAATGACATAGCCTAATTTTCCCTACGAAAGTCGTGGAAACGCTTCGCCGAAAAACGACTTAATCGTGCAGAACAAAGTAAAATCGCCAAGCCACTTTAAGGCACAACTTTTCTACGCACGCCCCACGCATACTGGAATTACGGGCATAACACTACCCGCGGTCATCATAAAACCGCACGGTAAGTACAAGGCATAGCCGACTACTAAAACCTACGCATAAACAAGGTCATAAATCAGATTGAGATCCGCCTGCATCATTACATGATCAAAGCCGCCATCGCTCGCAGATCTAATGTGCGCGCTAGCCCCGAACTTCCCCGCAGCTCCGCATAGGCCACTCCAATGGCCCGCATGAGGTATTCTCGTGACGAGGGTAGTTACTCAAGATCCGCCGACTCGCACCGCATGGCCACATAGATGTCACGACTCTAACCCGGCCCGCATCGTGCCTTACCCGCAATTTAGCGATACAACATCGTGAGTAATCACGGAACATAAACACAACATGAAATATTGCAAAGGAAACACATGTTTATCGAAGAAAAGTTGCCTTCGCATATATATATATAAAACTTAGATCCGAATAGCCATATCCCAATACAACTCGCCACAACAAGATTAATGCACTTACGAATGATATGATAACAACGACGGTGGTTCCGCCATACCCCGAATGTAAGCACCTACAACAACAGGGACTATACCAAGATAAGCCTCCGAGAAACTGAGCTTCCTAAACGCGAATCGTGACTCCTAAGAGCGAGGATCAACGATCGTGTATTTTACCGCAGCATGAACGCACTTCGGCGAGGTCAAGCATAACAGTACCAAGTATGTGAAATCAAAATATCAGAAATGAAATCATAGTAGTCTATATAAAGCAGAGACATGTATGATAACCAAACTACGCTCACAATAAATAAGCAATATGTCAAGTCGTGACTCACGCCAAAGTCATCACTCAAATATAACAACGGGTCTCACGCCCGCAACATCAATCACGCCCGTGGAATACCTTCTCACCGCTAGCCTATGATATAAAAGCACCAAGGAATACATATGAACACCGTGTCCCACCGTGTCATCATAAAACCGCACGGTAAGTACGAAGGCATAGCCGACTACTAAAACCTACGCATAACAAGGTCATAAATCAGATTACGATCCGCCTGCACCGCCACATGATCAAAGCCGCCACTCGCCGCAAAGATCTAATGTGCCTTCAGCCCCGAACTTCCGTAGCTCGCATAAGCCACTCCGATGGCCCGCATGAGGTATTCCTCGCATCGAGGGTAGCTACTCCCGCAACGCCCCGACTCGCATCCGCACGCCACATAGACCGCATGACCATAAAGGACGACACTAACTCGAACTCGTAGCCCGCACGGGTCACACACCGCATTTAGGTATCCTCGAATCATAGGTCACATTGCACCGCCGAAGTCTACTCCCGCACGGAGGCGCCTAACCCCTAATCATGAGTGATATGACATTAACATAACAAATTATCGTTAAATAACATAAGCACAACAAGTGGAAACCCTTTACACAAACATCACAAGATACTAACACACGAGCATCCTAACATGTTTACTTTATCAAAGCAACAAGAAAGTATGACAAGACTATCACAACCAACACAACTGCTATTTACACAAGGTACTTTATGCTAACAAGTTCTGCATCTATCCCCAAAGTACTTCATACATTAACTCTTTTAAAAGATTCGCTTCTTTCACGTAAGTCACACAACACCGAGTATAAAATAGAGTGACTATCTTTTAAGTAAACCAAAACACTTCCCTTTGTAAAATCAAGTAACAACATTATTTTCCAAACGCTCAAGTTTGCCTAATTTCAAATGCTCACGCTTTCTTATTTTAGAAAGGTTTCAGAGTTCATAGTCTTATCCATTTAAGAATATAATTCTCTTTAAAACGATTTGAGAAACATATGCCTTATATGTGAGTAGTTATTCTTATTTATAACAATCTTATAACAACAGCCATGATCTAGGAAATGTAATATCATTTTGTCTCATCCTAGCTTCTATGCAGATGGAGGTTTCTACTGGTTTTAATAATACTTCATTAATCACAACATTTCCCTTTATTAACGCTGCAGTGGTTTGTCGATACTCATTCCGATTCAAATCAAGAAACATTATTCCTTTTAAAAACCAAGTACTCATTACTCACGAATGAGGTTTCACACAAAATTCATATTAATTTAATTAAGTCAAGTCTCTTATCTTTTAAGATCAAGTCTCTTAACTTCTAAAATCAATAACTCTTAAGTTTTTTTAAAACCACAAAGCATTTTCTTACCTACATAAAGCTGTTATAACCAACTTCCCATAAAGCCGTTATAACACTTTATGTTTTAAACCAATCAAATACATTTAACACATGTACGTCTACCGTACTACATAGTTTACAAATCATCATGCTAGAAAGGATAGGAAGAGGTTCACATACCTCGCGACGATTATCGACTAATAGCAAAACGCTCCAAGTACCTCAAACCGTCGGCTACTCCTTAAGCCAAGTAGATCGCGCCACGCATAGTACTTCAACCTATAAGGCCACAAGGCGCTTATTAACATCTAGATCTTATCGCAGAACATTCTACGTAAAAATTCGCAAAGACTCTCCCGCAAATCTCCTCCTCTATCGAGGCCGGCTATCAAGCCAACCAGGGGTTTATACATCTAACCTGACGTACAATTCTACTTCACAAGAATGCTACACAAGTCTATCAGAATACACCCCATGTAATTACAGTCAGCTTCTTTTTTATATTCAGCTTAAGTCAAAAGACATTGCCGCAAAGCTAGGTTCATTTCTATATATAGTATACTTCAACTATATAATCTACAACATGTAATTTCCAATTACAATAAGTGGACAAGAATATTTACCTCGATAAGCCCAAAATTATCCAAGTATAAACGCTCGGTCCTTAGCAACGCTTAGCTCCTACTCCGGTGCTCCAACCCGCCCAAACAACCCTTAGAAGTCCTACGCAACTTCTTCTTAATACTCCAACCAACTATGGAGATTTTCCTTGTGGTTTCTGGCTTTGAGACAAAAGGACATACTGTAGTATTTCCGGCTCTATGTACAGAGGTATCTTCGAATACTACAAGGTATACGGCTAAGGTAATTGGGTATAGTAACAATACTATGGAGAGTATTTCTACCAAGAGGGGGTATTTATACGAGACAACACCACAAGTGGGTGTATACCCTCGCCAACCCCACTACGAGTGGGGTACTCGGCCCTGGGGAGGACTCTCGCCAAGGCCTCACAAGGGGGAGGGGGACGAGAACACTACTAGAGAGGGGAGTGAATTTCAAGACTTGGAGATTTGTAGAATGGATGAAGAACCAATGGCCAAGATCATGCCAAGTGCAAGGCAAATGTAGGGTCAAGATTCATCCATGTGCACCTTATCCATCTACCACACAAATATCACAAAATATCCTACCTACTCCCACTCACCCATTTCGCCCCAATTGCCGCCCAAAGCCCACCAATGAGAGGGTGCCAAGTGTCGCCTCTCTGGTCCAAATGTTTCGCCTCTCTAAAAATCCGCAAAAATAAAAATGTCATAGCCGGAATTTACCCTACGCGAGTCAGTAAAACGCTTCGCCGAAAAAACGACTCTAATCAGTAAGTCAGGAACAAATAATTTTCGGCCCTTGCACTTTAAGGCACAAACTTTTCTACGCACGCCCCACGCATACTCCGGAAATACGGTATAACATTTTCCTCTCTAGAAACATTCGCCCCGAATGTTCCTTCTAAGTCTCTAAACAAACACGCGCCAAGATAGTCTTCACCGCTATACTTACGAAAACAATCCTGCCACACCTGGCCACAGAAACACCTGCGCAAATTCTTACATCCAAGCCCACGAGGAAACACCTCTAATATCACCAAAGTAATGATCACATATATGCTCGTAATACATGCTCGCTTCTTCCTTTACTCGCCGACTTTTCGACATTTGAACTATTTCTCATAACTTACCACATTTGTTACTGCTTCAGTTTCCAAATCTCGGGGTTACTATCTCTAACTTGGTCATCATTAACTGAACACTGATGGATCTCCGATTTCTTCTCGATCATAACACGAAGATCGGGCGACCGCTTCCTAAGTCTGACGACAATTGCTAAAATATAGTGCAACCCGCCTATCCTCACATGAACTCAAAAGGCCCAAAGTAACTCGCTAAGTTTCTCGCTTTCCAAAACTCGCCACACTTATCCCGGTGGTACTCTTCAAGAAGACCGACCGCCAACTCAACTCTAAGCGCCGCCGATAATCCGCACGATTTCTCCGAGCCGCTAAAACCTCTTCTAGATAAGCTCACCCTATCCACACCGTTGGAACAAGCTCAACCAACTATTCAACCTTGCCAACATCAAACCAATCGATCAAGAACTTACACTTCCGCCCTACAAGGCTTCATAAGGCAACATCCGAACACCGAAATGGTAGCTAAAACATTCCTTCAACAGAGACAACAATCCTCGTGAACTACCCTCAAATCCAAACACCGCCCGAGGCTAATATGATTCTCGAGACTCACCGAGTTCCTAACCTCGCTCGTAAAACTTCCAAAAGAAACACCAGACCTGGCTCCACTGTCGCCATAAGGTGAAGGTAGGCACCTGCAGCCTTACAACCTTTCTCGATGCAACATCTCGCATAACCTCTCGCCGAGTAAACGGCTTGATCGAAGACACGACGGTCGACCCCATCGGCCCGACCATCGTTGAACGCATCCACGAACTCGCACGACGGTTAACTAAACTGGGCCTAACACCTCATAACCCTAACACAAAGCGACCACCACAACCGACTTCACCACCATACAAAGCCGCTGGTTGACCCGCAACATGGCCTCAACCCGACCTAGCAACGCCAAGAAACACTAGCTCCCCGAAGGAGCGATCCCACTAATCACGTTACGAAAACCTAGCGGTCTTCTTAGCTCAACTACCCTCCTTCATTCCACATTACTCAGGGACTTATCCCACAACATAGCTCACGTGCACCATGCACTCCGACAAGGGTTAAACGTAAAAATATAAATCTTTTACCCAAGATGGCCTTGCCTCTAAGGTCTCTACGTAAAAAGCTCTAAGGCTCACACTTTTCCCTTAACCCCAATCCTTCCTGCATTAACCCCGATTTCTAATCACAATACACTTAAGATATACTCATCTCATCATACGCACTAATCTCTGAGGGTTAAGGATATACTCAGATTCATCGCTTCGCCCCTTAGTCGTTCTACTCAAACCGCCTGCAGGCGATAGCTGGCGTGACGAACTACCCACCGATTCAAGGCCGAGTCCTCTTACTAGACATCCTTTCGACACATGGCTCGACGGCCACGAAACAAGTACCAACTAAAAGACGACATTCTCGACGACGTCACACCGCGAACACCGAGGAAAATCAATCCGGGTCGGAACCTATGTAGCCGCAACCGAAACTCGAGCTCGACCAACTCCCGCATAGTCCGAACGCCCCAACCCCGCGAGGACCACTGCACCGGGCGGAGGTGCATATCTAATCCGCGTAGGCAACTCACCAAAGTTACCAGCGACTCATTGCTCGCCCTCTTCTCGCCCTTCGTTAACCCGCCGATCTCTACGCTTTTTGGCTCGCCGCGCACAAGCCCGCATACGTGCCATGCTCAAGCCTAATCAAGAATTACTTTCGCACAACCTCTCTTAGATAGTCATCAAGACTCGCAGACGCTTCAGATACTCTTCGGTGGTCAAATCCATAGCTAGTAACAGGGTCGCTTTGCAATCTATATTCTCGCCCTGGCCGTAACCGGCGTTCATATATCACGGTCGCAGAGGAATCGCCGCCGCTAAACTCGCTGGGCTGTGGACGCCGCAGAACTCCCCGAACGAAGCACCTAAGTCGTGTGACGTCGGGCCTGTGGCTCAGAATCTCTCAGATTTACTCGCAGCCTCGGCCGCTTTGCCCTCCGGCCCGTTTGCCTCTACGCGAGGCATAACCAGTGGAAAGAAATACGTTAGAGGGTCCAACTTACAACACACTCTAAGGCACGATCTCAGAGTGAGAAGAATAGAAACCAATCCTAAATATCCTATAGCCTCCTCGACATCAAGTGGTGCACAACACACCGATAATCAAGACTCTACTAGATACGGCTCAGAGACACTTTCCGAGGATTAATCGCTCGATACTCACTTTTGTCACGACTCCAACCTGCCCGTGATCGTACCTTACCCGACACTAGCGATACAACATCGAGTAATCTGGAATATAAACACAACATGAAATATTGCAAAGGAAACACATGTTTATCTGAAGAAAAGTTGCCTTTCGCATATATATATATAAAAACTTAGATCCGAATTATATCCCAATACAACCTCGCCACAACAAGATTACATGCACTTACGAATGATATGATAACAACGACGACAGGTTCGCCATACCCTCGAATGTAAGCACTCTACAACAACAGGGACTATACCAAGATAAGCCTCCGAGAAACGGAGCTTCCCAACGCCGAATCGCGACCCTAGAGCGAGGATCAACGATCGTGTACCTTTACTCGCGGCATGAACGCACTTCAAGGAGGTCGCATAACAGTACCAAGTATGTTAAACTGAAAATCAGAATGAAATCATAGTAGTCAGAGTAAAGCAGAGACATGATGATAACCAAACTACGCTTCAATAAATAAGCAAATATGTCAAGTCGTGACTCACGCCTCAAAGTCATCACTCAAATATAACAATGGGTCTCACGCCCGCAACATCAATCATGCCCGTGGAATACCTTCCTCACCGCGGCACTATGATATAAAAGCACCAAGGAATACATATGAACACCGTGTCCCACTGTCATCATAAAACCGCACGGGTAAGTACGAAGGCATAGCCGACTACTAAAACCCACGATAACAAGGTCATAAAATGTATCATGATCTGCCTAGACCGCATGATCAAAGCCGCCACTCGCCCGCAGAGATCTAATGTGCGCTTCAGCCCGAACTTCCGTAGCTCGCATAAGCCACTCGACGCCCGCATGAGGTATTCCCGCATCGAGGGTAGTTACTCCCTGAATGTCCTGACTCGCACCGCATGGCCACATGTACCGCATGACCATAAAGGCCGCACACTAACCCTGAACTCTCGTAGTTCGCACGGGTCACATGCACCGCCGAGTCTACCCCGCACGGAGGGCCTTAACCCCTAATCATGAGTGATATGATACTAACATAACACTTATCGTTAAACAACATAAGCACAACAAGCGGAAACCCCTTTACACAAACATCACAAGATACTAACACACGAAGCATCCTAACATGTTTAATTAATCAAAGCAACAATAAATTATGACAAGACTATCACAACCAACACAATCAAGTTATTCACACAAGCTACTTAATGCTAACTAGTTCGGTTATCTATCCCCATAGTACTTCATACATTATCTCTTTTAAAAGATTAGTTTCTTTCACAGAAGTCACACAATACCCGTAGTATATAATAGAGTGACTATCTTTTTAAGTTAACCAAAAAAATTCCCTTTGTAAAATCAAGTAACAACATTATTTTCCAAACGCTCAAGGTTGCCTAATTTCAAATGTTCACGCTTCTTATTTTAGAAAGGTTTCAGAGTTCATAGTCTTATCCATTTAAGAATATAATTCTCTTTTAAACGATTTGAGAAACATATGCCTTATATGTGAGTAGGTTATTCTTATTTATAACAATCTTATAACAAAGAAATGATCTAGGAAATGTAATATCATTTTGTCTCATCTTAGCTTCTACGCAGATGGAGGTTTCTACTGGTTTTAATAATACTTCATTAATTAAAACATTTCCCTTTATTAACGCTGCAGTGGTTTGTCGATACTCATTCTGATTTCCGAAATCAGTAAAACATTCTTCCTTTTAAAAACTAAGTACTCATTACTCACGAATGAGGTTCCACACAAAATTCATATTAATTTAATTAAGTCAAGTCTCTTATCTTTTAAGATCAAGTCTCTTAACTTCTAAAATCAATAAATCATTCATTTTATCTCTCTTAAGCCGTTATACCTAACTTCCCATAAAACTATTATAACTCTTAAGTTTTTAAAACCACAAAGCATTTTCTTACCTACATAAAGCTGTTATAATCAACTTCCCATAAAGCTGTTATAACACTTTATGTTTTAAACCAATCAAATACATTTAACACACGACGCTTCACCGCACTACATAGTTTACAAATCATCATGCTAGAAAGGATAGGAAGAGGTTCACATACCGCGCGATTATCGACTAATAGCAAAACGCCCAAGTACCTCAAACCGCTTACTACTAAGCCAAGTAGATCGCGCCACGCATAGTACTTCAACCTATAAGGCCACAGCGCCTATTAACATCCTAGATCTCAATGTAGAATATTCTACGTAAAATTCGAAACATCCCCATGCAGCGTAATCTCCTCTCTATCGAGGCCGGCCATCAAGCCAACCGTGGGGTTTATACATCTAACCGGACGTGTACAATTCTACTTCACAGTTAATGCTACAAGTCTGTAATAATACCCTATGTAATTACAGTTTCTTCTTTTTATATTCAGCTTAAGTCAAAAGACATTGCCGCAAAGCTAGGTTCATTTCTATATATAGTATACTTCAACTATATATCTTACAACATGTAATTTCCAATTACAATAAGGACAAGAATATTTACCTCGATAAGCCCAAAATTATCCAAGTATAAATGCCGGTCCTTAGCAACGCTTAGCTCCTACTCCGGTGCTCCAACCCGCTCCAAACAACCCTTAGAAGTCCTACGTAACTTCTTCTTAATACTCCAACCAACTATGGAGATTTTCCTTAGGGTTTCGGTTTGAGACAAAAAGGACATACGGTAGTATTTCCGGGCTCTATGTACAGAGGTATCTTTGGAATACTACAAGGTATACGGCTAAGGTAATTTGGGTATAGTAACAATACTATGGAGAGTATTTCTACCAAGAGGGGGGGTATTTATACGAGACAACACCACAAGGGGGGTGTATACCCTCGCCAACCCCACTATGAGTGGGTACTCGGCCAGGGGAGGACTCTCGGCTAAGGCCTCACAAGGAGGGGACGAGAACACTACTAGAGAGGAGGGAATTTCAAGACTTGGAGATTTGTAGAACGGATGAAGAAGTCTTCAAAGGGAGGGGTATTTATAGTCAAGCCATGGCCAACCAATGGCCAAGATCATGCCAAGTGCAAGGCAAGTGTAGGTCAAGATTCATCCATGTGCACCTTATCCATCTACCACACAAATATCACAAAATATCCTACCTACTCCCACTCACCCATTTCGTCCCAATTGCCGCCAAAGCCCACCAATGAGAGGTGCCAAGTGTCGCCTCTCGTTGGTCCAAAATGTTTCTCTCGGAAAAATCCGCAAAAATAAAAATGTCATAGCGAATTTACCCTACGCGAGTTGTGTAAAACGCTTCGCCGAAAAACGACTTAATCGGGTGTTGTGAACAAATAATTTTCACTTGCACTTTAAGGCACAAACTTTTCTACGCACGCCCCACGCATACTGGAAATACGGTATAACAATAGACCGTATGACCATATAGGCCGCACACTAACTCGAACTCGTAGCTCGCGCAGGTCCGGGACCCGTGAGGTATCCTCAATCATAGTCACGCATCGCCTGAGTATTACCCGCGACGGAGGCGTTAACCTCCCGGATCATGTCGCGAGTGGTACAATACCAACATAACGGTGATAGTTAAACAACATAAGCGCGATCGAGGAGAACCCCTTTACACAAACATCACGTATCACTAACACACGTAGCATCCTAACATGTTTACTTATCAAACCAACAAGAAAGTATTACAAGGCTATCACAAACCAACACAATCAAGTTATTCGCACAAGATACTTTCTACTATCTGATTAACAAGATCGGCTTTTATCCCCAAGTACTTCATACATTAACTCTTTTAAAAGATCCGCTTCTTTCACAAAAGTCACACAATACCCGTAGTATAAAAATAGAGTGATTATCTTTTGAAGTAAACCAAAACACTTCTCTTTATAAAATCAAGTAACAACATTCTTTCCAAACGCTCAAGTTTGCCTAATTTCAATTACTCAAGTTTCTCATTTTCGAAAGGTTTCGTAGTTCATAGTATTAATAGTACTTAATGATATAATTCTCTTTGAAAGCAATTTGAGAGACATATGTCTGATACGTGAGTAGGTTATTCTTGTTTATAACAATCTTATTTAAGCAGCCATGATCTAGGAAATGTAATATCATTTTGTCTCATCTAGCTTCTATGCATGGAGGCTTCATCAAGTTATTAATAATTCTTTATTAGTCAATACATTTCCCTTTATTAGCGCTGCTGTGGTTTGTTCGACATTCATTCTGATTTCAAATCAGTAAAACATCATTCCTTTGAAAACCAAAATACTCATTACTCACGAATGAAGTTTCACACGCTTTAACAAAATTCACATTAATAAAATTAAGTCAAGTCTCTTATCTTTTAAGATCAAGTCTCTTAACTTCTTAAGTCAATAAATCATTCTTTTATCTCTCTTGCCGCTACACCTAACTTCCCATAAAGCTAGTATAACTCTTAAGCTTTTAAAACCAAGTGTTACTCTTTCAAAAGGTTTCTTATTATCACATCATCTGTCACGAACCTCGGCTCAGGATCGTGCCTACCCGCACCCAAGTAGTCATACATCAGTAATCAGGAACATAAAGCAAGACATGAAAATATTATGAAGTAAGAAATGTCTGAGAAAACTTGCCTTCATATATAAATCAATTTAAATCCAACGCTACATCCCATATACAACTCGCCACAACGTACTGCACTTCTAAGTGACATGACAACAATGGCGGGACAGGCCCGCCATACCCCGAATGTAAGCACCTACTACGACAGGACTATACCACCGATAAGCCTCGAGAAACGGAGCTTCCCAAACGCCGAATCGTGACCACGAGCTAGGATCAACGATCGTGTACCTCAACTCGCAGCATGAACGCTCGGGCGAGGTCAAGACAACAGTACCAAGTATGTGGCGAAAATCAGGAATGAAATCATAGCAGTCTATATAAAACAGGAGACATGTATGATAACCAAACTACAGTTCACAATAAATAAGCAGTCATGTCAAGTCAGGGACTCACGCCCTCAAAGTCATCAGTCATGCCCGTGGAATACCTTCCTCACTGCCGGCAGTCTATGATATAAAGGCACCAAGGAATACACATGAACACGTGTCCCTGTGTTCAAATAAAACAAGACAGGTAAATTAAGGCATAGCCGACTACTAACACCTACAAGACTAACAAGGTCATAAATCAGATTACGAGATCTGTCTGCCGCCACATGATCAAAGCCGCCACTCGCGCAGATCTAATGCGCGCCTAGCCGAACTTCCCGCAGCTCCGCGATAAAGCCACTCCAACGGCCCGCAGGTATCCCCGCATCGAGGGTAGCTACTCCCGCAACGCCCCGACTCGCGATCGCATGGTCACATAGACCGCATGACCATAAAGGCCGCACACTAACTCGAACTCGTAGCTCCGCATAGGCCCTCGACCCGCATGCAGGTATTCTCGAATCATAGGTCACATGCAGACCGAAGTCTACCCCGCATCGGAGGCGCCTTTAACCGGATCAAGGTGAGTGATATAATACCAACATAATGCTTTATCGTTTAAACAACATAAGCACAATCAAGGGAAACCCCTTTACACAAACATCACAAGATACTAACACACGTAACATCCTAACATGTTCATTTATCAAATCAACAAGAAAGTATTACAAGGCTATCACAAACCAACACAATCAAGTTATTCACACAAGGTACTTTCTACTATATGATTAACAAGATCGGGTTTTTATCCCCAAAGTACTTCATACATTAACTCTTTAAGAGATCTGTTCTTTCACAAATAGTCACACAATACTCGTAGTATATGAAAATAGAGTGATTATCTTTTGAAGTAAATCAAAACACTTCTCTTTGTAAAATCAAGTTACAACATTCTTAATAACCCAAGGACAATACTCAAATGACGCAATTCTAAAAGAAAGGAGTTAGAGAGAAGTTTCTCTCACTAAGAAAACGCTCTCAACGTTTCCCCTTAGTTGCTCCTTCGGTTTTTCCTCTTCTTCCCCTTAGATTTTCGTTTGTTTCACAATGGTTTAATTGTTATTGTTCACAATATGAAGAAGCTCAAACGCTACACGTTTCTAGCAATGATTCAGAGGTTCAGCGATTCGCTAAAACTAGAACAAGGAAGAAAAAGAGTAGAGGCAATCCAACAATTGCCGAGGAAAATCTTATTCCGATCTCGGACCTCCTCTTGGTTCATGTCACGCTGCATTCGCGATTTCCATTAGAAAATGTAGTAGATGATTCTATGCTACAAAAGATACATGAATGGGGCAAAAATATAGAAATTGAAAGCTTGGACATTAGTGAATTTGAAGGCAAAACTTACAGCGTGTCTTTTTCCGATAGCCATTGACGCCTCTAATGCTTCTATGGTGATTCCACCATTCCACGGGCAATTAGTTGGTAATGGGATCATTTCGGAAGAACAAGATACCACTCTAGCATTAGTACCTCGTGTTTACCGGAAATTCACTCAAAGTTAGCGGAAAAGGGCTTAATGGGCGACATTCTTTTGGAGGAGCAGTGCGATGGCATTCTCGGGTCTAAACCGGTCGACGCGGGTCGAGTTCATGGCGGTCGGGCAGGTGTTCATGGGTCCAAGAGTAATCACGTCTTGCTTGATTCAAAGTCAGTTGAGAGCATTGAAGGTAGTCCTATACCCAAGAAGTTTAACGCGGGTGTCAAGAAAAGGAACTGGGGCTTGGGTCAGATGGACAAGGCGGGTCAGGAGGTTATCAATGAAACTAGGAATATGAACTCTATGCATGGATCTAGGTCAGACGTGGGATACCAAGGTTTACCCAAGGACTCTAACGTTATTATTGAAGGTGCCGAGGCGTCACATTAATGTGGCGGGTACCAAGGATACACTCACAACCACGCCCTTTACGATGGCTCGATTTCCAAGACGGGACAAGGGGATAACCTAGGGACATTAACTACTCCGTTATACAAAGAGTCAAGCCACTTGAGAGTTCTAACGTTATTATCGGTGTCCCGAGGCGCCACTCATTAACGCTGCGGTACCAATGATTCACTCACTAGCACGGGACTTTATGATGGTCCGATTGCAAGACGGGCGGGGGCATAACCAAGGACATTGAATATTCCTGTTATACAAGCGAGCCAAGTCAATTGTGAGAAACAAAGCTAAGTCTATTTCAAGGAGCTTCAGAACTACATGGCCATTAATAACGCAAGAAGAAGTGCATCTGCCTGAATGACGCGGAACCAAAGAGCCTCGTGTATTAAGACAACAACCACTAATTCCTTTTAATGTCACAAATGAAACCTTCCTACTTTAGCTAGTTTGCTAAGTGGAGTCAATCTCGTAACCAAAATAAGCCTTTCGCCTTTAATTCTCCCAGCATTCGAGTAAAGTCTTTAACTTACCTCCTCTCTCATCTAATAACACTTCACTACTTCTGGAAAACAAAACACTCACCCCTTCTACCTACTCTTCCTCTTCTTTCCTCCAACCCAACACAAATCTCCATTCCTTCCAAATGGCACGCGAATCATCCTCCTATCGCGGCACTAGCTCTTTCCTTCTACCCATCCCCTCTCGCATATACCTCCGTAAATACCCACCAATGATTTACACACTAATGCATCTTCTAAACCACATCATATTCCTACCACTGCCACAACTCATAACAACCCTTCCCAAACCATGGCAAAGGTACCTCCTCCCAAAAGGACTTATGCTCGAGTCTTTGGGAACCGGATTGAGGCTAAAGGCATGGTTACAATTTATTGAACAACAAGGGCGGAAGTAGATATAGAATGAGGATGAAGTCCCTTTCATAGAAACTTGGGGCTATTGCTTAATAGGATGTTCACTGTCCTTTCGGGAAGAAGCATTGAATACGATTGTGAAAGGACGGGAGTTAAATGCCGTATTATACCATATGGCAAATGGGATGTTGTTCAAATTCATGACGGAGGAGCGCACTAATGTACTTCACGGAGGCCTTATATGGTTTACGGAAAACCATGATGCTTAAGGCTATCAATAAAGGAGTTCTTATAACGGATGATTTGTTTATGGACATTCCTATTTGGGTCACTTTCCTGACATTCTCCTTTCTATTCGAGTGTTACTGCCTTAGTAAGATTGCTTCACGTGTAGGAAAACCTCTTTACACCGACAATATACTAAGGAAAGGTCTAAAATGAACTATGCAAGAGTTAGTGGAAGTGGATGTTAGCAAGAGTCGATAATGGATTTTGTCGTCAATCTCCCGATATGTATGTATACTCAAAGCGGTAAACTATGAGAATTACCCTGACTTTTGCTATCATTGTGCGGCTTCTGACACAACCATTTGAAGTGTAGGAAGGTGAGGATGATGTCAACAAATGAAGAAGCTCCAAAACACGCACATCGAGGTACCCGCAACAAGGACGATTCTACTCGCTTGAAGGTCAACAAAGTGCACGTGGAACCAACCCTCCTCCTCATCCACCAACTTCTCAACATCCCGTAGATGTCGATCACTTGATGGACATTGAACAAACCGAGCACACAACACCTCCCGGTACCGAAGCTTGTGAATTATCACATGCCGGTCCTCGGCTTTGGGTCATTCGGCCCATCATGTTCATGGATTCTCTTGCCAAGTCCTCACCGCCTAATTCTCACAATGGCAGTTCACAACATGTTAGGATGAGGGGTAGTCAAAACATTCGATCGAAATGCCTATGAACCCGCCGCTTCATTGGAGGAAGTTACATACAACTGCTACGGATAAGGCTCACCAGGCTTGTGTCAAACGTTAACTTTGAACGCTGGGAGCATAGTCTGGTACACAAGTTATGGCTTCCAAGAACAAGGATGATGGATGGCAAGAGGTTTTGTCCAAAAGAATGGGCCAAAAGCGTTGGGAAGCTGGCGACTAAGCGCGGAGTGCTAATAAAACCTCATTTGTTTCTAATGAAAATACTTTGTTGGAATGTCCGTGGTCTTTGCGACAAAGTGGATAGGGCTGCCACAAGCTCAGTGTGTAGTATCACAAAGCAACATGACGCGGCTATGATTTGTCTATTGGAAACTAAGCTATCTCGGCCAGACGTAATCTTTCTCTACTAAAAGATTCAAAGGGTTGAGAAGAGGTCATTAAAGAATCAAAACAACTTCTTATAGAGTTCTCTATGATTTTATCCTCTCTGTAATGGCACCTTTGAGTGACCACCCATCCTCTATCTCTTCTTGTTTGCATTACGTTGAGGCTTGAGATACCTCAATGATTGATTGTAGCCACTTCCTTTATCGTTATTAGTAATAATATTTGCATTTACCTAAAAAAAAAAAAAGTTACAACATTCTTTTCCAAACGTTCAAGTTTGCCTAATTTCAATTACTCAAGTTTCTCATTTTCAAAAGGTTTCGTAGTTCATAGTTTTAATCCTTTAAAACAATTTGAGAAACATATACTTTACGTGTGAGTAGGTTATTCTTGTTCATAACAATCTTATCAGTTGACCATGATCTAGGAAATGTAATATCATTTTGTCTCATCTTAGCTTTCATGCAGATGGAAGTTTCACCGGTTTTAATAATACTTTATTAGTCAAAACATTTCCTTTATTAGCGCTTTGTGGTATGTTCGATACTTATTACGATTTAGAAATCGTTGAAACATTATTCCTTTTAAAAACCTAAGTACTCATTACTCACGAATGAGGTTTCACACTTTTTAACAAAATTCAATTAAGTCAAGTCTCTTATCTTTTAAGATCAAGTCTCTTAACTTCTACAATAAATAAACCATTTTGTTACCTACATAGAGTCGTTATAACTAACTTCCCATAAAGCTATTATAACACCCTATGTTTTGAACCAACCCAAATCATTTAGCATACGACGCCTCACCGCACTACATAGTTTACAAAACATCATTCTAGTAAGGATAGGAAGAGGTTCACATACCTCGCGACGATTATCGACAATAAGCAATACGCCCACAAGATCGCATCGCTAGCCTTTTCCACTCATCAAGTAGAATACGCTACTCGTAGTACTTCCACCTGTATAGGCCACAACCGTCTATTAACTTGTTATACCCCGTATTTCCAGAGTATGTACGTATGGGCGTACGTAGAAAGTTTGAGCATTAAAGTTAGGCAAGTTTCGAAATTTTTGTGCACAACCCCCGTAAAGAATCGTTTTTCGACGAAACGCTTTATCGAACTTCGGCGAAGGAAAATTCGCCATGTCGCTTAGTATTTTTATGGATTTTTCCGAGCGATTGAACATTTTTGGTTAACGAGGTGACACTTGTCACCCTGGCTAGCGTTTGGTGGACGAAATGGGACGTCTCCTTGTTTTCAGGCCTTGTTTCGCCTTGTTTGTGCCTTGTTTTGTGCCATGTTTGGTGGAGTAGGATAGGTGCACTTGGCTTGATCAAGGCCTTACACTTGCCTTGCACATGGCTTGATCTTGTCCATCGTCAGCCCTCGCTTCCTATAAATACCCCTCCTCGTGAAGACTTCATTCATCCACAAATGTTTCCAAGTCTTGAAATCTCCTCCCCTCTTCATGTTGTGTTCGTCCGCCACACCCCTCCCCTTGAGAGGCCTTGTGGCGAGAGGTACCCTCCCAGTTGTGTCGCAGGTACACCCTGCCTTGTTGTTCTCGTGATAATACCCCTCATGGTATTGAAATACTTCTCCAAGTATTATAATGCCCAAAATACTGCTATACCGTAGTTGCAGGTATGTATGTGAGGACGCACGCATTTGAGAGTACTACAGAAATTTTGAAAAGAAAGAAAGATGTGAGTTTTCACTAAAAGCTTCCTGCTATTTGTGAAGAAAAAGGTTCGTTAACGGGAATTGATTCCCAGTTTGGTATTTGGACTTCATAGATTATATTAGAATTTTGAGATTTTATTTTCGAAATGGTCACGTGGGCCCACGGAGAAATTTACTGTTTTGTGGCCCGCTTTGTTTTGAGATTTCGGTATTTTGGATATTTTCTAAGACGAAATATTCTTCAGGCGACGGGGCGACACGTGTCACCCCACGTGGCACCCGTCGAAATATTTATCAGGCACAACACCGATTAGAGTCGTTTTATAAACGCTTTACTAAGCTTCGAAGGAAAATTCGGCTATGTCATTTAGTATTTTTGCGAATTTTTCCGAGAGACTAACGCTTTGGACCAACGAGAGGGCAACACTTGGCACCCTCTCGTCAGCGGATTTGAAAGGGCGGCTAGGCCGAATGGACGGGCAAGTGGTGGAAGATATTTGCAGATATTTGTGAGGATTTGTGGAGTAGGTTAGGGTGCACTTGGCTTGATCTTGGCCTTACACTTGTGTAGCACTTGCAGATCTTGGCCATTGGTTGGCCTTTGTCTTTGCTATAAATACCCTCCTGTGAAGACTTATTCATTCACTCCTCACTTTGTCTAAGTCTCAAATCCTCCTCTCCCTTGTTGTTGCTCTCGTCCAACTCCCTTCTCCCCAGAAAGAGGCCCTGGCCGAGAACACCCTCCCCTAGCCTAGTTGTGCAAGCCGAGCCTACCCCTTGGTAGAAAGTTGTCTTCCAAGTATTGTTATAATGCCCAAAATACCTTAGCCTTGTACCTTGTAGTATTCCAAAGATACCTCTTTACATAGAGTCCTAAATACTACCTTTTGTCCTTTTTAGTCTCAAACCGAAACCCTAAGGAAATCTTCATAGTTGGTTGAAGATGTGAGTAGAAGTTGGTTAGAACTTCTAAGGGTTGTTTGGAGTGGTTTGGAGCGCGTGGAGTGAGCTAAACCTTGCTCGTGAGAGCGACATTAAACTCGGATAATTTTGGGCTTATCGAGGTAATTATCTTGTCTTCTATTGTAATTGGAAATTACATGTTTGTTAGATATAGTTGAAGTATACTATATATGGAACTATACTTAGTATTCGCGATGTCTTTCGACTTAAGCCCAAGAATAAAGAATCGAATCGAATCAGATTTACATAGGAGTATTGCGGTAGACTTGTGTAGTATTATCGAGTAGAATTGTACGCCCGGTAGATGTAAACCCCTTTTTGTTGGCTTGGTAGCCGGCCTCGATAGAGGAGGAGATTTACGCTGTTGCGGGGGGGGGGGGGAGGTGCTGCCGAATTTTCTATAGAAAGATAGAAAACTTGTGTTTTGGGGTTAATAGACGTTTGTGACCTTTATAGGTGAAAGTACTAAGAGTAGCGTATTCTACTCGAGGAGTGGAAAGGGCTAGCAAGGTTGTAGTACTTGGAGCATTTTGCTTATTGTCGATAAATCGTCGCGAGGTATGTGAACCTCTTCCTATCTCTTCTAGCATGATATGTGTGAACTATGTAGTACGGTAGACGTACATGTGCTAAGTGATTTGGTTGGTTTAAAACATAGGGTGTTATAATAGCTTTATGGGAAGTTAGTTATAACGACCTTATGTAGGTGAAAATGGTTTATCATGTTAGAAGTTAAGAGAATTGATCTTATTAGATAAGAGACTTAAATTATTTGTTTTAATGTGAATGTTGTGTGAAAGCTATTTCGTGAGTAATGAGTACTTGGTTTTTTAAAGGAATAATGTTTTACTGATTTCGAAATCGAACGTGTATCGGCTGCACCAATCGCAGCTAATAAAGGAAAATGTATTGAATAATGATGTGTTGTATTAAAACCAGTAGAAACCTCCATCCGCATAGAAGCTAAGACGAGACAAAATGATATTACATTTTCTAGATCATGGTCACTGTAATAAGATCGTTATAAACAAGAATAAACTACTCACATATATGACATATGTTACTCAATTGTTCTAAAAGGAATCAAGTGATTAAGTTTGGGAACTATGAAACCATTTGAAAATAAGAAGCTTCGAGTAATTGAAACTAGGCAAACCGAACTTAGGAAAAGAATGTTGTTACTTGATTTTGAAAAGGAAGGTGGGTTGGTCATTCTAATACTACTGTATCGGGTGACTTTTATAAAAGTAATGGATCTCTTTTAAAAGAACTTAACGATGTAGTACTTTGGGGTTAAAACCGGACTTTGGCATAAAATGAAAGTACTTTGAGTTGTGTGAAACTTGCTTATGCTTGTTGTTGTGAAACTTGCCTATGCTTGTGATGATAGTCTTTATTGTACAAACGTTGTGTTTCGTGTTACCGCGTCTCTCGACAGAGGCGGTTGGATCGTTGAGAACTTACTGACGCGTCTACAGCGACGGAGAAATTCCACGTGCCACGCTCCTGATAGTATTATTGTTGTTAATCGCTTTGGACATACCGACAATGCGTAGCGCACGCATGCTTCCCATTTTGGTTAAGGTCTGTGGTTAATCGCTGGATATATCGACACGACGTAGCGCGCATGTTTCATTTTGATTATCGCCAGGATTTCCTTGGACATACCGACGCGATGCGTAGCGCATCGCATGCGCCCATTTGGAATGTTGTCTTATTATTTCTTGGACATACCGACACGATGCGTAGCGCACGTATCGCCCATTTGGAATGTTGTCTTATTGTTTCTTCGACATATCGACACGACGCGTAGCGCACGTATGCTTCCATTTGATCATTGCCTTGTTGTTGAGGTCACATGGACATGTCTACACCGATGCGTAACTCGGGGCATGCGGCCGGGACATTGGTATTATTGTTGCATCATGGACATGTCTACACCGGCGCAAAGATTCGGCATGCGCCATAATGCGAACTCGATTGATGTCGCGGGCGCGAGACCCATAGTTATATTAGGTGACGATCGTTTTATGTTGTGAATCGAGTTTGGTTATCATACATGTCTCTCGCTTTATATAGACTAGTATGATTTCATTTCTGATGATATGCAGTTTCACATACTTGGTACTGTTGTCTTGACCTCTTCGGGCCGCGCTCATGCCGCCAGTAGAGTACATCGATCGTGGATCCTCGCCATAGGATCACAAGCCAACAGCATTTGAAGCTCCGCTTCTCGGAGGCTTATCTTTTGCAGGTGTTCTCGAGTTGTAGGTTCTTGTACATTCGTGGTATGGCGGGCCCTGTCCGTCATAGTCATCAGATATCTTAGAGTCCAGTAATCGTTGTGGGCGTGGTTGTAAAAGGATTAAACTGCTCGTGTTTTATGTATACCGAAGGCAATCGCTTTTTTGGTTGCCTCGCTTATTTATTATATCCCTTGTTAAATGACTCATGTTTTATGTTCCGCTGATTTTCTCGATGTATGTATCACTAGGGTGCCTGTAGTAAGGCACGATCGCCCGGGCGGGTCGTTACAAAAGTGGTATCGAGCGCTTAATCCTCGGAAAGTGTCCGCTGCATCGCATCCAGCAGAGTCTGATTATCGGTGTTGCGCACCACACCAATAATCGTGAGGCTATAGGATATTTAGGATTGGTTTCTATTCTTCTCACTCGAGATCGTGCCTTAGAGGTGTTGTAAGTTGGACCCTCCGACGAAATTATTTCCTTATCGTTATGCCTCCGCGTAGGCAACCCGGCCCAGAGGCGCAAGCGGCGGAGCCGCGAGTAGAGTTCAGAGGGTGGCGAGGGTACGTGCCAAATCATTACCTAGGTAGTGCTTCATTCGGGGTTTCGCGTCACACGCCACTAGCCCCAAAGAGTTTAAGATGGCGACGGCGGTTCCCTGGGCGGCGTGATATTCTGCAAGAGATCGTACAACCTTGTTTGGCCAGAAGCGAGAATTGCGAGATTTGGCTACGATGGTATACCGGGTATCGCGAGTCTTGATGACTACCTAAGAGAAGGTTCGTGCAAGAGTAATCCTTCGCTTAGGCTCGAGCATGGCTCGCACGGTATGCGAGCTTGCGCAGAAAGCACGTGAGATCGACGGTTAACCAAGGTCGCAGAAGAGCGGGGCGGCAGGGGTCCTTTGGTGGCTTTCGAGGCGGACGCCTCAGCTAGTTATATACCCCACCGCATGCAGTAGTCCTCCACCGCCTTCGTGAGCGTCGTGGCTCCGGTTGAGATTTTCGGCAGAGCAGGGGTGTTAACCAGCTGAAGCCACCCCTACCTCGTTGTGACCATTGTGGTAGACTCCATTTTGGAGAGTGTCGTGCTAGATTGGGAGTTTGTTTTACATGCGGCCAGCAGGGCCATTTTGCGAGGAACTGTCCGACCAAGGGAAGCGCGGATGTTACGACTCAGCCTTCAGGATCTGTGGCTGGTTCATCACCTTCTACAGCTATGCGCCCTGCAGGGCAGGCCTATGATTAGAGTGGAGCGGTAGCTTCAGGTATATCCTTAACCCTCTAGAGTTTTGGTATGCTGGTTATGATGGTCTCATTATTGTGTGCTATGTACGGATAGCATTGTGATATGTGTGAGTTAGAATGTATGGTTAGTTGGGAGGATACGTATGGGGGCATGGTAAGTGTAAACCTTAGACTATGTCACGGCCGAGACCTTGTGGTAAGGTCGTCTTGAGTTAAAGATTTATTTTTGACCCTTATCAGAGTAGTAGTATGCGTGGGATTTATTTGTGTGATAAGTCCACGGGTAGTGTGAGATGGAAGTGGTAGCTTTCATGATGTGAATTAGTAAGATTGTTTCGGATCGGGGAACAAGAGTTTGGCACGGTTGGGGGTCGGGTTTAGGACCATTTATGGGTCAAACCAGAACCAGTTTGGGGTGGGCCAGTTCTGGGTGGTCCCGCCAGGTGGTAGGTCACGAGGGTGCTAGGCCCGAGTTTAGATGATCATCGTATGAGTTCGTGGACGCGCTCGACCGTAGCGGTTCGTAAAGGCGGGAATGGCCTTAAGGAAGTTTGAGGTTAGTAAGATGACCAAGTTTGGAGGTAGTGACTCGCAGATTTTCGAACGGAGTAATGACCAAGTATGGTACGTCTTGGGAGAGTTCTAGTGTTCGAGAAGGTACAACGAGTAAGGAGGAAGATAACGTGTGTTATTTCGCGGCCTGCGTGGCGTTGACAACTTGTTAGAGGAACTTCATCGATATCCGTCTTGAGAAGGAACATTCGACGAATGTTTCTAAGGAGGAGAATGTTATACCCGTAGTTGCATGGTATGTATGTGAGGACGTACGTACTAGAGTACGGCAGAAATTTTGATAAGAAAGAAAGATGTGAGTTTTCACGGAAAAGCTTCCGTTATTTGTGAAGAAAAGGTTCGTTAATGGAATTGGATTC
This sequence comes from Przewalskia tangutica, assembly GCA_029844215.1. Classification (NCBI taxonomy): domain Eukaryota; kingdom Viridiplantae; phylum Streptophyta; class Magnoliopsida; order Solanales; family Solanaceae; genus Przewalskia; species Przewalskia tangutica. Next base: position 175,444 of record JAQGDG010000193.1, on the reverse strand, counting down.
CCGGTTTGGTATTCGGACTTCATAGATTATATTAGAATTTTGAGATTTTATTTTCGAAATGGTCACGTGGGGCCACGGGAGAAATTCTACTTTTGTGGGCCCGCTTTGTTTTTGAGATTTCCGGTATTTTGGATATTTCGGAAGACGAAATATTCGGCGAATCGGGGCGACACGTGTCACCCCCACGTGGCACCCGTCGAAATATTTATCAGGCACAACACCCGACAGAGTCGTTTTTCGACTAAACGCTTTACTAAGCTTGCGAAGGAAAATTCCGCTATGTCATTTAGTATTTTTGCGAATTTTTCCGAGAGACGGGCGTTGGACCAACGAGGGCAACACTGCACCCTCGTTGGTGGACTTGAAAGTAGTAGGGCCGAATGGATGGGCAAGTGGTGGAAGATATTTGTGTAGATATTTGTGAGGGATTTGTGGAGTAGGGTTAGGGTGCACTTGGCTTGATCTTGGCCTTACACTTGTGTAGCACTTGGCTAGATCTTGGCCATTGGTTGGCCTTTGGCTTTGCTATAAATACCCCTCCCTTGTGAAGACTTATTCATTCACTCCTCACTTTGTCTAAGTCTTGAAATCCCTCCTCTCCCTTGTTGTTGCTCTCGCCCAACTCCCTTCTCCCCTTAGAAAGAGGCCTTGGCGAGAACACCCTCCCCTAGCCTAGTTGTGCTAGCCGAGCCTACCCCCCCCCTTGGTAGAAAGTTGTCTTCCAAGTATTGTTATAATGCCCAAAATACCTTAGCCTTGTACCTTGTAGTATTCCAAAGATACCTCTTTACGTAGAGTCCGGAAATACTACCTTTTGTCCTTTTAGTCTCAAACCGAAACCCTAAGGAAATCTTCATAGTTGGTTGAAGTATGTGAGTAGAAGTTGGTTAGAACTTCTAAGGGTTGTTTGGAGTGGTTTGGAGCGCGTGGAGTGGAGCTAAACCTTGCTCAGGAGCGACATTAAACTCGGATAATTTTGGGCTTATCGAGGTAATTATCTTGTCCCTCTATTGTAATTGGAAATTACATGTTTGTTAGAGTATATAGTTGAAGTATACTATATATGGAACTATACTTAGTATTCGCGATGTCTTTTGACTTAAGCTCAAGAATAAAGAATCGAATCAATCAGTATTTACATAGTGTATTGCGGTAGACTTGTGTAGTATTACTGAGTAGAATTGTACACGTCCGGGTAGACGTGTAAACCCCCCCTGGGTTGGCTTGGTAGCCGGCCTCGATAGAGGAGGAGATTTACGCTGTTGCGGGGAGGTCTGCCAATTTTCTGTAGAAAGATAGAAAACTTGTGTTTTGGGGTTAATAGACGTTTGTGATCTTTATAGGTGAAAGTACTAAGAGTAGCGTATTCTACTCGAGGAGTGGAAAGGGCTAGCAAGGTTGTAGTACTTGGAGCATTTTGCTTATTGTCGATAAATCGTCGCGAGGTATGTGAACCTCTTCCTATCTCTTCTAGCATGATATGTGTGATCTATGTAGTAGGGTAGACGTACATGTGCTAAGTGATTTGGTTGGTTTAAAACATAGGGTGTTATAATAGCTTTATGGGAAGTTAGTTATAACGACCTTATGTAGTGAAAATGGTTTATCATGTTAGAAGTTAAGAGACTTGATCTTATAAGATAAGAGACTTAACTTATTTGTTTTAATGTGAATGTTGTGTGAAACCTCATTCGTGAGTAATGAGTACTTGGTTTTAAAGGAATAATGTTTTACCGATTTGGAAATCGTAATGTGTATCGACGCACCACCGCAGCGTTAATAAAGGAAAATGTATTGAATAATGATGTGTTGTATTAAAACCAAAGAAACCTCCATCCGCATAGAAGCTAAGATGAGACAAAATGATATTACATTTTCTAGATCATGGTCCTGTAATAAGATCGTTATAAACAAGAATAAACTACTCACATATATGACATATGTTACTCAATTGTTCTAAAAGGAATCAAGTGATTAAGTTTGGGAACTATGAAACCATTTGAAAATAAAGCTTGAGTAATTGAAACTAGGCAAATCGGAACTTAGGAAAGAATGTTGTTACTTGATTTTGAAAAGGAAGGTGGGTTGGTCATTCTAATACTACGTATCGGGTGACTTTTATAAAAGTAATGGATCTCTTTAAAAGAACTTAACGTATGTAGTACTTTGGGGTTAAAAACCGGACTTTGGCATAAAATGAAAGTACTTTGAGTTGTGTGAAACTTGCACATGCTTGTTGTTGTGAAACTTGCCTATCTTTGTGATGATAGTCTTTATTGTACAAACGTTGTGTTTCGTGTTACCGCGTCTCGATAGAGGTCGGTTGATAGTTGAGAACTTACTTGGACGTCGGCAATGACGAGAAATTCCACAACGCGTTCTCGCTGATAGTCTTATTGTTGTTAATCGCTTTGGACATACTGACACGATGCGTAGCGCACGGGTATGCTTCCATTTTGGTTAAGGTCTTGTTGTTAATGGCTGATATATCGACACGATGCGTAGCGCGCGGGTATGTTTCCATTTTGATTATCGCCAGTGATTTCTTCGACATACTGACACGATGCGTAGCGCACGGGTATGCTTCCATTTGGAATGCTGTCTTATTATTTCCCTTTGGACATACTGACACGATGCGTAGCGCACGGGTATGCTTCCATTTGGAATGCTGTCTTATTATTTCCCTTTGGACCTACTGACACGATGCGTAGCGCACGGGTATGCTTCCATTTGGAATGTTGTCTTATTTGTTCACTTTGGATATACTGACACGATGCGTAGCGCACGGGTATGTTTCCATTTCGATTATGTCTTGTTGTTGAGGTCACATGGACATGTCTACACCGATGCAGAATTCCGGGGGCATGTGGCCATGGGACATTGGTATTATTGTTGCATCATGGACATGTCTACACCGATGCAGTATTCCGGGGGCATGCGGCCATAATGCGAACCTGATTGATGTTGTGGGCGTGAGACCCATAGTTATATTGGAGTGATGACTGTTTTATGTTGTGAACTGTAGTTTGGTTATCATACATGTCTCGCTTTATATAGACTAGTATGATTTCATTTACTGATATTATGCGATTTCACATACTTGGTACTGTTATCGACCTCGCTTCGTGCGTTCATGCCGCAGTAGAGGTACATCGATCGTGGATCCTCGCCATAGGATCACATTCAGCATTTGAAGCTCCGTTTCTCGGAGGCTTATCTTTTAGTAGGTGTTCCCGAGTTGTAGGTTCTTGTACATCTGTGGTATGGCGGGGCCTGTCCGCCATAGTCATCAGATATCTTAAGTGCTGTAATCTTGTTGTAAGCGTGGTTGTAAAAGGATTAAACTGTTCAGGTTTTATGAATATCAAGGCAAATCGCTTTTGGTTGGCTGTTTATTTATTATATCCCTTGTTAAATGACTCATGTTTTATGTTCGATTTTCTCACGATGTATGTATCACTAGGGTGCCTGGGTAAGGCACGATGCTTGAACGGGCAGGTCGTTACAATACCTTAGCCTTTACCTTGTAGTATTCCAAAAGTTACCTCTATACGTAGAGCCCGGAAATACTACCTTTTGTCCTTTTAGTCTCAAACCGAAACCCTAAGGAAATCTTCATAGTTGGTTGAAGTATTTAAATAGAAGTTGGTTAGAACTTCTAAGGGTTGTTTGGAGCTGATTGGAGCGCACGGAGTAGGAGCTAAACCTTGCTCAGGATCGACATTATAACTTGGATAATTTTGGGCTTATCAAGGTAAATACTCTTGTCCCCTTATTGTAATTGGAAATTACATGTTGTAGGATTATATAGTAGAAGTATACTATATATAGATCTCAACATAACTTGCGGCAATGTCTTTTGACTTAAGCTTTAATAAAGAGAGAACTCAATCAGTAGTTACATAGGACTGTATTACAGTAGGCTTGTGTGGTATTACTGTGTAGTAGAATTGTACACGTCCGGTTAGACGTATAACCCCCCCTGGTTGGCTTGGTAGCCGGCCTCGATAGAGGAGGAGATTTACGCTGTTGTTGCATGTGAGGGGAGGTCTTCGAATTTTCAGAGAATATGGAACCATGCGGTTAGAAGTTAATAGACGTTTGTGGCCTTATAGGTGGAAGTACTACGAGTAGCGTATTCTACTTGAAGAGTGGAAAAGGCTAGCCGGGTTACAGTACTGTGGAGCGTTTTGCTTATTGTCGAAAATCGTCGCGAGGTATGTGAACCTCTTCCTATCCTTTCTAGCATGATGCTTTGTAAACTATGTAGTACGGTAGACGTACATGTGTTAAATGAGTTGGTTGGTTTAAAACATGGGGTGTTATAATAGCTTTATGGGAAGTTAGTTATAACGACTCTATGTAGGTAAAAGATTGGTTTATTGATTGTAGAAGTTAAGAGACTTGATCTTGAAAGATAAGAGACTTAACTTGTTTTACTTGGTTATTAACATTTTGTTAAAAGTGTTGTGAAACCTCATTCGCGAGTAATGAGTACTTGGTTTTTAAAAAGAATAATGTTTTACTGATTTCGGAAATGAGAATAAGTGTCGAGCAAACCACAACAGCGCTAATAAAGGAAAGTGTATTGACAAATAACTAATTGTTATTAAAACCAGTAGAAACCTCCATCTGCATAGAAGCTAAGATAAGACAAAATTGTATTACATTTCCTAGATCATGGTCAGAATAAGATTGTTGTAAACAAGAATAAACGGCTCACGTATAAGACATATGCTTCTCAGATTGTTTAAAAGAGAATTATATTCTTAAATGATTAAGAATATGAACTATGAAACTTTTCTAAAATAAAGAGACCTGAGTAATTGAAATTAGGCAAACTGGAACTTTAGGGGAAAGAATGTTGTTGAAAAGGAAAGTGTTTTGGTTTACCTAGAAATGTAAGTCACTCTATTTTTATACTACGGGTATCGGGTGACCTTTATAAAAGGAATGGATCTCTTTAAAGGATTTTAACGCATTAGTACTTTAGGGTTAAAACCCGGACTTGATATAAAATGGAAGTACCTTGAGTTATGTATAACTTGCCTATGCTTGTTGTTGTATAACATGCTTATGCTTGTTGAGATAGCCTTTGTTGTGCAAATGTTGATATCGGGTGACTTCGAGAAAGAGTGGATCTTATAAAAGTCTAGAAGTATGGTAATTTGCTTGAGCTTGTTTGTGATAGCCTGGTTGTGCGGTATATTGTTGTTGATGTTACATGGACATGTCTACACCGATGCAGAATTCCGGAGGCATGTGGCCATGTGGCAGGGTTGATTACCCGATATATTGTTATTGTGGTTACATGGACATGTCTACACCGATGCACGAGTCGGGGCATGTGGCCATGCGGCGGGGTTGATCACCCAGTATATTGTTGTTGATGTTACATGGACATGTCCACACCGAGGCAGAATTCCGGGGGCATGTGGTCATGCGACATTGTTATTATTGTTGCATCATGGACATGTCTACACCGATGCAGACTCCGGGCACGCGCCATGCGAACATGATTGATGTTGTGGGCGTGAGACCCATAGTTATATTAGTGATGACGTTGGCGTGAGTCCCCGACTTGATCGCTTATGTTGCGTACTGTATTTTTGTTATCATACATGTCTCCCGCTTTATGTAGACTGTTATGATTTAGCTGCAGTATTTTTCAGTTTCACATACTTGGTACCTGTTGTACTGACCTCCTTCGGGGGGCTGCGTTCATGCCGCAGGTAGGAGTACATCGGTAGTTGATCCTCGCTCTTAGGATCACGATTCGGCGTTGGGAAGCTCCGTTCTCGAGGCTTATCTTTTGGTATGTTACCCGAGTTGTAGGTTCTTGTACATTCGGGTATGGCGGGCCACTGTCCGTTGTCACGACCGAACCCGCCCGTGGAGTGCCTTACCGGGCACCCTAGTGATACAACATCGAGAAAATCAGCGGAAATAAAAACATGAACATGAATTAAGAGACAAGATAAATAAACAAGCCAACCAAAGCAGTTGCCCATCATATATACATAAATACCCGACGCTTATCTTTTTACAAACCCGCCACAACATGCATGCACCTCTAAGATTTTTACAATGGCTATGACGGGCAGGGCCCGCCATACCTCAATGTATAAGAATCTCTGCACTCGAGTAACATACCAAAAGATAAGCCTCAGAAGAAATGGGAGCTTCGACAGCTGAATCGTGATCCTATGGCGAGGATCCACAACCGATGTACTTCCACTGCGGCATGAGCGGCCCGAAGAGGTCGATAACAGTACCAGTATGTGAATCGTAAAAAGCGTAAATGAAATCATAATAGTCTATATAAAGCGAGACATGTATGATAACGGATGAAATACGTGTCGGCCCGTCAGTGGGACTCGGTGAATAATCGGATGGAATACGTGTCCTCGCCCATCTCGTGGGACTCGGTGTATAATCGGATGAAATCGTGTCCTGCCCGTCTCGTGGGACTCGGTGTATAATCGGATGGAATACGTGTCCTCGCCCGTCGTGGGACTCGGTGTATAATCAAATGGAATACGTGTCCTCGCCCATCGTGGGACTCGGTGTATAATCAAATGAAATACGTGTCCCTGCCCATCTCGTGGGACTCGGTGTATAATCAAATGAAATACGTAACCCTGCCCATCTCGTGGGACTCGGTGTAGAATCGTTCATAACAAATCAACCTACCCATCGAGAGACGCGGGGTACAGAAATACAACAAAGGCTATCACAACAAGCTTAGGCAAGTTTCACAACAACAAGCATAGGCAAGCTTCACAACAACAAGCATAGGCAAGCTTCACGACAACAAGCATAGGCAAGTTATACACAACTCAAAGTACTTTCATTTTATGCCAAAGTCCGGGTTTTAACCCTAAAGTACTACGTACGTTAAATTCCTTTTAAAGATCCATTTCTTTTACAAAGGTCACCCGACACCCGTAGTATAAAAAAATGAGTGACTAACATTGTTAAGTAAACCAAAATGCTTTCCTTTGTAAAATCAAGTAACAACCTTATTTTCCAAACGTTCAATTTTGCCTAATTTCAAATGCTCAAGTTTCTCATTTTAGAAAAGGTTTTGTAGTTCATAGTTTTAATCCTTTAAAACATAATTCTCCTTTAAACGTTTTGAGAAACATATGTCTTATATGTGAGTAGGTTATTCTTGTTTATAATCAATCTTATTAAGCGACCATGATCTAGGAAATGTAATATAATTTTGTCTCATCTTAGCTTACATGCAGATGGAGGTTTCTCTTGGTTTAATACCATACTTCATTATTCAATACATTTTCCTTTATTAACGCTGCAGTGGTTTGTCGATACTCATTCGATTCAAATCAAGAAAACATTATTCCTTTTAAAACCAAGTACTCATTACTCACGAATGAGGTTTCACACTTTTAACAAAGTTCATATTAATACCATTAAGTCAAGTCTCTTATCTTCTAAAAATCAAGAAACCATTCTTTTATCACTCTTAAGACGTTATACCTAACTTCCCATAAAACTAGTACAACTCTTATGTTTTGAGAGCCAAGTATTACTCTTCTTTAAAAAGGTCTTTTGGAAACACTTCAAGTTCTTTGTTACTACACATCAAATCCGTTATAAGTCAAATCGCTTATCCTTTGAAACCACAAAGCATTTTCTTACCTACATAAAGTATTTATAACAACTTCCCATAAAGCCGTTATAACACTTTATGTTTCAAACCAATCAAATACATTAAACACGTACGCGTCTACCGTACTACATAGTTATACACATATCATGCTAGAACAGATAGGAAGAGGTTCACATACCTCGCGACGATTATCGACTAATAGCAAAATGCTCCAGTACCTCAAACCGTCGGCTACTCCTTAAGCTAAGTAGATCACGCCATACGTAGTACTTCAACCTATAGAGGCCACAGGCGCCTATTAACATCCTAGATCTCAATGTAGAATATTCTACGAAAATTCAAGACACCTCCCACATGAGCGTAATCTCCTCTATCGAGTAGGCTACCAAGCCAACCGGGGTTTGCGCCTAACGGGACGTGTACAATTCTACTCGAGAATGCTACACAAGTCTCATGTCTGATCCTATGTAATTACTGATTCGATTCTGATTTAAATTGAGCTTAAGTCGCAAGACATTGCTGTAAGTATTATTCAGCTTAAGTCAAAAGACATTGCCGCACAACTATGTTCAATTCTATATATAGTATACTTAACTATATACTCCTACAACATGTAATTTCCAAATACCACGTAGGTTAAGAATGTTTACCTCGATAAGCCCAAAATTATCCGAGTTTATATGTCGATCTGAGCAAGGTTTAGCTCTACTCCGTGTGCTCAGACCGCTCCAACCAACCCTTAGAAGTTCTAACCAACTTCTACTTATAACTTCAACTACGGGTGAAGATTTACTTAGGGTTTCGTTTTTGTGGTGAGGAAGTATAATAGTATTTTCGGCTTTTGTATAAGTGTAACCTTGGGAATACTACAAGGTATTTGGGCCAAGGTATTTGGGCATTATAACAATACTTGGAGTATTTCTATACCACAAAGGGGGTATTATACGAAGACAACTAGGCAGGGGTACCACCGCTAACCTCTACAAAGGGGGAGGGGGATACTTTCGGCCAAGGGGCCTTCTCAAAGGGGGAGGGGGGTGTGGTGGACGAAAGAACAAGAGGGAGGGAGTATTTTGAGACTTAGATAGATTGCTCAAGTTTGGATGAAATAACTCTTCAACTTAGAGGGGTATTTATAGGTCAAGGAATGGCCAACCAATGGCCAAGATCCATCCAAGTGTTAGGCAAGTGTAAGGCCAAGATCAAGCCAAGTGCACCTTATCCATCTACCACCAAAATATCCTACCTAACCCTTGACCAAGAATCAACACAAAAAACGTGCCATTGATGCCTTTGTCGTCCACTTCTCACGCCCAATGTGAGGGTGACACATGTCACCCTCCCGTTGGTCCAAAATGTTTCGTCTCTCGGAAAAATCCGCAAAAATTATAAATGACATAGCCGGAATTTTCCCTACGAAAGCTGTGGAAACGTTTCGTCGAAAAACGACTCCTTTTGGTAGATATGTACAATTTCGAACCTTGCCTAACTTTAAGGCTCAAATTTCTACGTACGTCCTCACGTACATACCCTGGAAATACGGGGTATAACATTCTCCCCTCCTTAGAAACATTCGTCCCGAATGTTCCTTCTAAGCCTCAAAACAAACGCGCGCCAGTATAGTCTTCACTACTATACTTACGAGGACAATCCTGCCACACATGGTCACAGAAACACCCGCGCAAATACCTCCATCCAAGTCCACGAGGAAACACCTCTAACATCACAAACTTTTCTCACTTTGCCGCGAGGTTCTAGTGTCACTCCGGCGACCCAACAAATGGTACCGGACTGCATGCGATCCCAGGTCTAAAATATACATCCTTCGCACCTTCTCCCTTTACAAGAAATGATCATATCTATGCTCGCAATACATGCTCGCCTCTACCCTTACTCGTCGTACTCTTCTCGAACACTTGAACTCTTCTAGTATCGTACATTACACTTGATTTCCAAAACTTTGGAGTCACTACCTCCAAACTTGGTCAACTTACTAGCCTCAATCTTCCTTAAGGCCATTCCCGCCTTCACGACCGCATACGTCGAACACACACGAACTCATACGATGGTCAACTAAACTTGGGCCTAGCACCCTCGTGACCCTACCACTGGCGGGACCACCCAGTGACCCACCTCGAAAGCAGTGCGGGTTGGCCCGCAACATGGCCCAACCCGACCCACTTAACGATCACGCTCTTGTTTCCGATCCGGAACAATCTTACCTATCTGGTCATGAAAGCTACCACTTCCATTTCACACTACCCATGGACTTATCCCATAACACATTTATACGCAAACCAAGTATTTCAACAAAGACTAACCGTAAAATCTTTTATTCAAGATGACCTTACCTCTAAGGTCTCAACACGAAATATTCTAAGGTTCACACTTTCCATGCCCCCATACATATCCTTTCAACTAACCATGCTTTCTAACTCATAACCAACATAACGCTATCCGAACGTAGCACACAATAAGAAAGTCATTATATCATGCATACAAATCTCTAGAGGGTTAAGGATATACCTGAATCTACCGCTCCACTCTAATCATAAGCACGCCTGCGTATGCCGTATGAAAGCGATGAACACGCCATCGACCGGTGGTGAGTCATTCTGTTTGCATCCTTCCTACTAGGGCGGTTTCTCGTCATATGGCCACGACGGCGCGGGAAAAACAAGCACGATAAAAAGCGACATTCCGGGATGGCGTGCGCTACATCGTGCACCGAGGAAAACGAACGTGGCTAGAACCCGTATATTCGTGAACGGAAGCCTTGGAGCTCGACCGGCTCGAATACCGAACGCCCCGACGGCTGGGGACCACTGCATCTTGGTGGAGGTACATAACTAGGCTGCTTCGAGGCGGTCCGCCTCGAAAGTTACCAAAGGACCTGCTTTGTTCGGCCTCTTCTGGCGATCTCGGTCATTCCGTCGACCTCTCGTGCCTCGCATCCTAGTGCATGAGCTTGCGTGCGGGCAATGTCCATGCGGTGAAGAGCTACACCGTACAAGCCTCGCCAAGTAATCATCGGCCCGGTGGCGTGGCGGTGTACTCATCCTCCATATCGGCTACCACGGGGAACATACCGAGCTAATGAGTCGAACTCCACATTGTACTCTCTAACCGCGATCCCGCCTCAACGTCAAAAATCTGCCGGCGAGCCTCCTCATTTGTGGGGGCAAGAAATGTGCAAGAAAAGCCCGAGAACTCGTCCCATACGGTGGAAGTGCATGCTCTTCCGGGACAATCCCGAATCAAACGATCAGCTGCGGTATCACGCGGTGATGCGAACCAATACCACCGACTCGCCTCGAGACTCGATCACTCTCATGATCCAGCTGTCGGATAAACTCTGAGGTCATCTCGGCTCTCGATCCATAGAACAACGGCGGGCTCTGACTTAGAAAGTCCGTAGCCTCAAAATGCGCTCGGGGTGAACTACGGGTGCTCTTTGAATGGGCTGCTGCATCCGACCTATCCTCATATCGGCCACGACCACGGCGATGGCGCCATCTCCTTGTACCTCATCTCATACGCTCGGTGTGGGGCCGGAGGCTCAGTATGTAGTCTCGGCAGCCAACTGCTGCGACTCTAAACTCTCTGGTCTTTGGTGGTGTCGCGAAACTTCGCCGTCGGGCCCTTGTCTCGAGCCTTGGCAGGGCTGCGCCCTCATACTCCTCTGTATCTCACTAACGACTCCTCGTTGCCTTGCCCATACGGGCACAGGTTGCCTTACGCGAGGCATAGCGGTAAAGGAAAGGAATACGTCGGAGGGCCCAACTTATCACACGCCTACAGGGCACGATCTCGGAATGAGAAGAATGGAAACCAATCCTAAATGTCCTATAGCCTCACGATTATAGATGTGGTGCACAACACACCGATAATCAAGACTCTACTAGACACGGTGCGTAGACACTTTCCGAGGACTAAGCGCTCTGATACCACTTTTGTCACGACCGAACGGCCCGTGTTGGTGCCTTACCGGGCACCTAGTGATACAACATCGAGAGAAAATCGTGAAATAAAAACATGAACATGAATTAAGAGACAAGATAAATAAACAGGCCAACCAAAGCGATTTGCCTTCATCATATATACATAAATACGACAGCTTATCTTTTTACAAACCACGCTTACAACAAAGCTACAGACCTCTAAGATTTTTACAGCATTTATGGCCACAGGGCCCGCCATACCACGAATGTATAAGAATCTCTGGACTCGGGTAACATACCAAAAGATAAGCCTCAGAAGAAATGGGGCTTCGAGGCGATTTGTGATCCTATGAGCGAGGATCCACAACCGATGTACTTCCACTGCGGCATGACGCGGCCCGAAGGAGGTCGATAACAGGTACCAAGTATGTGGCGTAAAGGCGTAAATGAAATCATAATAGTCTATATAAAGCGGGAGACATGTATGATAACCGGATGAAATCGTGTCGGCCCATCCGTGGGACTCGGTGAATAATCGGATGGAATACGTGTCCTGCCCATCTCGTGGGACTCGGTGTATAATCGGATGAAATCGTGTCCTCGCCATCTCGTGGGACTCGGTGTATAATCGGATGGAATACGTGTCCTGCCCGTCTCGTGGGACTCGGTGTATAATCAAATGGAATACGTGTCCTCGCCATCTCGTGGGACTCGGTGTATAATCAAATGAAATACGTGTCCGCCCATCGTGGGACTCGGTGTATAATCAAATGAAATACGTAACCTCGCCATCTCGTGGGACTCGGTGTAGAATCGTTCATAACAAATCAACCGCCTCATCGAGACGCGAGTGCAATACAACAAAGGCTATCACAACAAGCTTAGGCAAGTTTCACAACAACAAGCATAGGCAAGCTTCACAACAACAAGCAAGCTTCACGACAACAAGCATAGGCAAGTTATACACAACTCAAAGTACTTTCATTTTATGCCAAAGTCAGGGTTTTAACCACTAAAGTACTACGTCGTTAAATTCCTTTTAAAGATCCATTTCTTTTACAAAGGTCACCCGACACCCGTAGTATAAAAAAATGAGTGACTAACATTGTTAAGTAAACCAAAATGCTTTCCTTTGTAAAATCAAGTAACAACCTTATTTTCCAAACGTTCAATTTTGCCTAATTTCAAATGCTCAAGTTTCTCATTTTAGAAAAGGTTTCGTAGTTCATAGTTTTAATCCTTTAAAACATAATTCTCCTTTAAACGTTTTGAGAAACATATGTCTTATATGTGAGTAGGTTATTCTTGTTTATAATCAATCTTATTAAGCAGCCATGATCTAGGAAATGTAATATAATTTTGTCTCATCTTAGCTTACATGCGGATGGAGGTTTCTCTTGGTTTTAATACCATACTTCATTATTCAATACATTTTCCTTTATTAACGCTGCAGTGGTTTGTCGATACTCATTCTGATTTCCGAAATCAGTAAAACATTATTCCTTTTAAAACCAAGTACTCATTACTCACGAATGAGGTTTCACACTTTTAACAAAATTCATATTAATACCATTAAGTCAAGTCTCTTATCTTCTAAAAATCAGTAAACCATTCTTTTTATCACTCTTAAGACGTTATACCTAACTTCCCATAAAGCTAGTACAACTCTTATGTTTTCAAAGCCAAGTATTACTCTTCTTTAAAAGGTCTTTTGGAACACTTCAAGTTCTTTGTTACTACACATCAAATCCGTTATAAGTCAAATCGGTTATCCTTTGAAACCACAAAGCATTTTCTTACCTACATAAAGTGTTATAACCAACTTCCCATAAAGCGTTATAACACTTTTATGTTTCAAACCAATCAAATACATTAAACACACGACGTCTACCGTACTACATAGTTATACACATATCATGCTAGAACGGATAGGAAGAGGTTCACATACCTCGCGACGATTATCGACTAATAGCAAAATGCTCCAGTACCTCAAACCGTCGGATACTCCTTAAGCTAAGTTGATCACGCCACGTAGTACTTAAACCTATAGAGGCCACAAGGCGCCTATTAAAATCCTAGATCTCATTGTAGGATTTTCTACAGAAAATTGGGCAGCACCTCCCCACATGGCGGCGTAATCTCCTCTATCGGTAGGCTACCAAGCCAACGGGGGTTTGCCGTCTAACGGGCGTGTACAATTCTACTCACGATAATGCTACACAAGTCTCATGTCTGATCCTATGTAATTCTGATTCGATTCTCGATTTAAATTCAGGCTTAAGTCGCAAGACATTGCCGTAAGTATTATTCAGGCTTAAGTCAAAAGACATTGCCGCACAACTATGTTCAATTCTATATATAGTATACTTAACTATATACTCCTACAACATGTAATTTCCAAATACCACAGAAGGTTAACAATGTTTACCTCGATAAGAGCAAAATTATCCGAGTTTATATTTCGATCTGAGCAAGGTTTAGCTCTACTCAGTGCGCTCCGACCAGCTCAACCAACCCTTAGAAGTTCTAACCAACTTCTACTTATTACTTCAACTACGGGTGAAGATTTACTTAGGGTTTCGTTTTTGTGGTGAGGAAGTATAATAGTATTTTACGGGCTTTTGTATAAGTGTAACCTTGGGAATACTACAAGGTATATGGGACAAGGTATTTGGGCATTATAACAATACTTGGATATTATTTCTATACCACAAAGGTGGGTATTATACGAAGACTACTAGGCTAGGGGGGGTACCCCACGGCTAACCTCTGAGGGGAGGGGATACTTTCGGCCAGGGCCTTCTCAAGGGGAGGGGTGGGGTGGACGAAAGAACAAGAGGGAGGGAGTATTTTGAGACTTAGATATATTGCTCAAGTTTGGATGAAATAACTCTTCAATTTAGAGGGGTATTTATAGGTCAAGGAATGGCCAACCAATGGCGAGATCCATCAAGTGTTAGGCAAGTGTAAGGCCAAGATCAAGCCAAGTGCACCTTATCCATCTACCACCAAAATATCCTACCTAACCTGACCAAGAATCAACACAAAAAGCGTGTCATTGATGCCTGCCAGTCCACTTCTCATGCCCGATGTGAGGTGACACATGTCACCCTCGTTGGTCCAAAATGTTTTATCTCTCGGAAAAATCCGCATAAAATTATAAATGACATAGCGGAATTTTCCTACGAAGCGTGGAAAGCGTTTAGTCGAAAAACGACTCCTTTTGGTAGATATGTACAATTTCGAACCTTGCCTAACTTTAAGGCTCAAATTTCAACGTCGTCCTCACGCATACCACGGAAATACGGTATAACATTCTCCTCCTAGAAACATTCGTCGAATGTTCCTTCTAAGCCTCAAAACAAACGCGCGATATAGTCTTCACTACTATACTTACGAGGACAATCACGCCACACATGGTCACGAAACACGCGCAAATACCTCCATCCAAGTCCACGAGGAAACACCTCTAACATCACAAACTTTTCTCACTTTGCCGCGAGGTTCTAGTGTCACTCCGGCGACCCAACAAATGGTACCGGACTGCATGCGATCCCAGGTCTAAAATATACATCCTTCGCACCTTCTCCCTTTACAAGAAATGATCATATCTATGCTCGCAATACATGCTCGCCTCTACCCTTACTCGTCGTACTCTTCTCGAACACTTGAACTCTTCTAGTATACGTACCACACTTCAGTTTCCAAAACTTTGGAGTCACTACCTCCAAACTTGGTCAACTTACTAGCCTCAATCTTCCTTAAGGCCATTCCCGGGCACCCTAGTGATACAACATCAGAGAAAATCAGCGGAAATAAAAACATGAACATGAATTAAGAGACAAGATAAATAAACAGGCCAACCAAAACAGTTGCCTTCATCATATATACATAAATAGAACAATTATCTTTTTACAAACCACGCCAGTGATTACTCTGGACCTCTAAGATTTTTACAACAATTTATGACGGGATGGGGCTTCGCCATACCACGAATGTATAAGAATCTACAGACTGGTAACATACCAAAAGATAAGCCTCAGAAGAAATGGGGCTTCCCACACGCCAATCGTGATCCTATGGCGAGGATCCACAACCGATGTACTTCCACTGCGGCATGACGCGCAGCCCAGGAAGAAGTCGATAACAGTACTAGTATGCGAAATCAGAAGTACTTAAATGAAAACATATCATTTTTAAAACCGGTTTACAAATATGTATGAAACAACCAAGAAACGCGCATAGTGCCACATCACAAACAAGAGCAACAATAAGTAAATCTATGAGTCTTTTCTAGGCTGCGAATGATCGAAGCGGGGCCAATTGCGGTAGTATCACCATGCAAGCCTAATCACGGACTCCGTAGTCGCGCAGGCCACTCACATAGGCCCGCATAGGGTATATAACCCGCGTCGAGGGTAGCTACTCCTCGGCATCGCCTGGACTCGTAGTCCGCATGGCCACATAGACGCATGAGGTATAACCCCGCTAACTTTGGAACTCCGTAGCTCGCATAGGTCCCTGGACCCGCATGAGGTATTCTCGAATCATGGTCCTGCATCACTGAGTCTACCGCATCGGAGGCGGCTTAACCCGGTAATATGTCAAGAGGTGAGTGATATTACACTAACCTAACGACTTATCATTAAACAACATAAGCACAACAAGAATACTCTCTTACACAAGCGTTATAAGACACTAACACACATAGCATCATATCATGTCTACTTATCAAACCATCTTATTTATTCTTTTCACAAATCAATATAAGTCATTATAAACACATAGGCAAACTGTTTCTTTTATCATTCTTAAGTGGTTATACCTAACTTCCCATAAAGCTAGTATAACTCTTAAGCCATTTAAAAACCAATTAGTTCTCTTACATTAAAAATGATTCAAGATTCTTTTGAAATGCTTTGAGATCCTTATTATTCGGGCTTAAGTCGCGAGACATTCTTTGTAAGTATTATTCAGCTTAAGTCAAAAGACATTGCCGTAGTTATTATTCGATTAACACGTATGCGTCACCGTACTACATATATATTGTAAAATATCATGCTTTAGGAAGAATCACATACCTACCAGTGAAAACCACCGCCAGTTGAATATGTCGCAGAGATTCAACCTATAATAGTCGACACGTCTATCAACGTTCGACTACTCGAAACGATTCTAAGCGAGGGTTCTCTATCCTACGGAAAATTGGGCAAGACTTCCCTGCAGGTGAGCTACTCAAGTCTCATTGTGAAACGATCTAAGTAAATCTGATTCAATTATTCTTCTTTTAAACCCTACTGTGATAGCAGTTCAATTCTATTCTGTAATATTCTTCTAAGTATTTAATACTTATTCTTATACTACTACGGTATGTATTCTCTAATACAAAAGAGGTTAGGATTATTTACCTCGGTAAGCCCAATAATATCCTAGATACAAGTCGATCAGAGCAAGGCTTAGCTCCTAAGTTATGCGCTCAGATAGCTCCAGAAACCTTAGAAGTTCTTCACAACTTCTACTAAGTACTAAGGGATTTGGGCTAGGGTATTTTGGGCATTATAACAATACTAGAGGCAACTTTTCTACCAAGGGAGGGGGTAGATTTGGCCAGGCTAGGGGGTAGCCTCGGCTAAGCTTCTCCAAAGGGGAGGTGTTTGAATGAAAGAGGCTTAAGGGAGAGGGAAGGATTTTAGACTTGGAAGGCTTTTGTGGATGAAAAACTCTTCATCACAAGAGGGGTATTTATAGGTCAAGGGATGGCCAACCAATGGCCAAGATTATGCCAAGTGCAAGGCAAGTGTAAGGTCAAGATTAGGGCAAGTGTCCTTGGCCAACTTGCACACAAAATATCCTACCAACTCTAAGACAAAATTGGACATCCAATTCGGCCTAATGCCGCCCCACATCCATCAATTGGAGGTGACAAGTGTCGCCTCCCGTTGATCCAAAATGTTTCGTCTCTGGAAAAATCCACAAAAATTAGAAATGACATAGCCGGAATTTACCCTACGAAAGCTGTGGAAACGTTGCGTCGGAAAACTATTCGTTTTGCGAGTTGTGCCCAAAAAAACGTCCAAGGCCTAAACTTTAAGGCTAAACTTTTGTACGTACGTCCTCACGTACATACTCCGGAAATACGGTATAACATTCTCCCTCCTTAGAAACATTCGTCCGAATGTTCCTTCCCAAGACGATTATCGATAAGGTTCTTCATAACTTAAGCGATTGTAAATGCCACACACGGCCACGTAACAACACTTAGGCAAAAGCGATAACGAAAATTTACAAGTAGGAAAGTGAATTACCCGGAGGTGTGGGAATAGGTGAGATACTTACGCCTCATGTCCTCCTCGCCTTCCCACGTCATCTCCTCCCGAGCTCGTTCGCCACAAGACTTTGTGGAAGCCACGTCCTTGGTCGCAGACGCTAACTCGACGATCGACTATCGCTATGGGAATCTCTCATCGATAACCCCTCGATCACCGGACATCGTCAATCGGTGTACCCTAGATGGATCCCGATACATCTCCTCAAAGATAGATACGTGAAAAACCGGATGCCGCCTCGGTCGGACGGCAGATCCAACTCATAGGCAACCTTGCCTACCTGCGGACAATCGAAGCGCCCAATGTACCTTGGTGAGTTTCCCCTTCTTCCGAATCTCATCACACCCTTCATGGGTGACACCTTTAGAAAACCCAATCATGAACCTCGAACTCCGGATCACGAAGCGATGATGATCTGCATATGACTGCCGACTACGGTGTCAAGAACCTCTCTGGATAAGCTTCACCTTATCCATCGCTGCACCAAATCTGGTCCCACTAGCGCACCTCGCCCACATCGAACCAACCTATAGGCGATCTGCACTTCCTCCCATACAAGGCCTCGTAAGGCGCCATCGAATCTTTGGAGTGGTAGCTATTATTGTCACGCAAACTCAACTAGAGGCAAATGATCCTCCCCTACCCACGAAGTCGATAACACGGGCTCATGACATATCCTCGAGAGTGCGGATAGTGCGCTCGACTGTCGTGCATGCGTGGATGGAATGCGATACTCAGCTCACTGCGTCCCTAAACCTCTCTGGAAAGACCTCGGAAGTTAGCGTAAACCGGGCTCCTGCATGCGATATGATCGAAATAGGGACTCACGCGATCGGCGATCTCTCGGATGTAAAGTCGGCATAATCCTCGGTAGAAAAAGTCGTCTGACGGGAAGAAAGTGGGCTGATTTAAATCGACTGTCGACGATAACCCATATAGAATCATGTCTCCTCTGAGTGCGAGGTAATCCTGTGATGAAGTCCATGTTGATTACCTCCCACTTCCAGGTCGGGATCTCTATCGCCTGTAACAAACCACCAGGCCTCTGGTGCTCTACCTTTACCTGCTGACAACACGGGCACTGAGCTACGAACTCTGCAACGTCCCTCTTCAAGCCATCCCACCAATACACATATCTAAGGTCGTGGTACATCTTGGTCGACCCTGGATGGATAGTAACGCTTGTGTGTGCTTCCCGAGAACCTGCTGCGAAGTCACGAAACATCCGGAACACACAACTGCCCTCAAACCTTAGCACCCAGTGGTGCTACCTCAAGGACCGCTTCCTCACGAAGAGCGTATCACGATAACGTGTCAAAGCGGATCCTCGAACTGTTGCCTCTTCACCTCGCCGGCGATGGAAGACTCGGCAACCTCACGAACTCGAACCCCATCGCTATCGAGAATCAATCAAGCGGACACCAAGGCTCGCTGGCGATGAAAATCACGAACCATGTCCTCCTCTCTGCGCACATCGATAGGCTCCCCATCGACCTACGACTAAGAGCATACGCCACAACATTGGCTTTCCCGGGTGGTACGGGATATCAACATCGTAATCCTTAAGCAACTCTAACCACCGTCTTTGTCGTAAGTTCGGCTCCCTCTGGTGAAGATATCTTTGGAGGCTCTTGTGGTACGTATAAATATCCACATGAACCCGTACAAGTAGTGCCTCCAGATCTTGGCGTGAATCACGGTGCGACTCCAATCATGGGTGGGGTAGTTCCTCTCGTGTTTCTTGGTGTCGGGATGCATACGTTATAACCTTGCCTCTGCATCAACACACATCCCAACCCGATGCTGGCGCGTCACGATACACAACATAAATGCGGACCTGCGGAAGAGTAAGAAGCGAGGCGGTCGTCGATCTCTCTTTCAAGAATGGAAACCCCGCTCACAAGATCCCACTGAAACTTGGCGCCTCGAGTCGGCCTAGTCAATGGTGCGAAGATAGAAGCAAACTTCTCCACGAACGCGATAATATCCTGTGAGGCCCGAGCTGCGAACCTCGGTCGAGTAGTAGGTCTAGGCCAAGTCTGTTGCCTCGATCTTGGCGTATCCACTCGAATGCCATCGGCCCGACAATATGCCCGAAAAAGCCACGAAGTCAACCAAAACTCACATTTGGAAAACTTGGCGTCTGCTGGTCTGGAGAAGCGTCGGCCACGGTCGCCAAATGCTCGCATGCTCTGCTCTGGCGAGAATAAACCAAGATATCATCAATGAACACTATCACAAGCGTGTCCAAAAATGGTTTGAACACTCGGTTCATCAAATCCATGAATCTGCGGAGCATTGGTCAACCCAAAAGACATGACCACGAACTCATAATGCGTCTGGTCGGAATGTAGTCTAAGGACATCCACCTCTCGACTCGAACGATGATAGCCCGATCGCAGATCAATCTTGGAGAAACATCTCGCGCACTGCGGTCGAACAAATCATCAATCACAGGAAGGGGTATACATTCTTAATGGTCACCTTGTTCACCGCAGTAATCAACACACGTGCGCGGCGTCCGTCCTTCTTCTTACGAACAATCGGCGCTCCCGGGGAGAAACACTAGGCTGATGAAGCCCTTCTCGGCCAAATCCTAGTGGTCCTTCACTCTCTCAACTTCGGCGGTGCCATTACGTCAGATGGCGGAATGGAAATAGGCGAGTGTCCGCAATATGTCTATACAAAACTCAATCTCCTCTCGGGAGGATGCGGAGTCGCCTGCGGAAACACGTGCGGGAACTCTCGACTCTTGGAACCGGTGAAAATCTGGCACTGCGGCCTCGATATCAAACACCGAGCGAGATGGTAGATATACCGCCGCACCATCTTCCTAGCCTTGAGGTAGGAAATAAACCTACCACCGGCGATTAGTGCTCCTCCCACTCAACAATGGCTCGCCGGGAAGCGGAACCGTACTACTCTCTCTCTGCAGTCTACATTGGCGTAGCAAGAAGCTAGCCAATCCATCCCCATGATCACGTCGAAGTCAATCATCTCCAACTATATCAAGTCGGCTAGGGTCTGACGACTGTAAATGGTCACAGGACAAGCTCTATATACCGTGAGCTACCACCGAATCACCCATGGCGTAGCTACCTCGAAAGGGTCCATGGACTCGGGCTCTATCCTTATCCTACTAGCAACAAGGGAGATATATGGGGCAGTAGAACCCGGATCTATCAAAGCATACACATCAAACCCAGAAACTGATAAAGTACATGTGACGACATCAGGTGAGGCCTCCTGATCCTGTCGGCTGGACAAAGCATAAATGCGGTTCTGAGGACCGCTAGAACTGGGACCCGAGCCACGACCTCTGCCGCGACCTGCTGGTCCATGAGTACCTTGCCCTCCGGGGCGAGTAGCTGTCGAGGATGAAGAAGACCGTGAAAGAACTCGTAGGTGATCCCTACCATCAAGCGCTCTTGGTCGGACAGTTCCTCGCATAGTGACCCTGCTGGCCACAACTGAAACAAGCTCCGTAGCGGCACCACAACTCCGAAGTGGGATCTGCGCATCGGCCACGCGAGGGTGGTCCCGTCGGCGATACCTCGCCGCTCTGCGGGCGTCGAAGTCTGGGGCCTGGTGCGCCTCGAATATCCCGGGTCTTGAGGGCGGTGCGGGAGTGCTCGAGTGGTGGTGCAAATCTAGGCCGCTTTGAGGCCGCCCACGATAGCCACCAAAAGACCCTGCCGTCCTGGTCTTCTTCTGCTGGCTGTCAACCCGTCGGTCTCTACGCTCCTCACATCCAAGAGCATGAGCCTGCATGCGGGTAATGTCCATACCGGTGAAGAAACACCCGCATGACTCGGCCATATAATCATCTAGCCGGTGGCGTGGCGGTGCACCTATCCTCCATATCTGCTACCAACGCCGGGACATATCGAGCCAATGAATCAAACTCGACATTGTACTCCACGGCGGTCGTCCTCTCGCCTCGTGGTAAAAATCTATCACCGCGCCCTCATCTGTGGAGGCAAGAAGTGAATGAGAAAGCCTCGAGAACTCATCCCAGTAGGCTGGGACGCGTGCTCTCCGGGATAACTCCGTGAATCAAACCAATCATTGCGGTATCACGCAGCCTATGTGAACCAAAGATCACGGACTCGGTCTCGGCGTACGATCACTCTCAAAATCCTCTGTAGGCGGCGGATGAACTCCTGCGGATCATCCTCGGCCTCGACCGTAAAACTCGGCGGGCTCTGACTCGGGAAGTCTCGTAGCCTCAAACTCTCGCCTCGGGTGAACCACGTACGGCCGAAATTTGGGGTGGCTGCCGCATCGGCTGTCCTCGTATGCGGCCACGATCACGGCGATGGCGGGCCATCTCTGTAACCCGTCTCATCTGCTCGGTGTGGGGTGGAGGTGTAGGTCTTGTGGTCTCGTCGGCATTCGCTGCGGCCCTAAACCTCACGGGGTCGGCGTCGTAGAACTCGCCGTCTCACGGTATAAATCGGCCGAGCCTCGTGACTCTAGGTGTCCCTAGCGCCTCCTCATTTGCCTTGCCCATACGGGCGGGTTGCCTTACGTGGAGGCATAAGCATTCTGAGAAAAAGGGATACGTTAGAGGGTCCAACTTTAACACTGACTCTAAAGCACGATCTCGAGTGAGAAGAATGAAACCAATCCTAAATATCCTATAGCCTCACGATTATTGGTGTGGTGCACAACACACCGATAATCAAGACTCTACTAGATACGGTGCAGAGCACTTTCCGAGGATTAGCGCTCGATACCACTTTTGTCACGACCCGTTCGGGGCGTGGTCGTGCCTTACCGGGCACCCAGCGATCATACATCGAGAGAAAATCAGCGGAAATATAAAACAAGACATGAAAGCTTGATTGTAAAATGAGACACAATTTATCGATGAAAAGCTTGTCTTTCGGCATATATATATAACCCAAGTTTTGCGATTACATCCCAGTGTACAATAGGACTACTGACCTCTAGGAAGTAAACAACTATGGCGGGACGGGGCCCGCCATACCACTGAATGTACAAACTATCTTCAATACAGGAGATCATACCAAAAGTAGAGCCTCAGGAGAAGATGGAGCTCACGACACCAATGCAAAGAGATCCTAAGGATGTGGATCTAGCACTGCTTGCCCTTACCTGCGGCATGAACGGCCCCGAAGGAGGTCGATTACAACAGTACTAAGTATGCGAACGTAAAGTACTTAAATGAAAACATATCATTTTAAAACCGGTTTACAAATATGTATGAAACAACGAAACCGCATAGTGCCACATCACAAACAAGAGCAACAATAGGTAAGCGTAATGGTCTTTTCTAGGTGCGAATGATCGAAGCAGGCCAATTGCGTAGTATCACCATGCAAGCCTAATCACGGACTCCGTAGTCCGCATAGGCCACTCGCGTAGGCCGCGTAGGGTATATAACCCGCATCGGTGGTAGCTCCTCGGCATCGCCCCGACTCGTAGTCCGCGGCCACATAGACGCGTGAGGTATAACCCCGCACTAACACGGAACTCAGTAGCTCGCATAGGTCCCTGGACCGCGTGAGGTATTCTCGAATCATGGTCCTGGACCGCTGAGTCTACCGCGTCGGAGGCGACAACCCCGGTAATATGTCAAGAGGTGAGTGATATTACACTAACCTATGACTTATCATTAAACAACATAAGCTGACAAGAATACTCTCTTACACAAGCGTTATAAGACACTAACACACATAGCATCATATCATGTCTACTTATCAAACCATCTTATTTATTCTTTTCACAAATCAATATAAGTGCATTATAAACACATAGGCAAACTGTTTCTTTTATCATTCTTAAGTGGTTATACCTAACTTCCCATAAAGCTAGTATAACTCTTAAGCTTACATTTAAAAACCAATAGTTCTCTTCCATTAAAAATGATTCAGTATTCTTTTTGAAATGCTTTCAGATCCTTATTATTCAGGCTTAAGTCGCGAGACATTGCCGTAAGTATTATTCAGGCTTAAGTCAAAAGACATTGCGTAGTTATTATTCGATTAACACGTATGCGTCACCGTACTACATATATATTGTAAAATATCATGCTTTAGGAAGAATCACATACATACCTTGAAAACCACCGCGAGTTGAATATGTCGCGGAAGATTCAACCTATAATAGTCGAACACGTCTATCAACGTTCGACTACTCAAAACGATTCTAAGCGAGAGGGTTCTCTATCCTACGGAAAATTGGGCAAGACTTCCTGCGGTGAGCTACTCAAGTCTCGTGAAAACGATCCTAAGTAAATGCAGTTCAATTATTCTTCTTTTAAACCCTTCTATTGTGATATGATTCAATTATATTCGTAATATTCTTCTAAGTATTTAATACTTATTCTTATACTACTACGTATGTATTCTCTAATACAAAAGAGGGTTAGGATTATTTACCTCATTAAGCCCAATAATATCCTAGATAAAAGTCGATCAGGAGGCTTAGCTCCTAAGTCAGACGCTCAGATAGCTCCAGAAACCTTAGAAGTTCTTCACAACTTCTACTAAGTACTAAGGGATTTGGGCTAGGGTATTTTGGGCATTATAACAATACTAGAAGGCAACTTTTCTACCAAGGGAGGGGGTAGATTTCTGCCAGGCTAGGGGTAGCCTCGGCTAAGCTTCTCCAAAAGGGAGGTGTTTGACGAAAAGAGGCTCGAGGAGAGGGAAGGATTTTAGACTTGGAAGGCTTTTGTGGATGAAGAACTCTTCATCACAAGAGGGGTATTTATAGGTCAAGGGATGGCCAACCAATGGCCAAGATTATGCCAAGTGCAAGGCAAGTGTAAGGTCAAGATTAGGGCAAGTGTCCTTGGCTAACTTGCACACAAAATATCCTACCAACTCCAAGACAAAATTGGACATCCAATTCGGCCTAATGCCGCCCCACATCCATCAATTGGAGGGTGACAAGTGTCGCCCTCCCGTTGGTCCAAAATGTTTCGTCTCTCGGAAAAATTCGCAAAAATTAGAAATGACATAGCCGGAATTTACCCTACGAAAGCTGTGGAAACGTTTCGTCGGAAAACTATTCGTTTTGCGAGTTGTGCCCAAAAAAACGTCCAAGGCCTAAACTTTAAGGCTAAACTTTTGTACGTACGTCCTCACGTACATACTCCGGAAATACGGGGTATCACAACCATACTTCAGTCATCACTTCAGTTCCCAAAACTTTGGAGTCACCACCTCCAAACTTGGTCATCTACTAGCCTCAACCTCCCTTAAGGCCATTCCCGGCCTTCACGAACCGCTTCTGATCGAACATATCCACGAACTCATACGATGGTTGTCTAAAATTGGGCCTATCACCCTCGTGACCCTACCACCTGGCGGGACCACGAGCTGACCAGCCGAAACAGGCCGCGGGTTGGCCCTCAACATGGCCCCAACCCGACCTACTTAACGCATCACGCTCTTGTTCCCCGATCCGGAACAATCTTACCTCTACAGGTCATGAAAGCTACCACTTCCATTTCACACTACCCATGGACTTATTACACAATACATTCCAGGCAAAAATGCACTCCGTCAAGGATCACTTGCAAAGTCTGGTACTCAAGACGGCCTTACATCTAAGGTCTCAACTGTAATATTCTAAGGTTCATCATTTTCTCACCCCCAGGCTTACCCTTTTCACTAACCAGGCTTCTAAATCACATTTTAGCACAAAGCTATCCGAACATAACACTAAACACATCATATACACATCAATACATACAAAACTCTAGGGGGTTAAGAATATACCTGAAAGTAGGCGGTTCAAAGGACCGCTAAAACTGGGAACTTCCACCGCGACCTCTACCGTGGCCCGCCGGTGTATGAACATCCTGCCTGGCTATGGAAGGTGAAGAACCATGGCCCGATCCGTAGTCTGTGCTATCCTACTGGGCTACCACAGTGGGACAATTTCTCCCAAAATGGCCTGCTTGCATGTAAAACAAACTCCGGACTAGCACGACATTCCCATGTGGAGTCTACCACGGCGGTCACAACGAGTGGGGTGGCTTGGTGGCTAACACCGCTCTCGAAAATCTGAACCCTTGGAGCCACGACCGCTCCGAATACTCTGGATGCTCTAAGAGTGTGGAGGATCACTCAGTCGCGAGGCGCATAACTAGTCGCATCGAGGCGGTCCGCCTCGAAAGTCACCAAAGGACCTGCTCGCCTTCTGCGACCTTGGTCATTCCGTCGATTTCTCGCTCCTCACCTCCAGTGCATAAGCTGCATGCGGGCAATGTCCATGCGGTGAAGAGCTACACCCGAACAACTCTCTGCTAGGTAATCATCGAGCCCTGTAACATATCGGTGCACTCGATCCTCCATACTAGCTACTAATGCGGGGACGTACCGGGCCAATGAGTCGAACTCCACATTGTACTCCCGAACCGTACGCGGATTCGCGCACCAAAAATCGTCGGCGAGCCCTCCTCATCTGTGGAGGCAAGAAATGTGCAAGAAATGCCCTTGAGAACTCGTCCCAAGCAGCTGGAAGTGCATTCTATCCCCGGGACAGCTCCCACGAATCAAACCAGTCGACTGCGGTATCACGCAGCCGATGCGAACCTAGGACCACTGACTCGGTCTCCGATGCCTTGATTACTCTCATGATCGCATGGCGCCGGATGAACTCCTGCGGATCATCCTCGTGTCTCGACCCGTAAAACTCGGCGGGTTACACCTCGGAAAATCCGTAGCCTCACTATCGATCTAGGGTGAGCCACGGTGCTCGAAGGCTGCTGCGTCCAGCCTATCCTCAAGTGCAGCACAACCACGACCATTCGGGCCCACTCTTTGTAACCCATCTCTTTTGCTCGGTGCGGGGTGGAGGCTCAGTATTGTGGTCTCAGAGAGGCTGCATTTTTCTACTCGCGACTCCTCTGCTGCTTGCCATACGGGCCCGGGTTGCCTTACGGAGGCATAGCGGTAAAGGAAAGGAATACGTCGGAGGGTTCGACTTATCACACGACTCTAAGGCACGATCTCGGAATGAGAAGAATGAAACCAATCCTAAATGTCCTATAGCCTCACGATTATAGATGTGGTGCACAACACACCGATAATCAAGACTACTAGACACGATGCAGACACTTTCCGAGATTAATCGCTCACGATACCACTTTTGTCACGACCCGTTAGGGGCGTGGATCGTGCTACCGGGCACCCTAGTGATACAACATCGGAGAAAACCGTGGAAATAAAAACTTAAACATGCAAAATAGACATGGATCATGATGAAATAAAATAGGCCAATCCAAGCGGTTGCCTTTCAACATATATATATAAAGACGTTTGAGCGATTACAATCCTTACAACCACACTTACAGCGATTACTCTGGACCTCTAAGATTTTTACAACAACTATGGCGGACGGGGCCCGCCATATCCCCGAATGTCGAGAACCTACGGACTGTGGTAACATACCAAAGATAAGCCTCGAAGGAACGGAGCTTCCCAATCTGTTGGAATGAGATCCTAAACGCGGGGATCGGCGGTAGATGTACTTACTGCGGCGTGAACGGCCCCGAAGGAGGTCGATCTAACAGTACCAAGTATGTGAAGCGTAAAATCAGTAAATGAAATCATAGCGATCTATATAAAGCGAGAGACATGTATGATAACCAAACTACGATACAACATATAAACGATCATATCAAGTCGTGGACTCACGCCTCCAAATCATCACTCGTGCTGGAATTCCTTCCGCATGGCGATCTATGATATGATAACAACAAGACAATCCAAATGGGAGCATACCCGCGCTACGCATCGTGTCAATATGTCCAAGGAAACACTAAGACAACATTCCAAATGGAAGCATACCCGCGCGCTACGATCGTGGTCGGTATGTCCAAAGGGAAACAATAATGCGGCAATCAAAATGGAAGCATACCCGTGCGCTACGCATCGTGTCAGTATGTCCAAAGTGATTTAGCAAAAGTAACACTATCAACAGGAACGTACCCGTGTAATTTCTCCGTCACTGCCGGCACGTCCAAGTAAGTTCTCAACAAGTCAACCGACCTCCATCGAGAGCGCCAGAGTATAGAAACACAATTCTTGCACATCAAAGGCTATCACAACAAGCATAGGCAAGTTTCACAACAACAAGCATAGGCAAGTTTCACAACAACAAGCATAGGCAAGTTTCACAACAACAAGCATAGGCAAGTTTCACACAACTCAAAGTACTTTCATTTTATGCCAAAGTCCGGGTTTTAACCCTAAAGTACTACGTACGTTAAATTCCTTTTAAAGAGATCCATTCCTTTTATAAAAGTCACCCGATACCCGTAGTATAAAAAATAGAGTGACTTACATCTTTTAAGTAAACCAAAACAACTTCCATACTTTCCCTTTTTAAACCAATTAAGGCAATACCATGCCTTCTTTTTAGACCAAAACACTTCTCTTTTTAAAGTCAAGTTACCACATTAAAACCAATGATAAAGCCCTTCTTTTGTTTTCATAAAGTCGTTATAACCAACTTCCCATAAAGCTTGTTATAACACTTTATGTTTTAAACCATTTTAAGACAACACAATGCCCTTCTTTTCCCTAAAGTTCCGGTTGCCTAATTTCAATTACGCAAGTCTCTTTTAGAAAAGTTTCCTAGTTCAATGTCTTAATCTCTTTAAAACAATTGAGTAACATATGCCATAGGCGAGTAGGTTATTCTTGTTCATAATCAATCTTTATTAAGCAGCCATGATCTAGAAAATGTAATATCATTTTGTCTCATCTTAGCTTCTATGCAGATGGAGGTTTCTACTGGTTTTAATAATACTTCATTATTCAATACATTTTCCTTTATTAACGCTGTAGTGGTTTGTCGATACACATTCTGATTTTCGAAATCAGTAAAACATTATTCCTTTTTAAAATATTTCAAGGTTCTTATTATTCAGGCTTAAGTCAAAAGACATTGCCACACAACTATATTCAGTTAGCACACGTACATCTACAATATAATATATACATATTATTCAGGCTTAAGTCAAAAGACATTGCCACACAACTATATTCAGTTAGCACACGTACATCTACCATATAATATATACATATTATTCAGGCTTAAGTCAAAAGACATTGCCACACGTAGTCAAAAGACATTGCCACACGTACGTCTACCGTACTATATGTATTCTTTTAAAATACTTCATGCTCAAGAGTATAGGAAGAATCACATACCTCGCGACGATTATCGACTATAAGCAAACGCTCCACGGCTATAACGGCTAGCCTTGTCCACCTTCTAAGTAGCACATGCTACTTGCAAAACATTCAACCAATTAAAGGTTATCACCCATCTGAATACACCCCATGTAAGTACGCTTTAACTTCTACTTATATTCTTCAAGTGATTTGATTCAACTTTTCGTAATATCCTTCTATTACACTTCAAGTCTCTTCTTATGAATCTTATATTCATTTATATACTACTACAGTATGTAATTTCCAATTACAATAGAAGGATGAGTATTTACCTCGATGAGCCCATAAATTATCCAAGTATAAAGTCGCTCCTGAGCAACGTTAAGCTCCTACTCCGAGTGCTCCAATCCGCTCCAAACAACCCTTAGAAGTTCTAACCAACTTCTACTTAAATACTTCAACTATCAATGAAGATTTTCCTTAGGGTTTCGTTTAGTGGCTAAAGAAAGTATAATAGTATTTTCTGGGCTTTGTATAAGTGTAACCTTGGGAATACTACAAGGTATTTGGGCCAAGGTATTTGGGCATTATAACAATACTAGAAGAGTATTTCTATACCACAACAAGGGGTATTATACGAAAACAACTAGGCTAGGGGGGGGTACCCCACGGCCAAGGCTTCACAAGGGGGAGGGTGTGGTGGCTCTCGGCCAAGCACAACTAGGAGGGGGGGGAGAGGGACGAAAAGCTCACACTAAGAGGGGGGGAGGATTTTTAACACTTAGAACAATTTTGGATGAAGAAGTTCATCAACTTAGAGGGGTATTTATAGGTCAAGAAATGGCCAACCAATGGCCAAGATTCATCCAAGTGTTAGGCAAGTGTAGGGCTAGGATCAAGCCATGTGCACCTTATCCATCTACCACACCAACTTGCACAAAATATCCTACCAACTACAAGCCACCTATTTCGTCCATATTGCCGCCCAAGCCTTCCAATGTGAGGGTGACACTTGTCACCCTCCCGTTGGTCCAAAATGTTTCGTCTCTCGGAAAAATCCGCAAAAATTAGAAATGACATAGCCGGAATTTTCCCTTCGCAAGTTTAGTAAAACGTTTCGTCGAAAAACGACTCTATTCGGCACTTGTGCACAAAATTCGCCACTTGCCTACTTTAAGGCTCAAACTCTTCTACGTATGCCCACACGTACATACTCTGGAAATACGGGGTATAACATGTCCGACCAAGGGTAGCACGGATGTTACGACTCAGCCTTCAGGATCAGTGGCTGGTTCATCACCTTCACTAGCTATGCGCCCTGCAGGGCAGGACTGTGATTAGAAAAGCGGTAGAGACAGGTATATCCTTAACCCTCTAGAGTTTTGTATGCTGATGTGTTTAGTGTTATGTTCGGATAGCTTTGTGCTAAAATGTGATTTAGAAACCTGGTTAGTGTAGAAGGGTAAGCCTGGGGGCGTGGTAAGTGTGAACCTTAGACTATTTCACGATTGAGACCTTAGAGGTAAGGTCGTCTTGTGTAAAAGATTTATTTTATGTTTGACCTTTATCAGAGTGCGTAGTATACGTGGAGTTATTGTGGGGAATTCCTTGGGTTGTGTAAAATGGAAGTGGTAGCTTTCATGACTTGAATAGGTAAGATTGTTCCGGATCGGGGAACAAGAGTGTGGCGATTGTGGGTCGGGTTGAGGACCATTTCGCGGGTCAACCCGCCGGTTTGTGGTGGGGTCGATTCGAGGTGGTCCCGCCAGGTGGTAGGGTCACGAGGATGCTAGGCCCGAGTTTAGTTAACCATCGTATGAGTTCGTGGATGCGTTCGACCAGAATCGGTTCGTGAAGGCCGGGAATGGCCTTGGCGGAAAGTGAAGCTAGTAAGATGACCAAGTTTGGAGGTAGTGACTCCACAGTTTTGGAAACTGAAGCGATGACTGAAGTAGGGTACGTATACTGGGAGAGTTCAAGTGTTCGAGGGGGGCACGACGAGTAAGGAAGGAAGAGAACGTGTGTTATTTCGTGGCCAAGCTGTGGCGTTGGCAACTTGTTAGAGGAACTTCATCGATATCCGTCTTGAGAAGGAACATTCGGGACGAATGTTTCTAAGGAGGGGAGAATGTTATACCCCGTATTTCCAGAGTATGTACGTATGGGCGTACGTAGAAAGTTTGAGCCTTAAAGTTAGGCAAGTTTCGAAATTTTTGTGCACAACCCCCGTAAAGAATCGTTTTTCGACGAAACGTTTTACTGAACTTGCGAAGGGAAAATTCCGGCTATGTCGTTTAGTATTTTTGCGGATTTTTCCGAGCGACGGAACATTTTTGGGCCAACGAGAGGGTGACACTTGTCACCCTCAAGTGGCGGTTTGGGTGGACGAAATGGGGACGTCTCTCCCCTTGTTTTGTGCCTTGTTTTGGCCTTGTTTTGTGCCTTGTTTTGTGCCATGTTTGGTGGAGTAGGGATAGGGTGCACTTGGCTTGATCAAGGCCTTACACTTGCCTTGCACATGGCTTGATCTTGTCCATTGGTTGGCCCTTGGCTTCCCTATAAATACCCCTCCCTTTGTGAAGACTTCATTCATCCACAAATGTTTCCAAGTCTTGAAATCTCCTCCTCTTCTTGTTGTGTTCGTCGCCACACCTCCCCTTTGAGAGGCCTTGTGGCCGAGAGGTACCCCCTCCTAGTTGTGTTGGTAGGGTACACCCCCTCTTGCCTTGTTGTTCTCGTTTAATACCCCCTCCCTTGAGGTATTGAAATACTTCTCCAAGTATTGTTATAATGCCCAAAATACCTTAGCCTTTACCTTGTAGTATTCCAAAAGTTACCTCTATACGAGAGCCCTAAATACTACCTTTTGTCTTTTAGTCTCAAACCGAAACCCTAAGGAAATCTTCATAGTTGGTTGAAGTATTTAAATAGAAGTTGGTTAGAACTTCTAAGGGTTGTTTGGAGCGGATTGGAGCGCACGGAGTAGGAGCTAAACCTTGCTCAGGATCGACATTATAACTTGGATAATTTTGGGCTTATCAAGGTAAATACTCTTGTCCCCTTATTGTAATTGGAAATTACATGTTGTAGGATTATATAGTAGAAGTATACTATATATAGATCTGAACATAGCTTTGCGGCAATGTCTTTTGACTTAAGCCTGAATAAAGAAGAGAACTCAACTGTAGTTACATGCGAGTATTTGGTAGGCTTGTGTGGTATTACCGTAGTAGAATTGTACACGTCCGGTTAGACGTGTAAACCCCCCCCCCCCCTGGTTGGCTTGATAGCCGGCCTCGATAGAGGAGGAGATTTACGCTGTTGCGGGGGGGGGTGCTGCCGAATTTTCTAGAGAATATGGAACCGTACGGTTAGAAGTTAATAGACGCGTTTGTGGCCGTAGAGGTGGAAGTACTACGAGTAGCGTATTCTACTTGAAGAGTGGAAAAGGCTAGCCGGGTTACAGTACTGTGGAGCGTTTTGCTTATTGTCGAAAATCGTCGCGAGGTATGTGAACCTCTTCCTATCCTTTCTAGCATGATGCTTTGTAAACTATGTAGTACGGTAGACGTACATGTGTTAAATGAGTTGGTTGGTTTAAAACATGGGGTGTTATAATAGCTTTATGGGAAGTTAGTTATAACGACTCTATGTAGGTAAAAGATTGGTTTATTGATTGTAGAAGTTAAGAGACTTGATCTTGAAAGATAAGAGACTTAACTTGTTTTACTTGGTTATTAACATTTTGTTAAAAGTGTTGTGAAACCTCATTCGCGAGTAATGAGTACTTGGTTTTTAAAAAGAATAATGTTTTACTGATTTCGGAAATGAGAATAAGTGTCGAGCAAACCACAACATACTAATAAAGGAAAGTGTATTGACAAATAACTAATTGTTATTAAAACCAGTAGAAACCTCCATCTGCATAGAAGCTAAGATAAGACAAAATTGTATTACATTTCCTAGATCATGGCTGCTGTAACAAGATTGTTGTAAACAAGAATAAACGGCTCACGTATAAGACATATGCTTCTCAGATTGTTTAAAAGAGAATTATATTCTTAAATGATTAAGAATATGAACTATGAAACTTTTCTAAAATAAAGAGACCTGAGTAATTGAAATTAGGCAAACTGGAACTTTAGGGGAAAGAATGTTGTTGAAAAGGAAAGTGTTTTGGTTTACCTAGAAATGTGAGTCACTCTATTTTTATACTACGGGTATCGGGTGACCTTTATAAAAGGAATGGATCTCTTTAAAAGGAATTTAACGTACGTAGTACTTTAGGGTTAAAACCCGGACTTGA
This sequence comes from Przewalskia tangutica, assembly GCA_029844215.1. NCBI lineage: Eukaryota > Viridiplantae > Streptophyta > Magnoliopsida > Solanales > Solanaceae > Przewalskia > Przewalskia tangutica. The sequence continues at coordinate 142,073 of JAQGDG010000193.1, read as the reverse complement.
TATAAAATGGAAGTACCTTGAGTTATGTATAACTTGCCTATGCTTGTTGTTGTATAACTTGCTTATGCTTGTTGAGATAGCCTTTGTTGTGCAAATGTTGATATCAGGTGACTTCTTGAGAAAGAGTGGATCTTTTATAAAAGTCTAGAAGTATGGTAATTTGCTTGAGCTTGTTTGTGATAGCCTGGTTGTGCGGTATATTGTTGTTGATGTTACATGGACATGTCTACACCGATGCATTCGGGGCATGTGGCGTGCGCGGGGTTGTGTTATACCGTATTTCCAGTATGTACGAGGCGCACGTATAATAAATTTGAGCCTTAAAGATTTGGCAAATTGAAATTTGGGCACAAGTGCGAAAGAGTCGCTTTTCCGACAAAACGCGTTTCCTAACTTACGAGGGAAAATTCCGGCTATGTCATTTATAATTTTTGTGGATTTTTCCGAGAGACGAAACATTTTGGACCAACGGGAGGGTGACAAGTGTCACCCTCACATTGGAAGGAAGTGGACGGCAAAGTGGACGAGAAAGGTGGCATGGTTAGGTAGGATATTTTGTGCAAGTTGTGTGGTAGATAGATAAGGTGCACATGGCTTGATCCTAGCCCTACACTTGCCTAACACTTGGCTTGATCTTGGCCATTGGTTGGCCTTTGCTTGACCTATAAATACCCCTCTAAGTGATGAACTTTCTTCATCCAAAAATCTGTCACGACCCGAACCCGGGCCCGTGACTGGTGCCTTACCCCGGGCACCCTAGTGATACAACATCAGAGTAATCAGCGGAACATAAGACGATAACATGAAATAACAAGAAGTATGAAACAATAGTCTGAGAAAACTTGCCTTACGGCATATATATATAAATCAATTTAAAACCGAACAGTTACATCCCATTACAACTCTGCCCACAACAGTACTACAGACCTCTAAGAATGATACGACAACAATGGCGGGACAGGGCCCCGCCAAACCCCTGAATGCAAACACCTACTACGACAGGGGACTATACCACTGATAAGCCTCCGGAGAAACGGAGCTTCCCAAACGCTGAACTGTGACCCTGAGAGCTAGGATCAACGACTGGTGTACCTCAACCTGCAGATGAACGCACTGGGCGAGGTCGATAACAGTACCAAGTATGTGAAATCAAAATATCGTAAATGAAATCATAATAGTCTATAAAGCAGAGACATGTATGATAACCAAACTACGATTCACAATAAATAAGCCATGTCAAGTCGTGACTCACGCCTCAAGTCATCACTCAAATATAACAATGGGTCTCACGCCAACAACATCAATCATGCCCGTGGCATACCTTCTGCACTGCCGGCAGTCTATGATATAATCACACCAAGAAGTACACATGAACACCAGTCCCACTGTGTCATCATAAAAACCATACGGTAAGTAATAAGGCATAGCCGACTACTAAAACCCACCGCATAAACAAGGTCAGAATCAGATTATGAGATCTGCCTGCACCGTCACATGATCAAAGCCGCCACTCGCGCAGTATCTAATGTGCGCGCGTCAGCCCCGAACTTCCCATAGCCCGCATGGGCCACTCCAATGGCCCGCATGAGGTATTCCCCGCATCGAGGGTAGCTACTCCCCGGCAGCGTCCTGGACTCGCCGTCCGCATGGCCACAAAGACCGCATGACCACAAGGGCCGCAAACTAACCTGGAACTCTCGTAGCTCCGCATAGGCCATACAGACCTGCATAAGGTATTCTCGAATCATAGGTCACTAGACCCGCCTGAGTCTACCCCGCATCGGAGGGCAGCTTAACCTCCGGAAACAAGTCAAGGTGAGTGGTATAATACCAACATAACGGCTGATCGTTAAACAACTTTAAGCGCAATCGAGGGAAAACCCCTTTACACAAAACATCACAAGATACTAACACACGTAGCATCCTAGCATGTTTACTTATCAAATCAACAAGAAAGTATTACAAGGCTATCACAAACCAACACAATCAAGTTATACACACAAGGTACATTCTAATATATGATTAACCAGGTCAGGTATCTATTCCCAAAGTACTTCATGCATTATCTTTTAAAAGATACGTTACGTTTACAAAAGTCACACAATACCCGTAGTATATGAAAATAGAGTGATTATCTTTTGAAGTAAATCAAAACACTTCTCAGAAAATCAAGTAACAACATTCTTTTCCAAATGTTTCAGTTTGCCTAATTTCAATTACTCAAGTTTCTCATTTTGAAAGGTTTAAGTTCATAATTTTAATCACTTAATGATATAATTCTCCTTTAAAAGCAATTTGAGAAACATATGTCTGATACGTGAGTAGGTTATTCTTGTTTATAACAATCTTATTTAAGCAGCCATGAATCTAGGAAATGTAACATCATTTTGTCTCATCTTAGTTTCTATGCAGATGGAAGTTTCTACTGGTTTTACTAATACATTATTAGTCAAAACATTTCCCTTTATTAGCGCGACTGTGGTTTGTTCGATACTTATTCGATTTCAAATCAAGAAACATTATTGCTTTTAAAATCAAGTACTCATTACTCGCGAATGAGGTTTTACAACATTTTCAACAAAATGTTAATTACCAAGTAAAACAAGTTAAGTCTCTTATCTTTCAGATTAAGCCTCTTAACTTTTAAAATCAGTAAACCATTCTCTTTACCTCTCTTAAAACGTTATACTTAACTTCCCATAAAGCTAGTATAACTCTTCTTTATTATCACACATCAAGTCAGTTATCTTTTAAAACCACAAAGCATTTTACACATGTACGTCTACCGTACTACATAGTTATACACATATCATGCTAGAAAAGGTAGGAAGAGGTTCACATACCTCGCGACGATTATCGACTAATAGCAAAACGCTCCAAGTACCTCAAACCGTCGGCTACTCCTTAAGCCAAGTAGATCGCGCCACGCATGGTACTTCAACCTATAAGGCCACAAGGCGCTTATTAACATCTAGGTCTAATCGTAGAACATTCTACAGAAAAATTCAAGAAGACTCTCCCCGCAACCGCGTAAATCTCCTCCTCTATCGAGGCCGGCTATCAAGCCAACCAGGGGGGGGGGGGGTTATACATCTAACCGGACGTGCACAAATTTACTTCACAGTAATGCTACACAAGTCTACTGTAATACAGTCCTATGTAATTACAGTTCAGTTCTCTTTCTTTATATTCAGGCTTAAGTCAAAAGACATTGCCGCAAAGCTAGGTTCAGTTCTATATATAGTATACTTCAACTATATAATCCTACAACATGTAATTTCCAATTACAACAAGGGGACAAGAATATTTACCACGATAAGCCCAAAATTATCCAAGTTATAATGTCGATCCTGAGCAAGGTTTAGCTCCTACTCCGTGCGCTCCAACCCGCTCCAAACAACCCTTAGAAGTTCTACGCAACTTCTACTTAACACTTCAACCGATTATGAAGGTTTTCCTTAGGGTTTCGGTTTGAGACAAAAAGGACATAAGGTAGTATTTTCGGGCTCTACGTATGGACATATCTTTGGAATACTACAAAGTATACGGCTAAGGTAATTTGGGTATAGTAACAATACTTGGAGAGTATTTCTACCAAGAGGGGGGGTGTATTCTACGAGAACAACAAGGCAAGTGGGGTACCCTACTACCAACCCTAAAGGAAGGGGTGGGTCTCGCCACACCACAAGGAGGGGGTGCTACTCTCGGCCAAGGAGGGCCTCACGAGAAAGGGGGAGGGCTTTCAAGACTTAAGAAGTGAGGAGTGGATGAAGAAAGCTTCACAAAGGAGGGTATTTATAGAAATCATGGTCAAGATCTAGCCAAGTGGGGGGCAAGTGGAGGGCCAAGATATGCCCAAGTGCCCCCTAGACCCTACTCCTTAAAACCCTCACAAATATCTACACAAATATCTACCATCAACTTGCCCACTTGACACCCCAATCGTCCAAGCCATTACCGCCCCACACTCCACCAACTTGAGGGTGACAAGTGTCGCCCTCTCGTTGGTCCAAAATGTTTCGTCTCCCGGAAAAATCCGCAAAAATAAGAAAAGACATAGACGAAATTTCCCTCGCAAGTTATGTAAAACGTTTCGCCGAAACGACTCTAACCGGTGTCAGGTACAAAGAACTTTCGGCCAAGGGTGCCACATGGGGGTGACACGTGTCGCCCTCCGATTCGTCCAAAATATTTCGTCTTCCGAAAATATCCAAAATCCCGGAAATCTCAAAAACAAAGCGGGCCCCACAAAACCGTAAATTTCTCCCGTGGGCCCCACGTGACCATTTCCGAAAATAAAATCCCAAAATTCTAATATAATCTATGAAGTCCGAATACCAAATCTGGGAATCCAATTCCCATTAACGAACCTTTTTCTTCACAAAAACCGGAAACTTTTCCGTCGAAAACTCACATCTTTCTTTCTTTTCAAAATTTCTGCCGTACTCTCGTACGTACGCCCTCACTAACATACCCTGCAACTACGGGGTATAACATTCTCCCCTCCTTAGAAACATTCGTCCCGAATGTTCCTTCTAAGTCTCAAACAAACACGCGCCAGTATAGCCTTCACTACTATAATTACGAGAACAAACCTGCCACACCTGGCCACAGAAACACCCGCGCAAAATACTTACATCCACGTCCACGAGGAACCACCTCTAACATCACCACAAAACACCTCTCTCCGGGGTCTAGAATATACTTCCTTCGCACCTTCTCTTTTCAAAAGAAATGATCACATCTATGCTTGCCATACATGCTCGCTTCTTCCCGATACCACTTTTGTCACTTTGCCGCGAGGTTCTAGTGTCACTCCGGCGACCCAACAAATGGTACCGGACTGCATGCGATCCCTGAGGATGTCGTACCCTTCTTGTACACTCGAACTCTTTCTCATAACCTACCACATTTCTGTTGAACAAGTATAAACCAACAATCTGAATCCTTACCAACATCGAACCAATCGACCGACAACTTACACTTCCGCCCCTAAGGCTTCATAAGGCAAAAACCGAATACTGAAATGGTAGCTATAAAACACTCCCTCCACAGGAGACAACAAACCTCACAACTACCCCTGAAATCCAAACACTGGCCCGAGGATGAATACGATACGGAGGCTCACCTGAGTTCCTAACCCTTCTTGGTAAAACTTCCAGAACAAGAAACAGCCGTACCTTGGGCCCCACTGTCTGCCATAAGGTGAAGGCAGGCACCTCGTGTGTTATACCCCGTAGTTGCAGGGTATGTATGTGAGGACGTACGTACGAGAGTACGGCAGAAATTTTGAAAAGAAAGAAAGATGTGAGTTTTCGACGGAAAAGTTTCCGGTTATTTGTGAAGAAAAAGGTTCATTAATGGGAATTGGATTCCCAGATTTGGTATTTGGACTTCATAGATTATATTAGAATTTTGAGATTTTATTTTCGGAAATGGTCACGTGGGGCCCACGGGAGAAATTTACGGTTTTGTGGAGCCCGCTTTGTTTTTGAGATTTCCGGTATTTTGGATATTTTCTAAGACGAAATATTACGATGACCGGGGCGACACGTGTCACCCCATGTGGCACCCTTGGCCGAAATATTTATTGTGCACAACACCCGACAGAGTCGTTTTCGACTAAACGCTTTACTGCTACGGGGAAAATTCCGGCTATGTCATGTAGTATTTTTGCGAATTTTTCCGAGAGACGGAACGGTTTGGACCAACGAGAGGGCAACACTTGGCACCCTCTCGGTGGTGGACTTGAAGGGGCGGCTAGGGCCGAATGGCTGGGCAAGTTGTGGTAGATATTTGTGTAGATATTTGTGAGGGATTTGTGGAGTAGGGTTAGGGTGCACTTGGCTTGATCTTGGCCTTACACGTGTGTAGCACGTGGCTAGATCTTGGCCATTGGTTGGCCTTTGGCTTTGCTATAAATACCCCTCCCTTGTGAAGACTTATTCATTCACTCCTCACTTTGTCTAAGTCTTGAAATCCCTCCCTCTCCCTTGTTGTTGCTCTCGCCCAACTCCCTTCTCCCTTAGAAAGAGGCCCTTGGCCGAGAACACCCCTCCCCTAGCCTAGTTGTGCTAGCCGAGCCTACCCCTGGTAGAAAGTTGTCTTCCAAGTATTGTTATAATGCCCAAAATACCTTAGCCTTGTACCTTGTAGTATTCCAAAGATACCTCTTTACGTAGAGTTCGAAATACTACCTTTTGTCCTTTTAGTCTCAAACCAAACCCTAAGGAAATCTTCATAGTTGGTTGAAGTATGTGAGTAGAAGTTGGTTAGAACTTCCAAGGGTTGTTTGGAGTGGTTTGAGCGTGGAGTGGAGCTAAACCTTGCTCAGAGCGACATTAAACTCGGATAATTTTGGGCTTATCGAGGTAATTATCTTGTCCTCTATTGTAATTGGAAATTACATGTTTGTTAGAGTATATAGTTGAAGTATACTATATATGGAACTATACTTAGTATTCGCGATGTCTTTTGACTTAAGCTCAAGAATAAAGAATCGAATCAATCAGATTTACATAGGATCAGATGGTAGACTTGTGTAGTATCGAGTAGAATTGTACACGCCCGGTAGGCGTAAACCCCCTTGGTTGGCTTGCAGCGGCCTCGATAGAGGAGGAGATTTACGCTGTCATGTGAGGTCTTCGAATTTTCTATAGAAAGATAGAAACTTGTGTTTTGGGGTTAATAGACGTTTGTGACCTTTATAGGTGAAAGTACTAAGAGTAGCGTATTCTACTCGAGGAGTGGAAAGGGCTAGCAAGGTTGTAGTACTTGGAGCATTTTGCTTATTGTCGATAAATCGTCGAGGTATGTGAACCTATTCCTATCTCTTCTAGCAAGATATGTGTGAACTATGTAGTAATGTAGACGTACAAGTTCTAAGTGATTTGTTTGGGTTAAAACATAGGCTGTTATAATAGCTTTATCGGAAGTTAGTTATAACGACCTTATGTAGTGAAAATGGTTTATCGATGTTAGAAGTTAAGAGACTTGATCTTATAAGATAAGAGACTTAACTTATTTGTTTTAATGTGAATGTTGTGTGAAACCTCATTCGTGAGTAATGAGTACTTGGTTTTTAAAGGAATAATGTTTTACTGATTTCGAAATCGAACGTATCGGCTGCACCAATCGCAAATGCTTAATAAAGGAAAATGTATTGAATAATGATGTGTTGTATTAAAACCAAAGAGAAACCTCCATCCGCATAGAAGCTAAGATGAGACAAAATGATATTACATTTTCTAGATCATGGTCATTGTAATAAGATCGTTATAAACAAGAATAAACTACTCACATATATGACATATGTTACTCAATTGTTCAAAAAAGGAATCAAGTGATTAAGTTTGGGAGCTATGAAGCCATTTGAAAATAAGAAGCTTGAGTAATTGAAACTAGGCAAACTGGAACTTAGGAAAGGAATGTTGTTACTTGATTTTGAAAAGGAAGATGGGTTGGTCATTCTAATACTACGTATCGGGTGACTTTTATAAAAGTAATGGATCTCTTTTAAAAGAACTTAACGTATGTAGTACTTTGGGGTTAAAACCCGACTTTGGCATAAAATGAAAGTACTTTGAGTTGTGTGAAACTTGCCATGCTTGTTGTTGTGAAACTTGCCTATGCTTGTGATGATAGTCTTTATTGTACAAACGCGTTGTGTTTCGTGTTACCGCGTCTCGATAGAGGCTCGGTTGGTAGTTGAGAACTTACTTGGACGCGCGGCGGTGACGGAGAAATTCCACGCACGCCTCGTTGATAGTATTATTGTTGTTAATCGCTTTGGACATACCGACACGATGCGTAGCGCACGCATGCTTCCATTTTGGTTAAGGTCTTGTGGTTAATCGCTTTGGATATATCGACACGATGCGTGCGCACGGGTATGTTTCCATTTTGATTATCGCCAGTGATTTCCCTTTGGACATACCGACACGACGCGTAGCGCACGTATCGCGCCCATTTGGAATCTGTCCTATTGTTTCCTTTGACATATCGACACGATGCGTAGCGCACGTATCGTCCATTTGGAATGTTGTCTTATTGTTTCTTGGACATACCGACACGATGCGTAGCGCACGTATGCTTCCATTTGGATTCTTTGTCTTGTTGTTGAGGTCACATGGACATGTCTACACCGGCGCAGTCCGGGTACGTGGGCATGGGACATTGGTATTATTGTTGCATCATGGACATGTCTACACCGGCGCAAAGATTCCGGCATGCGCCATAATGCGAACTGATTGATGTTGTGGGCGTGAGACCCATAGTTATATTGGAGTGATGATCGCTTTTATGTTGTGAATCAGAGTTTGGTTATCATACATGTCTCCCCGCTTTATATAGACTAGTATGATTTCATTTCTGATTGTACGATTTCACATACTTGGTACTGTTGTATCGACCTCCTTCGGGGCCGCTCATGCCGCAGTAGAGGTACATCGATCGTGGATCCTCGCCATAGGATCACTGCCAACAGATTTGAAGCTCCGCTTTCTGAGGCTTATCTTTTGCAGTGTTCCTGAGTTGTAGGTTCTTGTACATTCAGGGTATGGCGGCCTGTCCCGTCATAGTCATCAGATATCTTAGAGGTCTGTAGTAATCTTTGCAGGCGTGTGGTTGTAAAAGGATTAAACTGCTCGTGTTTATGTATATATCAAGGCAACCGCTTTTGGTTGGCCTGCTTATTTATTATATCCCTTGTTAAATGTCTCATGTTTTATGTTCCGCTGATTTTCTCTCGATGTATGTATTACCAGGGTGCCTGTAAGGCACGATGCCCCGAACGGGTCGTTACAAAAGTGGTATCGAGCGCTTAATCCTCGGAAAGTGTCTACGCATCGTGTCTAGTAGAGTCTTGATTATCGATGTGTTGTGCACCACATCTATAATCGGAGGTCGCAGGACATTTAGGATTGGTTTCCATTCTTCTCATTCCGAGATCGTGCCTTAGAGTTGTAAGTTGTACCCTCCGACGATCTCGCTTTTTACCGCTTATGCCTCCGCAAGGCAACCAGAGCCCGAGGGCAAGGCAGCCGAGGGTGCCGCTAGTGAGATACAGAGGAGTACGAGAGGCGCAGCCCGCACAAGACTGAGGTTGTGCTTCGACGGCGGTTTCGCGACGCCGCCAAGACCAGCGAGTTTAGAGCCGCAGCGGTGGTCGATGAGACTACTGACTGAGCCTCCATTCCCACACCGAGCAGGGAGATGGGTCACGAGAGATGGCCCGATTATTGGCCGTTGTGGCGATATGAGGACAGTGGACGCAGCGATTCGGCCCAGAGCACCAGATGGTTCACCCCGAGCGATAGTTTGAGGCTACGGACTTTCCGAGTTGTAGCCCGCGAGTTTTATGGGTCGAGGCACGAGGATGATCCGCAGGAGTTCATCCGGCGATTCTGGATCACGCGGGTGATCAAGGCTTCGTAAACCGAGTCTGTGACCTTTGGTTCGTGACGGCTGCGTGATACCGCCGTCGATTGGTTTGATTCATGGAGCTTTCCGGGAGAGCATGCACCTCCAGCAGTATGGGATGAGTTTTGGGGCTTTCTCACGCACTTCTTGCCTCCGCGGATGAGGAGGGCACGGCCGGCTGCATTTTTGTTACTAAGACAGAGAGGCGACCGTCGGAGTACAATGTCGAGTTCGATTCTTTGGCTCGATATGTCCTGCGCTAGTTGCGAATATGGAGGATAGGGTGCATCGCCACGCCACCGCTTGATGATTATATGGCCGAATCTTGTGCGGGTGTTTCTCTTCAGCCGGGCATGGACATTGCCCGCATGCAGGCTCATGCACTAGGATGTGAGGCACGGAGGGGTCGACGGAATGACCTGGATCAGCAGAAGAGGGCCGGCGGTGGTCCTGGTGGCTTTCGAGGCGGACCGCCAAGAAAGAGCTAGTTATATACCCCCACCGGCATGCAGTAGTCCTCCACCGCCTTCGTGGAGCGTCGGGGCTCCAAGGGTTGATTTTCGGCAGAGCGGTGTTAACCACCAAGCCACCCCTACCTCGTTGTGACCATTGTGGTAGACTCCATTTTGGAGAGTGTCGTGCTAGATTGGGAGTTTGTTTTACATGAGCCAGCAGGGCCATTTTGCGAGGAACTGTCCGACCAAGGGAAGCGCGGATGTTACGACTCAGCCTTCAGGATCTGTGGCTGGTTCATCACCTTCTACTATGCGCTGCGGTGCCTATGATTAGAGTGGAGCGGTAGCTTCGGTATATCCTTAACCTCTAGAGTTTTGGTACGGTTATGATGGTCTCATTATTGTGTGCTATGTGCGGATAGCATTGTGATATGTGTGAGTTAGAATGTATGGTTAGTTGGGAGGATACGTATGGGGCATGGTAAGTGTGAACCTTAGACTATGTCACGATCGAGACCTTAGGGGTAAGGTCGCTTGAGTTAAAGATTTATTTTTGACCCTTATCGAGTAGTAGTATGCGTGGGATTTATTTGTGTGATAAGTCCACGGGTAGTGTGAGATGGAAGTGGTAGCTTTCATGATGTGAATTAGTAAGATTGTTTGGATCGGGAACAAGAGTTTGGCACGGTTGGGGTCGGGTTTAGGACCATTTATGTCAAACCGTAACCCGCTTGGGTGGGTGGGCTTCGGGTGGTCCCGCGGTGGTAGGTCACGAGGGTGCTAGGCCCGAGTTTAGATGATCATCGTATGAGTTCGTGGACGCGTTCGACCGAGCGGTTCGTAAAGGCCGGAATGGCCTTAAGGAAGTTTGAGGTTAGTAAGATGACCAAGTTTGAGGTAGTGACTCGCAGATTTTCGAAGCGAGTAATGATCAAGTATGGTACGTCTTGGGAGAGTTCTAGTGTTCGAGAAGGTACAACGAGTAAGGGAGGAAGATAACGCGTGTGTTATTTCGTGCCAAGCGTGGCGTTGACAACTTTATAGAGGAACTACATAGATATCCGTCTAGAGAACGAACATTCGGACGAATGTTTCTAAGAGGAGAATGTTATACCGTAGTTGTGGTATGTATGTGAGGGACGCACGACGAGTGCAGAAATTTTGAAAAGAAAGAAAGATGTGAGTTTTCGACGGAAAAGTTTCCTTATTTGTGAAGAAAAAGGTTCATTAATGGGAATTGGATTCTGATTTGGTATTTGGACTTCATAGATTATATTAGAATTTTGAGATTTTATTTTCGGAAATGGTCACGTGGGGCCCACGGGAGAAATTTACGGTTTTGTGGAGCCCGCTTTGTTTTTGAGATTTCCGGTATTTTGGATATTTTCGGAAGACGAAATATTCTGGGCGAATCGGTCGGCGACACGTGTCACCCCATGGCACCTTGGCGAAATATTTATTGTGCACAACACCCGATTAGAGTCGTTTTCGACTAAACGCTTTACTAAGCTACGAAGGAAAATTCCGGCTATGTCATTTAGTATTTTTGCGAATTTTTCCGAGAGCCGGACCGTTTGGGACCAACGAGAGGGCAACACTTGGCACCCTCTCGTTGGTGGACTTGAAGGGGCGGCTAGGGCCGAATTGATGGGCAAGTTGTGGTAGATATTTGTGTAGATATTTGTGAGGGATTTGTGGAGTAGGGTTAGGGTGCACTTGGCTTGATCTTGGCCTTACACTTGTGTAGCACTTGGCTAGATCTTGGCCATTGGTTGGCCTTTGGCTTTGCTATAAATACCCCTCCCTTGTGAAGACTTATTCATTCACTCCTCACTTTGTCTAAGTCTTGAAATCCCTCCCTCTCCCTTGTTGTTGCTCTCGTCCCACTCCCTTCTCCCCTTAGAAAGAGTTGGCCGAGAACACCTCCCCTAGCCTAGTTGTGCTAGCCGAGCCTACCCCCCCCCTTGGTAGAAAGTTGTCTTCCAAGTATTGTTATAATGCCCAAAATACCTTAGCCTTGTACCTTGTAGTATTCCAAAGATACCTCTTTACGTAGAGTCCGGAAATACTACCTTTTGTCCTTTTAGTCTCAAACCGAAACCCTAAGGAAATCTTCATAGTTGGTTGAAGTATGTGAGTAGAAGTTGGTTAGAACTTCTAAGGGTTGTTTGGAGTGGTTTGGAGCGCGTGGAGTGGAGCTAAACCTTGCTCAGGAGCGACATTAAACTCGGATAATTTTGGGCTTATCGAGGTAATTATCTTGTCCCTCTATTGTAATTGGAAATTACATGTTTGTTAGAGTATATAGTTGAAGTATACTATATATGGAACTATACTTAGTATTCGGCGATGTCTTTTGACTTAAGCCTGAAGAATAAAGAACTGAACTGAACTGTATTTACATAGGACTGTATTGCGGTAGACTTGTGTAGTATTACTGAGTAGAATTGTACACGTCAGGGTAGACGTAAACCCCTTGGTTGGCTTGGTAGCCGGCCTCGATAGAGGAGATTCTTATCACGCCCGAAACCGGCCCGTGGATCGTGCCTTACCCCGGGCACCTTAGTGATACAACATCAGAGTAATCAGCGGAACATAAAAACATAACATGAGACAACAGAAGTATAAAACAATAATCTGTGAAAACTTGCCTTTCGGCATATATAAACAATCTTTTAAAGAGAACAGTTTAATCCTTTTTACAAACCCTGCCCACAACAGTACTACAGACCTCTAAGATTTGCAACAACTATGACGGGACAGGGCCCCGCCATACCCCTGAATGTAAATACCTACAACGACAGGGGACTATACCACCGACAAGCTTCCGGAGAAACGAAGCTTTCCCAAATGCTGAACTGTGACCCTAAGAGCGAGGATCATCGACTGGTGTACCTTTTCCTGCGGCATGAACGCAGCCCCCCGAAGGAGGTCAGTACAACATGTACCAAGTATGTGAAACTGTAAAGTAATACTGTAACTGAAATCATAGTAGTCTATATAAAGCAGGAGACATGTATGATAACCAAACTACAGTTCACAACAACTAAGCAGTCATGTCAAGTCAGGGACTCACGCCCTCAAAGTCATCACAATAAGACCGTACGGGGTAAGTACGAAGGCATAGCCGACTACTAAGACCCCCAGTACCACAAATGCCACAAACTGTATCACGAGGTCTCTCTAGACCGCACCACAGGATCGGCCGCCAGCGCCCGCAGTATCAATGTGCGCGTCTATTCCTGGAACTCTCGCAGCTCCGCATAGGTCACACACAGACCCGCATAAGGTATTCCTCGAATCCTGGTCCTAGACCACCTGAGGTATACCCCGCATCGAAGGCAGCCTAACCCTCGGTATCCGTCCTGGACTTCCGCAGCCCGCATAGCCCCTCAAGGACCGCATAGTCCCTCAGAGACCGCATAGGGAATCCCCCGCATCAGGCTAAACACCCGGAATGATCAGTCAATCCTGGAGCATACCGCGGCTCCGCATAGTCTCAAGGACCGCATAGGCCGTATAGACCCGCATCAAGGGTGGCAAGCCCTCGGTATACACAGTCAAGGGGGTAGGTGATATAATAACGACTGATGGACTTACCTTTTAATAATGTAAGCACAGCAAGAATGACCCCCTTACATAACAATCACAAGATACTAACACAAGTAGCATCCTAACATGTTTACTTATCAAATCAACAAGAAAGTATTACAAGGCTATCACAAACCAATACAATCAAGTTGTTCACACAAGGTACTTTCTACTAACAAGTTCGAGTATCTAACCCCAACGTACTTCATACATTAAATCTTTAAAAGGTCCGTTCCTATCACATAAGTCACACAATACCCGTAGTATAAAATAGAGTGACTGTCTTTTTAAGTAAACCAAAACACTTACCTTTGTAAAATCAAGTAACAACATTATTTTCCAAACGTTCGAGTTTGCCTAATTTCAAATGTTCCAGTTTCTTATTTTTAAAAAGGTTTAGTAGTTCATAGTCTTATTCATTCAAGAATATAATCCTTTTTATTAACCAATTGAGAAACATAAGCCTTACATGTAAGTAGGTTATTCTTATTTATAACAATCTTATTACAGCAGCCATGATCTAGGAAATATCATTTTGTCTTATCTTAGCTTCTATGCAGATGGAAGTTTCTACTGGTTTTAATCATACTTAATTATTCAAAACATTTCCTTTGTTAACGCTGCGGTGGTTTGTCGATACACATCACGATTTCCAAAATCAAGAAAACATTCTTAAGCCGTTATACCTAAATTCCAATAAAGCTAGTATAACTCTTAAGTATTCAAAAATACATTAAGACCCATATTCTTTCAAAATGATTTATAAACATTTTGAAATACTTCAAGGTCTTCATTAACACATAACAAGTCAGTTATAATCAAATCAGTTACCGTTCGAAAACCACAACACATTTTCTTACCTACATAACGCTGTTATAACCAACTTCCCATAAAGCCGTTATAACACTTTATGTTTTACAACAATCAAACACACGTACGTCTACCGCATACTACATAGTTCACACATATCACGCTAGAGAGATAGGAAGAGGTTCACATACCTCGCGACGAGTATCGACTAATAGCAAAACGCTCCAAACAGTCGGCTACTCCTTAAGCCAAGTGGATCATTCCACACGTAGCATTTCAACCTATAAGGCCACAAGGCGCTTATTAACATCGTAGAACATTCTACAGAAAATTCGGCAAAGACCTCCCCGCAACAACAGAAATCTCCTCCTCTAACGGGCCGCTACCAAGCCAACCAGGGGGGTTATACAGCTAACCCGAACGGGTACAATTCTACTTCACAAGATTACTACACAAGTCTCAGTAATACGATCCTATGTAAAACATTCGATTCGATTCTTCAGGCTTAAGTCCAAGGACATTGCCACAAGCTATGTTCAGTTATATACATAGTAAACTTCAACTATAATTTCCTACAACATGTAACATCCAATTACAATAGGGGGACAAGATATTTACCTCGATAAGCCCATAATTATCCAAGTATAAAGTCGATCCTGGGCAATCGTTTAGCTCCAACTCCGAGCGCTCCAACCCGCTCTAAACCACCCTTAGAAGTTCTAACCAACTTCTACACAACACTCCAACGGACTATGGAGATTTTCCTAGGGTTTCGGTTTTGTGACTGACGGGAAGTATAATAGTATTTCTGGCTTTTCGTATAGGTATAACCTTAGAATACAACAAGGTATACGGCTAAGGTAATTTGGGCATTATAACAATACTTTTGAGAGTATTTCTACCAAGAGGGGGGGTATTATATGAAAACAAACTAGGCTAGGGGGGGGGGTACCCCACGGCCACACCACAAAGGAGGGGGGGTGGCTACCCCTCGGCCTACCCCACTAGGGGGGGAACTCTCGGCCAAGGGGGCCTCACGAAAAGGGGAGGGGGAAGGCTCTCAAGACTTAGGCATTTTGGATGAAGAAGTCTTCAACCTTAGAGGGGTATTTATAGCACAAGCCAAGGCCAACCAATGGCCAAGATCACACCAAGTGTTAGGCAAGTGTAGGGCCAAGATTCACCCATGTGTACCTAGCCAACTTGCACACAAAATATCTACCAAAAATATCTCCCACTTGCCTTCCCAAATCGTCCAAGGGCCGCCCACCTTGCCCACCAATGAGAGGGTGCCAAGTGTCGCCCTCCCGTTGGTCCAAAATGTTCCGTCTCTCGGAAAAATCCGCAAAAATAAGAAAAGACATAGCCGGAATTTTCCCCTCGCAAGTTATGAAAAACGTTTCGTCGAAAAACGACTCTAACCGGGTGTTGTGCACAAATGCCATTCGGCCATTACTAGGCGGGGTGACACGTGTCACCCTCCTATTGGCCCAAAAACATCTTCCAAAATATCCATAATGGCCAAAATCTCAAAACAAAGTGGCTCTACAAAACCGTAAATTTCACCCGTGGGCCCCACGTGACCATTTCCAAAAATAAAATTCCATAATTCTCTAATATTGAAGTCCGAATACCAAATGGGAATCAATTCCCATTAACGAACCTTTTCCTTCACAAAACCGAAACTTTTCCGTGGAAAAATCGCCTTTCTTCCTTTCCAATCTTTCGTCTGATTCTCGTACGTACGTCCTCGCATACATACCCTAGAACTACGGGGTATAACATTCTCCCCTCCTTAGAAACATTCGTCCCGAATGTTCCTTCTAAGTCTCAAAACAAACGTGCGCCAATATAGTCTTCACTACTATACTTACGAGAATAATCCTGCCATACCTGGCCATGGAAACACCTGCGCAAAACTTACATCTAAGTCCACGAGGAAACACCTCTACATCACCACAAATACCTCTTCCCGGGGTCAAAATATACTTCCTTAGTCATCGATACCACTTTTGTCACTTTGTCGCGAGCGCGCTCCGACGCGACCCAACAAATGGTGCCGTCCGTCATGATCCGGAGGATCTCGTACACTCGAACTCTTACCACATTCTCGATACGGCCGCTTTCCAAAACTCGGGTTACTATCTCTAACGTGGTCATCATTAATCGGGGACATTCTCGGATGGATCTTGATACTTTCCGATCATAACAATACGAAGATCGGACGCCCTTCCTCCTAAGTCGGACGGCAAATGCTAACATATAGGCAACCTGCCTATTCTTCACATGAACTCACAAAGGCCCAAAGTAACTCGGGCTAAGTTCCTTCGCTTCAAAACTCGTCACACCGTCCGGTGGTACTTTCAAGAAGACCGACTGTCAACTGAACTCTAAGCGTCGTCGTGATTATCCGCACGATTCTCCGAGCCGCCGAACTTCTTCTAGACAAGCTTCACTATCCACGATCTGTGGAACAAGCTCGAACCAACTATCCAACCCCGCCAACATCGAACCAATCGGCCGCAACTTGCATTTACGCTTCTACAAGGCGCCACAAGGCGACATCCGAACACCGAAATGGTAGCTTAAACACTTCAACCGAGACAACGATCCTCACGGCTACTTCAAATCAAAACACCGCCCGGAGGCGAATGCGATACGGAGACTCACCCGAGTTCCTAGCCCCGCTCGTACAAACTCGGAAGAGAAAGCCAGCACTGGCTCCACTGTCCGTCATAAGGTGAAGGTAGGCACCCTGCAACCTCACAACCTTTTCGGATAACATCAACACCGCCGAGGAACGACCGACCAAGAACACGATAGGTCGCCCCATCGCCCGACCAGCGGTCGAACGCATCCACGAACTTGCAGACTGCTAACTTCAAACATGGGCCTAACACCTCATGACCCTAACACAAAGAGGGACCACCACAAACTGACCCCACCACCAAACCTACCGCGGGTTGACCCGCACGTAGCCTCAACCCGACCCGGCAAGGCGCAAAATACCATCTCCCCGAAGGAACAATCTTACTAAACACGTTACGAAAACCTAGCGGTCTTCTTAGCTCAACTACCCTCTTTCATTTCATACTACATATGGACTTATCCCAAAAACAGCTCACGTGCACAATGCACTCATATAAGGGTCAAACATAAACATACGAATCTAACCGAGAAGGCATAAACTATAAGGTCTTTGCGTATAAAGCTCTAAGGCTCACACTTTCTATCCTCCAAAATCTTACTGTTAACCCACCATGATTTCTAATCACAACTAACACATCGCTATCGAACATAGCACTTAAGGTATACTCACCTTGAAAGTTACCGGGCGACCTGCCGCCCGCCCTCTTCTCGCCCCCTTGGTTAACCTGGCCGATCTCTACGCTTTCGACTGGCCGCGCATAAGCCCGCATACGGCCATGCTCAAGCCTAACTGAAGGATTACTCTTGCACAACCTTCTCTTAGGTAGTCATCAAGACTCGCGATACATCGGTATACTCTCTGGTAGCCAAATCCATAGCTAGTAACAAGGTTGTCTCTTGCAATCTATATTCTCGGTTCCCGGTCGTGGAACTGAAGGTTCACATATCATGGCCGCAGTAGGAACTGCCGTCGCCATGCTTAAACTCTGCTGGGGCTAGTGACGTCGCAGAAATCCCCGAATGAAGCACTACCCTAGGTAATGATTTGGCCTGTGCCCTCGCCACCCTCTGAACTCTACTCGCAGCTCCCTCGGCTGCCTTGCCCTCCTGGGCCCGGGTTGCCCTACGCGGAGGCATAACGATAAGGGAAATAATTTCGTCAGAGGGTCCAACTTACAACACAGCTCTAAGGCACGATCTCAGAGTGAGAAGAATAGAAACCAATCCTAAATATCCTATAGCCTCCTGATTATTGGTGTGGTGCACAACACCCCGATAATCAAGACTCTACTGGATACGGTCTGTAGACACTTTCCGAGGATTAACTGCTCTGATACCACTCTGTCACGCCCCGAAACCCGGGCCCGTGACTGGTGCCTTACCCCGGGCACCTTAGTGATACAACATCAGAGTAATCAGCGGAACATAAAAACATAACATGAGACAGTATATAAAACAATAATCTGTGAAAACTTGCCTTTGCATATATAAACAATATTTTAAAGAGAACAGTTTAATCCTTTTTACAAACTCCCGCCACAACTTGATTACGCAGACTTAAGATTTGCAACAACTATGACGGACGGGGCCCGCCATACCGAATGTAAATACCTACAACGACAGGACTATACCACCGCAAGCTTCCGAGAAACGAAGCTTTCCCAAATCTGAATCTGACCCTAAGAGCGAGGATCATCGATCGTGTACCTTTTCCTGCGCATGAACGCGGCAAGGAGGTCGAGACAACATGTACCAAGTATGTGAAATCGAAGTAATATCAGAATCAAATCATAGTAGTCTATATAAAGCAGAGACATGTATGATAACCAAACTACGCTCACAACAACTAAGCGGTCATGTCAAGTCGGGGACTCACGCCTCAAAGTCATCACAATAAGACCGCACGGGTAAGTGCGAAGGCATAGCCGACTACTAAGACCCCGTACCACAAATGCCACAAATCGTATCACGAGGTCTCTAGACCGCACCACGAGATCGGCCGCCATCGCCCGCAGATATCAATGTGCGTCTATTCTGGAACTCTCGCACTCGCATAGGTCACACATGCAGACCGCATAAGGTATTCCTCGAATCTCGGTCCTAGACCACCGAGGTATACCCCGCATCGGCGCGCCTAACCCTCGGATCCGTCCCGGACTTCCGCACTCGCATAGCCCTTCGAGGACCGCATAGTCCTCGAGAGACGCATAGGAATCCGCGTCGGGCTAAACACGGAATGATCGGTCAATCTGGAGCATACCGCGGCTCGCGATAGTCTCAAGGACCGCATAGCCGTATAGACCCGCATCAAGGGTGGCAAGCCCTGTATACACTGCGAGGGTAGGTGATATAATAACGACAATGGACTTACCTTTTAATAATGCAAGCACAAGAAGAATGACCCCTTACATAACAATCACAAGATACTAACACAAGTAGCATCCTAACATGTTTACTTATCAAATCAACAAGAAAGTATTACAAGGCTATCACAAACCAATACAATCAAGTTGTTCACACAGTACTTTCTACTAACAAGTTCGAGTATCTAACCCCAACGCATTTCATACATTAAATCTTTAAAAGGTCAGTTCCTATCACATAAGTCACACAATACGTAGTATAAAATAGAGTGATTGTTTTTAAGTAAACCAAAACACTTACCTTTGTAAAATCAAGTAACAACATTATTTTCCAAGCGTTCGAGTTTGCCTAATTTCAAATGTTCGATTTCTTATTTTAAAAAGGTTTCGTAGTTCATGGTCTTATTCATTCAAGAATATAATCCTTTTTATTAACCAATTGAGAAACATAAGCCTTACATGTAAGTAGGTTATTCTTATTTATAACAATCTTATTACAATGACCATGATCTAGGAAATATCATTTTGTCTTATCTTAGCTTCTATGCAGATGGAAGTTTCTCACGGTTTTAATCATACTTAATTATTCAAAACATTTCCTTGTTAACGCCGCAGTGGTTTGTCGATACACATCCCGATTTCCAAAATCAAGAAACATTCTTAAGCGTTATACCTAACTTCCCATAAAGCTAGTATAACTCTTAAGTTTTCAAAAATACATTACTACACATATTCTTTCAAAATGATTTATAAACCTTTTGAAATACTTCAAGTTCTTCATTAACACATAACAAGTCAGTTATAATCAAATCAGTTACCTTTCGAAAACCACAACCCATTTTCTTACCTACATAACGCTGTTATAACCAACTTCCCATAAAGCCGTTATAACACTTTATGTTTTACAACAATCAAACACACGTGATACCGCATCATAGTTCACACATATCATGCTAGGAGAGATAGGAAGAGGTTCACATACCTCGCGACGAGTATCGACTAATAGCAAAACGCTCCAAACAGTCGGCTACTCCTTAAGTCAAGTGGATCATTCCACACGTAGCATTTCAACCTATAAGGCCACAAGGCGCTTATTAACATCGTAGAACATTCTACAGAAAATTCGCAAAGACTCTCCCGCAACAGCGTAAATCTCCTCTCTAACGGGCCGCTACCAAGCCAACCAGGGGTTATACACCTAACCCGAACGGTACAATTCTACTTCACAAGATTACTACACAAGTTCATCTGAATACCCTATGTAAAACGATTCGATTCTTCTTGAGCTTAAGTCCAAGGACATTGCCACAAGCTATGTTCAGTTATATACATAGTAAACTTCAACTATAATTTCCTACAACATGTAACATCCAATTACAATAGGGGGACAAGATATTTACCTCGATAAGCCCATAATTATCCAAGTATAAAGTCGATCCTGGGCAATCGTTTAGCTCCAACTCCGAGCGCTCCAACCCGCTCTAAACCACCCTTAGAAGTTCTAACCAACTTCTACACAACACTCCAACGGACTATGGAGATTTTCCTAGGGTTTCGGTTTTGTGACTGACGGGAAGTATAATAGTATTTCTGGGCTTTTCGTATAGGTATAACCTTAGAATACAACAAGGTATACGACTAAGGTAATTTGGGCATTATAACAATACTTTTGAGAGTATTTCTACCAAGAGGGGGGGGTATTATATGAAAACAAACTAGGCAGGGGTCCCCCACGGCCACACCACAAAGGAGGGGGGGTGGCTACCCCTCGGCCTACCCCACTAGGGAACTCTCGCCAAGGGGCCTGCGAAAAGGGGAGGGGGAAGGCTCTCAAGACTTAGGCATTTTGGATGAAGAAGTCTTCAACCTTAGAGGGGTATTTATAGCACAAGCCAAGGCCAACCAATGGCCAAGATCACACCAAGTGTTAGGCAAGTGTAGGGCCAAGATTCACCCATGTGTACCTAGCCAACTTGCACACAAAATATCTACCAAAAATATCTCCCACTTGCCTTCCCAAATCGCCCGCGGCCGCCCACCTTGCCCACCAATGAGAGGGTGCCAAGTGTCGCCCTCCCGTTGGTCCAAAATGTTCCGTCTCTCGGAAAAATCCGCAAAAATAAGAAAAGACATAGCCGGAATTTTCCCCTCGCAAGTTATGAAAAACGTTTCGTCGAAAAACGACTCTAACCGGGTGTTGTGCACAAATGCCATTCGGCCAAGCCACCTAGGCGGGGGTGACACGTGTCACCCTCCTATTGGCCCAAAAAAAACATCTTCCGAAAATATCCATAATGGCCAAAATCTCGAAAACAAAGTGGGCCCCACAAAACCGTAAATTTCACCCGTGGGCCCCACGTGACCATTTCCGAAAATAAAATTCCATAATTCTCTAATATTCCAGGAAGTCCGAATACCAAATCTGGGAATCCAATTCCCATTAACGAACCTTTTTCCTTCACAAAAACCGGAAACTTTTCCGTGGAAAAATCGCCTCTTTCTTCCTTTCCAATCTTTCTCGTATTCTCGCACGCACGCCCTCGCATACATACCCTAGAACTACGGGTATAACATTTACGCCATGTTGGGAGGAGTCTTTAATTTTCTATAGAAAGATAGAAACTTGTGTTTTGGGGTTAATAGACGTTTGTGACCTTTATAGGTGAAAGTACTAAGAGTAGCGTATTCTACTCGAGGAGTGGAAAGGGCTAGCAAGGTTGTAGTACTTGGAGCATTTTGCTTATTGTCGATAAATCGTCGCGAGGTATGTGAACCTCTTCCTATCTCTTCTAGCATGATATGTGTGAACTATGTAGCGGTAGACGCATACGTGCTAAGTGATTTGGTTGGGTTAAAACATAGGGTGTTATAATAGCTTTATGGGAAGTTAGTTATAACGACCTTATGTAGGTGAAAATGGTTTACTGATGTTAGAAGTTAAGAGACTTGATCTTATAAGATAAGAGACTTAACTTATTTGTTTTAATGTGAATGTTGTGTGAAACCTCATTCGTGAGTAATGAGTACTTGGTTTTTAAAGGAATAATGTTTCACGATTTGAAATCGTAATGTATCGACAGGACTCACCGCAGGCGTTAATAAAGGAAAATGTATTGAATAATGATGTGTTGTATTAAAACCAAGAGAAACCTCCATCCGCATAAGCTAAGATGAGACAAAATGATATTACATTTTCTAGATCATGGCTGCTGTAATAAGATCGTTATAAACAAGAATAAACTACTCACATATATGACATATGTTACTCAATTGTTCAAAAAAGGAATCAAGTGATTAAGTTTGGGAGCTATGAAGCCATTTGAAAATAAGAAGCTTGAGTAATTGAAACTAGGCAACCGGAACTTAGGAAAGGAATGTTGTTACTTGATTTTGAAAAGGAAGATGGGTTGGTCATTCTAATACTACGTATCGGGTGACTTTTATAAAAGTAATGGATCTCTTTAAAAGAACTTAACGTATGTAGTACTTTGGGGTTAAAAACCCGACTTTGGCATAAAATGAAAGTACTTTGAGTTGTGTGAAACTTGCCTGCTTGTTGTTGTGAAACTTGCCTATGTGATGATAGTCTTTATTGTACAAGCGTTGTGTTTCGTGTTACCGCTCTCGATAGAGGTCGTTGGTAGTTGAGAACTTACTTGGGCGTGCAGCGATGGCGGAGAAATTCCACTGCACGTTCTCGTTGATAGTATTATTGTTGTTAATCGCTTTGGACATACTGACACGATGCGTAGCGCACGCATGCTTCCATTTTGGTTAAGGTCTTGTGGTTAATCGCTTTGGATATACTGACACGATGCGCGTAGCGCACGTATGTTTCATTTTGATTATCGCCAGTGATTTCTTTGGACATACCGACACGATGCGTAGCGCACGGGTATGCGTCCATTTGGAATGCTGTCCTATTGTTTCCCTTTGGACATACTGACACGATGCGTAGCGCACGGGTATGCGTCCATTTGGAATGTTGTCTTATTGTTTCCCTTTGGACATACTGACACGATGCGTAGCGCACGGGTATGCTTCCATTTGGATTGCTGTCTTGTTGTTGAGGTCACATGGACATGTCTACACCGATGCAGAATTCCGGGGGCATGTGGCCATGGGACATTGGTATTATTGTTGCATCATGGACATGTCTACACCGATGCAGTATTCCGGGGGCATGCGGCCATAATGCGAACCTGATTGATGTTGTGGGCGTGAGACCCATAGTTATATTGGAGTGATGACTGTTTTATGTTGTGAACTGTAGTTTGGTTATCATACATGTCTCCTGCTTTATATAGACTAGTATGATTTCATTTACTGATTGCATTTCACATACTTGGTACTTGTATCTTGACCTCCTTCGGCCGCTCATGCCGCAGTAGAGGTACATCGATCGTGGATCTCGCCATAGGATCACGTCAGCGCATTTGAAGCTCCGCTTCTCCGAGGCTTATCTTTTAGTAGGTGTTCCACGAGTTGTAGGTTCTTGTACATTGGGGTATGGCGGCCGTCCGTCATAGTCATGTATATCTTAGAGTGCAGTAATGCTTTGTGGGCGTGGTTGTAAAAGGATTAAAGCTGTCGTTTTATGTATATCTTCAAGGCAATCGCTTTTGGTTGGCTTTATTTATTATATCCCTTGTTAAATGTCTCATGTTTTATGTTCCGCTGATTTTCTCGATGTATGTATCACTAGGGTGCCTGTGGTAAGGCACGATGAACGGCCCGAACGGTCGTTACATCGTGCGACCTTTACAACCTTTACGATATAACGCTCGCAACATACCACCGAGTACACGGTTTGGACTAAGAGATAAGGCGGCCGACCTGTCGCCCGACCATCGATTGAACGCATCCACGAACTCAGTCATTTGGTTAACTAAACTTGGGCCTAACACCCTCATAACCCTAACACAAAGCGGGACCACCACAAACTGACCCCACCACCATACAGGCCGCGGGTTGACCCGCAACGTGGCCTCAACCCGACCCGGCAACGCGCAAGACATTAGCTCCCCGAACCGGAAAACTCTCACTAATCACGTTACGAAAACCTAGCGGTCTTCTTAGCTCAACTACCCTCTTTCATTCCACACTACTCAGGGACTTATCCCACAAACATAGCTTACGTGCACTATGCACTCCGACAAGGGTCAAACATAAAATACTTCTTTACTCGAGATGGCCTTTCCTCTAAGGTCTCTACGTATAAAGCTCTAAGGCTCACACCTTCTCTATCCCCCAAATCTTACTTGGTTAACTAACCAAGATTTCTAATTACAATTTACACAATGCTATCAGAATATAACACTTAAGGTATACTCACCCTATCACACATACTAATCCCTAGAGGGTTAAAGATCTATCTGTATTTACTGCTTCACTCCCCTTAGTCGTTCTAATCAAACCTGCTTGCAGGCTCATATGGAGGTGACGAACTACCCACCGATCTCGGCGTCAGTCCTCCTACTGACATCCTTTCGACACCGGCCCCGACGGCCAAGAAACAAGTACCAACTACAAGACGACATTCCCGGGATGGCGTGCATCTGTAATGAACCGGAAGCTCGAGCTCACCAACTCTGATACCCAACGTCCCGAACCCCGCGAGGACCTACTGTGACCGTGGATGTGCATAATCTAATCCGGCGTGAGGTGACTCGCCTCGAAAGTTACCAAAGGACGCTGCTCGCCTCTTCGCGGTCCTCGTTAACCCGCCGATCTCTACGCTTGGCCCGCCGCGCAAGCCCGCATACAGCCGTGCTCGCTTCAATCGAAGAATTACTCTCGCGCAACCCTTTCTAAGATATTCATCAAGACTCGCGGTACATCGGTATACTCTCTGGTAGCCAAATCCATAGCTAGTAACAGGGTTGTCTCTTCGCAATCTAATTTTACTGTTCCCGGTCGTGGAACTGAAGGTTCAAATATCATGGCCGCAGTAGGCACTGCCGCCGTGCTAAACTTCTGGGCTTAGTGACGCCGTGAACTCCCGAATGAAGCACCACGGTGATGATTGGGCTGTGCCCGCAACCCTCAACTCTACTCGCGACTCCGCCGCTTTGCCCTCCTGCCCGGCCGCCTACGCGAGGCATAACGGTGGGAAAGAAATACGTGAGAGGGTCCAACTTACAACATGCCTCTAAGGCACAATCTCGGAGTGAGAAGAATAGAAACCAATCCTAAATATCCTATAGCCTCTCGATTATTGGTGTGGTGCACAACACACCGATAATCAAGACTTCATCGGATACGATCAGAGACACTTTCCGAGGATTAAGCGCTCGATACCACTTTTGTCACTTTACCGCGAGTCTCACTCCGAGACCCAACAAATGGTACCGGCTGCTTGCGATCTCATACAAATGGACGTGCCATACGGAGAGCCACGGTTGGAGTGTTCCGTGGTAGAGCTCTGGCCTCTTTTATACGCTCGGCCCGAAGGAGAGTCGATAACAGTACCAAGTATGTGAAATTGAAAATCATCGAAATGAAATCATAATAGTCTATAAAGCGGGAGACATGTATGATAACCAAACTACGATTCACAATAAATAGCGATCGTGTCAAGTCGGGGACTCACGCCCAGTCATCACTCGCGTATAACAATGGGTCTCACGCCATAACATCAATCATGCCTGGCATACCTTCTGCATGGCGATGCATGATATAATCACACGAAGTACACATGAACACGTGTCCCTGTGTCATCATAAAACCGTCACGGGGTAAATGCGAAGGCATAGCCGACTCCTAAAACCCACAGTACAAACAAGGTTGTAAACTGTATCATGAGATCTGTCTAGACCGTCACATGATCAAAGCTGGCCAGTCGCCCGCAGTATCTAATGTGCGCGTCTAGCCCTGGAACTTCCCATAGCTCTGCATGGGCCACTCCAATGGCCCGCATGAGGTATTCCGCGTCGAGGTAGCTACTCCTCGACAATGCCTGGACTCGCCGTCCGCGTAGCCTGAACCGCATGACCACAAGCGGCGCAAACTAACACGGAACTCGTAGCTCGCGATAGGCCATACAGACTGCATAAGGTATTCTCGAATCATAGGTCACTAGACCCGCTGAGTCTACCCGCGACGGAGGGAAGCTTAACCTCCGGAAACAAGTCAAGGTGAGTGGTATAATACCAACATAACGGCTGATCGTTAAACAATTTTAAGCGCAATCGAGGGAAAACCCCCTTTACACAAAACATCACAAGATACTACCACACGAAGCATCCTAGCATGTTTACTTATCAAATCAACAAGAAAGTATTACAAGGCTATCACAAACCAACACAATAAAGTTATACACACAAGGTACATTCTAATATATGATTAACCAGGTCGGGTATCTATTCCCAAAGTACTTCATGCATTATCTTTTAAAAGATACGTTACGTTTACAAAAGTCACACAATACCCGTAGTATATGAAAATAGAGTGATTATCTTTTGAAGTAAATCAAAACACTTCTCTTCGTAAAATCAAGTAACAACATTCTTTTCCAAATGTTTCAGGTTTGCCTAATTTCAATTACTCAAGTTTCTCATTTTGAAAGGTTTCAGAGTTCATAATTTTAATCACTTAATGATATAATTCTCCTTTAAAAGCAATTTGAGAAACATATACGTCGTGAGTAGGTGTCACGACCGAACCGGACCGTGACCGGTGCCTTAACCGGGCACCTAGTGACACAACATCGAGAAAACCATGAATGTAAACTCAAGATAAACAACCATCTAGAATATAAAGCAGGCTAACCCAAAGTGGCTACCTCTAAATATAATTAAACGAACAGTTACATCATTACACCCCCAATTCATGACAGGACTACAAGCCTCTAAGAAAGTATAACACTATGACGGGACAGGGCCCCGCCATACCCCCTGAATGTACAAAAGTCTACAACCTCAGGGAATCGTACCAAAAGACGAGGCCTCCGAGAAATGAGCCTTCCGAGAACCTGACCGTGATCCTAAGAGTGGATCGACAGCTATGAACCTCAACTGCGGATGAACGCAGCCTCAAGGAGGTCAAGCACAACATGTACCAAATATGCGAATCGAAAATACCGTAATAATATCATAAGTCAAAAATATAGTTGGAGTTATATTTAAAAATCGCTTTACTCAGACCGTGCCTTACTAACAATGAGAGTAACAAATGTAAGTTTTATAGCATAAAAATAGGAGGCTCACGATCAAAACAGGGTACCTCGCCCGTAGTATCATTAAGCAATCCTACTCCTGGGACTATTTCACCCGCATAGGTCCTGTGGACCCGCATGAGGTCATCCGCCTCGCATAGGACTATTTCACCCGCACGGGACTATTTCACCGCATGGATCCCGTGGATCCGCATGAGTACCATCGCTGCACTCGCACGGGACTATTTCACCCGCATGGATCCTATGGTCCGATCCGCACGAGTACAAGCGCCGCACTCGCATCATGGGTAGCAAATCCATGGCATAAATAATAACCCGGTTTTACCCGAATAATATAAACATATAAAACATAGCTCATCCGCTAATAAAACATAACATAAGCACTACCGCCTATCACATCACAACATAAGCACTACCGGCCTATCATAACTCAAGCAAGTTAAGAATCACCTAACTTCTTATTAATAGTATTAATACATTCTCTCATTTTAGTATACCTAAGGCACGATCATGTCTTTTAGTAAAAATCCGGGAATTTAACCCAAGTATCATGACTTAACCTTTTAAGAAATAACTCTTTTTATACAAAAATTCCAAGATACTAATCACCATAGTATCAAGTTACGATTTCTTTTCAAAACAAGTCACATTTCCTTTTAAAACTATCTCAAGCTTCTAAATTAAGTGACTTCATTTCTTGTAAAACCTTAGACAATTCATGCCTTAAAACCATTTCCCTTCCACAAGTTCAAATCATCAAAACCTTTCTCCATTAAACTTTCACAAGCTAATATAACCAACTCCCCATAAAGCCGTTATATTAGAGTTAAACAATAGTAAAACACATTCCCTTAAGTCCAAGGGATTTTTATACTTTCCTTTTAAAACGGCAAGTATCAAATACTTATAACAAGCGAAGATTTCCAAATCTTGACGCTCACCGCACTACATAGGTACAACTAATCATGCTCAAGAGATAGGAAAGCTCCACATACCTCTTCGGTCAATCCACAAGCTAAGTCCACTTTACCGCACGTAGTATGTCAACCTAAAATGACCATAATACGTTTATCAAGCTCCAGTTATAATGCAGAATTTTTCCAAGTTAAAGTCACCAATTTCCTACGGAAAATTGGGCAGCGTTTCCTTTGTTTCTACATACTTTGCCACCTTTTCCAAGGTCGATTTTTAACGCTCAAATGCCATGTTTAAGGCTCAACAACCAACCAACACCAAGGGGATTACACACCTAAACTTTGGTGTGTAAAATTCAGCCCCACAAGTTACAACAACTAACCCAACAAGTCTAATGTAGTATTTAGGCAACAACATGCTCATAATATCCCCCTAACCAATTCTTTCATAATCAACCCCATTTCTTACATGCAACTACTCTAAGTGCATTTTCCAACTACAAGTTCTTCCTATTAAACATGCAACACCCAAAACCAACTACAAGAGAAGAAATGTTACCTTAAGTTTTAGCCAAACTTATTCCAACACCTTGCTAGCCTTTTCTCCAAGAACACCACCACAATAGTCTTCACAAGCTTGTAATAACCTTTCCTTCCTATTACACTTTTCGATTTTTCCTTAGGCTAGAATTCCTCTGGGAATTTAGAGAGAAGGATGAGCTTTTAACTTAGAGAGAGATGGAGTGTAAAGATGAAAAGTTGAAAGAAATGACCAAGTCTTGGTCAATATAATGCATGAGCGTAAAATCGACGTGGGGACACTTGTCACCCTCCCATGGCCTCTTTTAAAATAAAAATCGACTTTCTAAGTTTTTCGCCCTAAAATTCCCGCCTCGCGCAGCCATGCATCCATCCGGCTGGCTGCGCCGCAACTCCCGCGACTCGGAACTTTAGGCGCCGCCCGATTTCCGCGCCACGGCCATGAATTTCGGCCAGCCGCGCGGCCACGCCTCGGCCATGCCGAGGCCCCGATCAAGTTTTACGATTTCGAGTCCTAACTCCTTCCGCATGGCCCCATACGCACGGCCTGAACCACGAGGTATAACAGTAGGTTATTCTTGTTTATAACAATCTTATTTAAGCAGCCATGAATCTAGGAAATGTAACATCATTTTGTCTCATCTTAGTTTCTATGCAGATGGAAGTTTCTACTGGTTTTACTAATACATTATTAGTCAAAACATTTCCTTTATTAAGCGGTGTGGTTTGTTCGATACTTATTGCGATTTCAAATCAAGAAACATTATTGCTTTTAAAATCAAGTACTCATTACTCTCTAATGAGGTTTTACAACATTTTCAACAAAATGTTAATTACCAAGTAAAACAAGTTAAGTCTCTTATCTTTCAGATTAAGCCTCTTAACTTTTAAAATCAGTAAACCATTCTCTTTACCTCTCTTAAAACGTTATACTTAACTTCCCATAAAGCTAGTATAACTCTTCTTTATTAACACACATCAAGTCGCTTATCTTTAAAACCACAAAGCATTTTACACACGTACGTCACCGTATTACATAGTTATACACATATCATGCTAGAAAAGGTAGGAAGAGGTTCACATACCGCGACGATTATCGACTAATAGCAAAACGCCCAAGTACCTCAAACCGCTTCGGCTACTCCTTAAGCCAAGTAGATCGCGCCACGCATGGTACTTCAACCTATAAGGCCGCGCGCTTTATTAACATCTAGGTCTAATCGTAGAACATTCTACGTAAAAATTGCAAAGACTCCCCGCAACCGCGTAAATCTCCTCCTCTATCGAGGCCGGCTATCAAGCCAACCAGGGGGGGGGGGTTTATACATCTAACCGGACGTGTACAATTCTACTTCACAGTAATGCTACACAAGTCTACTGTAATACAGTCCTATGTAATTACAGTTCAGTTCTCTTTCTTTATATTCAGGCTTAAGTCAAAAGACATTGCCGCAAAGCTAGGTTCAGTTCTATATATAGTATACTTCAACTATATAATCCTACAACATGTAATTTCCAATTACAACAAGGGGACAAGAATATTTACCTCGATAAGCCCAAAATTATCCAAGTTATAATGTCGATCCTGAGCAAGGTTTAGCTCCTACTCCGTGCGCTCCAACCCGCTCCAAACAACCCTTAGAAGTTCTACGCAACTTCTACTTAACACTTCAACCGATTATGAAGGTTTTCCTTAGGGTTTCGGTTTGAGACAAAAAGGACATAAGGTAGTATTTCCGGGCTCTACGTATGGACATATCTTTGGAATACTACAAAGTATACGGCTAAGGTAATTTGGGTATAGTAACAATACTTGGAGAGTATTTCTACCAAGAGGGGGGGTGTATTCTACGAGAACAACAAGGCAAGGGGGTACCCTACTACCAACCCTAAAGGAAGGGGTGGGTCTCGGCCACACCACAAGGAGGGTGCTACTTCTGGCCAGGGGGCCTCACGAGAAAGGGGGAGGGCTTTCAAGACTTAAGGAAGTGAGGAGTGGATGAAGAAAGATTCACAAAGGGAGGGGTATTTATAGGGAAATCAAGGGTCAAGATCTAGCCAAGTGGGGGGCAAGTGGAGGGCCAAGATATGCCCAAGTGCCCCCTAGACCCTACTCCTTAAAACCCTCACAAATATCTACACAAATATCTACCATCAACTTGCCCACTAGACACCCCAATCGTCCAAGCCATTACCGCCCCACACTCCACCAACTTGAGGGTGACAAGTGTCGCCCTCTCGTTGGTCCAAGATGTTTCGTCTCCCGGAAAAATCCGCAAAAATAAGAAAAGACATAGCCGGAATTTTCCCCTCGCAAGTTATGTAAAACGTTTCGTCGAAAAACGACTCTAACCGGGTGTTGTGTACAAAGAACTTTCGGCCAAGGGTGCCACATGGGGGTGACACGTGTCGCCCTCCGATTCGTCCAAAATATTTCGTCTTCCGAAAATATCCAAAATCCCGGAAATCTCAAAAACAAAGCGGGCCTACAAAAGTAAATTTCTCCCGTGGGCCCCACGTGACCATTTCCGAAAATAAAATCCCAAAATTCTAATATAATCTATGAAGTCCAAAAACCAAATCTGGGAATCCAATTCCCATTAACGAACCTTTTTCTTCACAAAAACCGGAAACTTTTCCGTCGAAAACTCACATCTTTCTTTCTTTTCAAAATTTCTGCCGTACTCTCGTACGTACGCCCTCACTAACATACCCTGCAACTACGGGGTATAACAAAATCATTTGCTAAGTGTTAAAAATCCCTCCCCCTTTAGTGTTGAGTTCGTCCAACTCCTCCCCCCCCCCCCCCTCTTTTGAGAGTCTTGGCCGAGGGCCTCCTCCCTCCCCCTTTGTGGTGTCCAGTGGGTACCCCAGCCTAGTTGTCTCGTATAAATACCCCCCTTTGTGGTATAGAAATACTCTCCTAGTATTGTTATAATGCCCAAAATACTCTAGCCCATATACCTTATAGTACTTTCCAAAGTACCCTTTATACGAAAAACCCGGAAAATACGATTATACTTCCTTTAGCCACTAAACGAAACCCTAAGGAAAACCTTCATAGTCGGTTGAAGTGTTAAGTAGAAGTTGGTTAGAACTTCTAAGGGTTGTTTGGAGCGGGTTGGAGCGCACGGAGTAGGAGCTAAACCTTGCTCAGGATCGACATATAACTTGGATAATTTTGGGCTTATCGAGGTAAACACTCTTGACCTTCTGTTGTAATTGGAAATTACATGTTGTTGGAATATATAGTTAAGGTATACTATATATAGTATTGAACATAGTTGTGCGGCAATGTCTTTTGACTTAAGCCTGAATAATACTTACAATGTCTTGCGACTTAAGCCCAATTTAAATATGAACCGAATCAGAATTACATAGGACTGTATTACATAAGAGACTTGTGTAGCATTCTCGTGGAGTAGAATTGTACACGCCCGGTTAGACGTAAACCCCCTGGTTGGCTTGTAGCCGCCTCGATAGAGAGAGGAGATTTACGCTGTGGGGAGATGCCGAATTTTCGTAGAATATTCTACGATAAGATCTAGATGTTAATAGCGCCTTGGCCTCTATAGGTTGAAGTACTACGTATGGCGTGATCTACTTGGCTTAAGGATTAGCCGACGGTTTGAAGTACTTGGAGCGTTTTGCTATTAGTCGATACTCGTCGCGAGGTATGTGAACCTCTTCCTATCTGTTCTAGCATGATATGTGTATAACTATGTAGTACGGTAGACGTACATGTGCTAAATGTATTTGATTGGTTTAAAACATAAAGTGTTATAACGACTTTAAGGGAAGTTGGTTATAACAGCTTTATGTAGGCAAGAAAATGCTTTGTGGTTTTTAAAAGGTAACTGATTTGACTTATAACTGACTTGATGGGTAATAATAAAGAATCTTGAAGTATTTCAAAAGAATGCTGAATCATTTTTTTTACAGAAGAGTAATACTTGGTTTTGAAAACATAGGAGTTATACTAGCTTTATGGGAAGTTAGGTATAACGTCTTAAGAGAGAATGGTTTTACTGATTTTAAAAGTTAAGAGACTTGATCTTATAAGATAAGAGACTTAACGTAATTAAATTGATTTGAAAGTTGTAAGACGTATGAAATCTCATTCGTGAGTAATGAGTACTTGGTTTCTAAAGAATAATGTTTTACTGATGTCGGAAATGATAATGAGTATCGACAAACCAC
The DNA here is from genome assembly GCA_029844215.1 of Przewalskia tangutica. Classification (NCBI taxonomy): domain Eukaryota; kingdom Viridiplantae; phylum Streptophyta; class Magnoliopsida; order Solanales; family Solanaceae; genus Przewalskia; species Przewalskia tangutica. Next base: position 108,955 of record JAQGDG010000193.1, on the reverse strand, counting down.
TGCAGCGCTAATAAAGGAAATGTATTGAATAATGAAGTATTATATTAAACCGAGAAACCTCCATGCATAAGCTAAGATGAGACAAATGATATTACATTTCCTAGATCATGGCTGCTTAATAAGATTGATTATAAACAAGAATAACCTACTCACATATAAGGCATATGTTTCTCAAATCGTTTAAAAGAGAATTATGTTTTAAAGGATTAAGACTATGAACTATGAAATCTTTCAAAAATGGGACTTGAGTAACTGAAACTAGGCAAACTGGAACTTTAGGAAAAAGGAATGTTGTTACTTGACTTTAAAAGAATGTGGGTTGGTTTACTTAAAAATGTGGGTCACTCTATTCTTATACTACGGGTATTGGGTGACTTTTGAAAAAAGAATGGATCTTTTAAAAGGATTTAACGTATGTAGTACTTTAGGGTTAAAACCCGGGCTTTGTCATAAAATGAAAGTACTTTAAGTTGTGTGTAACTTGCCTATGTTTGCGTATGATAGACTTGCTTGTACAAGGAATGTATTTCACTCGACTACGGTTCATGGGATGAACCGAATGTATTTCACTCGACTCTAGGTTCATGGGATGAACAGGAATGTATTTCACTCGACTACCGTGTTCATGGGATGAACCGGGAATGTATTTCACTCGACTACCGGTTCATGGGATGAACCGGGAATGTATTCCACACGTTTCTATACTGGGTCCATGAGATGGGCCGAGACATGTTATACGTATCACATGATTTGTACCTAGACTGCCGGCAGTGAGGAAGGAGTTCCACGGGCATGAGGGATGACTTTGAGGGCGTGAGTTCCTGACTTGACATGATCGCTTTTATGTTGTGAATCGTATTTTGTTTATCATTCATGTCTCGTGGTTTATATTGACTATTATGATTTGATTTATGATTTTTACGATTTCACATACTTGGTACCTATTATCCGACCTCCTTCGGGGCCGCGTTCATGCCGCAGTAGAGGTACATCTACCGTCGATCCCCGCTTTAGGATCTCATTTCAACGTATTGGGAAGCTCAGTTCCGTCGGAGGCTTATCTTTGGTATGTTACCACAGTCCGTAAGTTCTTGCACGTTCGAGGTATGGCGGGCCCTGTCCCGTCATAGTTGTTGTATAAACTCTTAAGGTGCTGTAGCATTGTGGCGAGTTGTAAAAGGATAATCGTCGGGTTTTTATGTATGTACAGGCAACCGCTATTTTGGTTGACCTGTTTATTTATATATCTCTTATTTCATGTTTATGTTTTATTTCCGCTGATTTTCTCTGATGTTGTATCACTAGGGTGCCCGGTAGGCACTACCACGCCCGGTTCGGGTCGTGACAAAAGTGGTATCAGAGCAGTTAGTCCTCGGAAAGTGTCTACAGACCGTGTCTAGTAGAGTCTTGATTATCGGTGTGTTGTGCACCACATCTATAAACAGGAGGCTGCAGGACATGTAGGATTGGTTTCTATTCTTCTCATTCTGAGATCGTGCCTTAGAGTTGTGTGATAAGTTGGACCCCTCTGACGTATTCCTTTCCTTTACCAGTTATGCCTCCGCGTAAGGCAACCCAGGCCCAGATGGGCAAGCGCAATGGAGTCGCTAGTGAGATCTGAGGAGCACGAGGGCGCAGCCCTGGCCAAGACTGAGATTGTTCTTCAGACGGCGAGTTTCGCGACGCCGCAGCCAGAGTTTAGAGCGCAAAGAATGGTGCCGAGACTACAAGACTGAGCCTCAGTCCCACGGCTGGAGCGAGATGAGATGGGTACAAGGAGATGGCCTGCCATCGCTGTGGTCGTGGCGATATGAGGATAGGCCGGACGCAGTGATTCCCCAAGAGCACCCGTAGTTCACCCCGAGCGATTTGAGGCTACGGACTTTCGAGTTGTAGCCCGCCGTGTTCTATGGATCGAGGCGAGGATGACCTCGGGAGTTTATCCGACAGCTACAACGGATCGCGAGAGTGATCAGTCTCGAGGCGCAGTCGGTGGTATTGGTTCGCATCACCGCGTGATACCGCAATCGATCGTTTGATTCGTGGAGCGTTCCGGGAGAGCATGCGCTTCAGCAGTTGGAACGAGTTCTCGGGCGTTTCTTGCACATTTCTTACCTCCGGATGAGGGCTCGCCGGCGATTTTTGACATTGAGGCGCAGGCGACGGTTAGAGAGTATAATGTGGAGTTCGACTCATTAGCTCGATATGTCCCTGCTGTAGTAGCTGATATGGAGGACAGAGTACACCGCTACGTCACCGGGCTAGATGATTACTTGGCAGAGGCTTGTACGGGTGTAGCTCTTCAGCCGGGAATGGACATTGCCCGTATGCAGGCTTATGCACTGGGATGTGAGGAGCGGAGGAGTCGACGGAATGACCGAGATCAGCAGAAGAGGCCGAGCAGGTCCTTTGGTAACTTTCGAGGCGCCGCCAGCAGTGACTAGTTATGTACCTCCTCCAGTACAGAGTGGTCCTCCACAGTCTACAGGACGTTCGGGTTATTCGGGAGTTGGTCAGAGCTCCAGGGCTTCTGGTTCACAAGTATACGTGAGTTCTAGCCAGCAGGATTCATGTCCCCTCGGTGCACGATGGCGCGTCATCCCGGAATGTCATCTTTTATCGGTGCTTGTTTCACTGCGCGTCGGGGCCATGACGAGATCGGCTTATAGGAGGGTACCGGCCTTGGCGCAGCCTCACCGGATCGCGGGTTCATCGCCTTCTACTAATGCCTGCAGGAGTGCCTATGATTAGAGTGGAGCGGTAGATTCAGGTATATCCTTAACCCTCTAGAGTTTTGTATGTATTGATGTGAAGATAATGTGTTAAGTGTTATGTTCGGTTAGCTTTGTGCTAAAATGTGATTTAGAAACCTGGTTAGTGAAAAAGGGTAAGCCTGGGGGTGAGAAAATGATGAACCTTAGAATATTACAGTTGAGACCTTAGATGTAAGGCCGTCTTGAGTACAAATTTTGCGGGTGATCCTTGTCAGAATGTAAGTATACGTGGAGTAATTTTTTGGGAAAATTTCCTTGGGTTGTGTAAGATGAAAGTGGTAGCTTTCATGACGCGAATTAGTAAGAATGTTGCAGGGCGAGGAACGAGAAAGTTGGCACGATTACGGGTCGGGTTGAGGACCATTCGCGGGTCAACCCGTAGCCCGGAATATGGTGAGGTCAGTCCGAGGTGGTCCCGCCAAGTGGTAGGGTCACGAGGATGCTAGGCCCAAGTTTAGATGACCATCGTATGAGTTCGTGGGTGTATCCGACCAGAAGCAGATCGTGAAGGCCGGGAATGGCCTTAAGGAAGATTGAGGCTAGTAAGATGACCAAGTTGGAGGTGGTGACTCCAAGGTTTTGGGAAGCGGCGATGGCAAGTGGTGCGTATACTAGAAGAGTTCAAGTGTTCGAGAAGCGGCACGTAAGGAAGGATGAGAACGTGTTATTTCGTGGCGGTTGTGGCGTTGGCAACTTATTAGAAGAACTTTATCGTTATCCGTCTTGAGAAGGAACATTCGGGACGAATGTTTCTAGGAGGAGAATGTTATACCGTATTTCCAGTATATGCGTGAGGCGCACGTATAATAAATTTGAGCCTTAAAGATTTGGCAAATTCGAAATTTGGGCACAGTGCCGAAAAGAGTCGTTTTCCGAAACGCTTTCCATGACTTACGTAGGAAAATTCCGGCTATGTCATTTATAATTTTGCGGATTTTTCCGAGAGGCGAAACATTTTGGACCAACGGGAGGGTGACAAGTGTCACCCTCACATTGGAAAGAAGTGGACGGCAAAGTGGACGAGAAAGGTGGCATGGTTAGGTAGGATATTTTGTGCAAGTTGTGTGGTAGATGGATAAGGTGCACATGGCTTGATCCTAGCCCTACACTTGCCTAACACTTGGCTTGATCTTGGCCATTGGTTGGCCTTTTCTTGACCTATAAATACCCTCTAAGTGATGAACTTTCTTCATCCAAAATCATTTGCTAAGTGTTAAAAATCCTCCCCTTTAGTGTTGAGTTCGCCCAACTCCTCCCCTCTTTTGAGAGTCTTGGCCGAGGCCTCCTCCTCCCCTTTGTGGTGTCCAGTGGGTACCCCTAGCCTAGTTGTCTCGTATAAATACCCCCCTTTGTGGTATAGAAATACTCTCCTAGTATTGTTATAATGCCCAAAATACTCTAGCCCATATACCTTATAGTACTTTCCAAAGTACCCTTTATACGAAAAACCCGGAAAATACGATTATACTTCCTTTAGCCACTAAACGAAACCCTAAGGAAAACCTTCATAGTCGGTTGAAGTGTTAAGTAGAAGTTGGTTAGAACTTCTAAGGGTTGTTTGGAGCGGGTTGGAGCGCACGGAGTAGGAGCTAAACCTTGCTCGGGATCGACATATAACTTGGATAATTTGGGCTTATCGAGGTAAACACTCTTGACCTTCATTGTAATTGGAAATTACATGTTGTTGGAATATATAGTTAAGGTATACTATATATAGTATTGAACATAGTTGTGCGGCAATGTCTTTTGACTTAAGCCTGAATAATACTTACGGCAATGTCTTGCGACTTAAGCCTGAATTTAAATATGAGAACTGAACTGTAATTACATAGGACTGTATTACAGTAGACTTGTGTAGCATTCTGTGGAGTAGAATTGTACACGTCCAGTTAGACGTGTAAACCCCCCCCTGGTTGGCTTGGTAGCCGGCCTCGATAGAGGAGGAGATTTACGCTGTTGCGGGGGGGGGAGGTGCTGCCGAATTTTCTGTAGAATATTCTACGATAAGATCTAGATGTTAATAGGCGCCTTGTGGCCTCTATAGGTTGAAGTACTACGTATGGCGTGATCTACTTGGCTTAAGGATTAGCCGACGGTTTGAAGTACTTGGAGCGTTTTGCTATTAGTCGATACTCGTCGCGAGGTATGTGAACCTCTTCCTATCTGTTCTAGCATGATATGTGTATAACTATGTAGTACGGTAGACGTACATGTGCTAAATGTATTTGATTGGTTTAAAACATAAAGTGTTATAACGACTTTAAGGGAAGTTGGTTATAACAGCTTTATGTAGGCAAGAAAATGCTTTGTGGTTTTTAAAAGGTAACTGATTTGACTTATAACTGACTTGATGGGTAATAATAAAGAATCTTGAAGTATTTCAAAAGAATGCTGAATCATTTTTTTTACAGAAGAGTAATACTTGGTTTTGAAAACATAGGAGTTATACTAGCTTTATGGGAAGTTAGGTATAACGTCTTAAGAGAGAATGGTTTTACTGATTTTAAAAGTTAAGAGACTTGATCTTATAAGATAAGAGACTTAACGTAATTAAATTGATTTGAAAGTTGTAAGACGTATGAAATCTCATTCGTGAGTAATGAGTACTTGGTTTCTAAAGAATAATGTTTTACTGATGTCGGAAATGATAATGAGTATCGACAAACCACTGCAGCGCTAATAAAGGAAATGTATTGAATAATGAAGTATTATATTAAACCCAGTAGAAACCTCCATCTGCATAGAAGCTAAGATGAGACAAAATGATATTACATTTCCTAGATCATGGCTGCTTAATAAGATTGATTATAAACAAGAATAACCTACTCACATATAAGGCATATGTTTCTCAAATCGTTTAAAAGAGAATTATGTTTTAAAGGATTAAGACTATGAACTATGAAATCTTTCAAAAATGGGACTTGAGTAACTGAAACTAGGCAAACTGGAACTTTAGGAAAAAGGAATGTTGTTACTTGACTTTAAAAGAATGTGGGTTGGTTTACTTAAAAATGTGGGTCACTCTATTCTTATACTACGGGTATTGGGTGACTTTTGAAAAAGGAATGGATCTTTTAAAAGGATTTAACGTATGTAGTACTTTAGGGTTAAAACCCGGGCTTTGTCATAAAATGAAAGTACGTTAAGTTGTGTGTAACTTGCCTATGTTTGCGTATGATAGACTTGCTGTACAAGGAATGTATTTCACTCGACTACCGGTTCATGGGATGAGCAGGAATGTATTTCACTCGATCTGGTTCGTAGGATGAACCGGGAATGTATTCCACTCGACTACCGTGTTCATGGGATGAACCGGGAATGTATTTCACTCGACTACCGTGTTCATGGGATGAACCGGGAATGTATTCCACTCGACTACCGTGTTCATGGGATGAACCGGGAATGTATTTCACTCGACTACCGGTTCATGGGATGAACCGGGAATGTATTCCACACGTTTCTATACTTGGTCCATGAGATGGGCCGAGACATGTTGTATGTATCACCTGATTTGTACCTAGACTGCCGGCAGTGAGGAAGGAGTTCCACGGGCATGAGGGATGACTTGAGGGCGTGAGTCCCTGACTTGACATGACTGCTTTTATGTTGTGAACTGTAGTTTGGTTATCATACATGTCTCATGCTTTATATAGACTATTATGATTTCATTTACAGTATTTTTTACAATTTCACATCCTTGGTACCTGTTATCGACCTCCTTGGGCCGCGTTTCATGCCGCAGTAGAGGTACATCTACCGCCGATCCGCGTTTAGGATCTCATTTCCAGTATTAGGAAGCTCTGTTCCGTCGGAGGCTTATCTTTGGTATGTTACCAGTCCGTAAGTTCTTATGCGTTCGAGTATGGCGGGCCTGTCCGTCATAGTTGTTGTATAAACTCTTAGAGGTGCATGCTGTTGTGGGCGAGTTGTAAAAGGATAACTGCTCGGTTTTTATGTATGTCTGAAGGCAAATCGCTTTAGTTGGCCTGTTTATGTATATATCTCTTATTTCATGTTCATGTTTTATTTCCGCTGATTTTCTCTGATGTTGTATCACTAGGGTGCCCGGGGTAAGGCACCAGTCACGGGCCCGGGTTCGGGTCGTGACAGGTTGATTACCCGATATATTGTTATTGTGGTTACATGGACATGTCTACACCGATGCAGGGCATGTACGCGGCGGGGTTTATCACCCAGTATATTGTTGTTGATGTTACATGGACATGTCTACACCGAGGCAGAATTCCGGGGGCATTGTTATACCCCGTAGTTGCAAGGTATGTAGGTGAGGACGTACGTACGAGAGTACGACAGAAATTTTTTGAAAAGAAAGAAAGATGTGAGTTTTCGACGGAAAAGTTTCCGGTTGTTTTTGAAGAAAAGGTTCGTTAATGGGAATTGGATTCCCAGATTTGGTATTTGGACTTCATAGATTATATTAGAATTTTGGGATTTTATTTTGGAAATGGTCACGTGGGCCCACAGGGAGAAATTTACGGTTTGTGGAGCCCGCTTTGTTTTTGAGATTTCAGATTTTGGATATTTTCAAGACAAAATATTTTGGGCGAATCGGGGCGACACGTGTCACCCCATGTGGCACCCTTGGCGAATTATATTTGTGCACAACACTTTGGTTAGAGTCGTTGACTAAATGACGTTTCCACGACTTGCGTAGGAAAAATTCCGGCTATGTCATTTGTTATTTTTACGGATTTTTCCGAGTGACGAGACATTTTGGACCAACGGGAGGGTGACATGTGTCACCCTCACATTGGAAGCGCGGCTGCAACCTCGACGATTTGGGCATGACTTTATGCCTTGTTTGTGCCTTGTTTTGTGAGTGTTTTGTGGAGTAGGGTTAGGGTGCTCTTGGCTTGATCTTGGCCTTACACTTGCCTTGCACATGGCTTAATCTTGGCCATTGGTTGGCTTTTGGTTTTCCTATAAATACCCCCCCTTAGTGATGAACTTATTCATCCACTCCTCACTTTGTCTAAGCCTTGAAAACTCTCCCTCCCCTCTTGAGTGTTCTCGTCCCAAGCCTTCCCTTTGAGTGGCCTTGTGGTAGAGCCTCCTCCCCTTTGAGGTGCTAGCCGTGGGTACCCCTCGCCTAGTTGTTTTCGTATACTACCCCCTTTTGTGGTATAGAAATACTCTCCTAGTATTGTTATATTGCCCAAAATACCTTAGCCTTATACCTCGTAGTATTCCAAAGTTACCTCATACGTAGAGCAGAATACTACATTTTGTCCTTTAGTCTCAAACCGAAACCCTAAGGAAATCTTCATAGTTGGTTGAAGTATTTAAGTAGAAGTTGGTTAGAACTTCTAAGGGTTGTTTGGAGCGGATTAGGCCTTGTGAGTGAGCTAAACCTTGCTCAGGATCGACTTTTATCTCGGATAATTTTGGGCTTATCGAGGTAAATAATCTTGTCCCCCTTATTGTAATTGGAGATTACATGTTGTAGGATTGTATAGTTGAAGTATACTATATATGGAACTGAACGTAGTTATTGGCAATGTCTTTCGACTTAAGCCTGAATAATAAAGAAGAGAACTGAACTGTAATTACATAGGACTGTATTACAGTAGACTTGTGGTATTACTGTATAGTAGAATTGTATACGTCCGGTTAGACGTATAACCCCCCCCCCTGGTTGGCTTGGTAGCCGGCCTCGATAGAGGAGGAGATTTACGCTGTTGCGGGGGGGGGGGGGGAGGTGCTGCCGAATTTTCTGTAGAGTATGGGAACCGTGTGTTTAGAAGTTAATAGACGTTTGTGGCCTTATAGGTGGAAGTACTACGAGTAGCGTATTCTACTTGAAGAGTGGAAAAGGCTAGCCAGTTACTGATCTTGTGAGCGTTTTGCTTATTGTCGATACTCGCGAGGTATGTGAACCTCTTCCTATCCTTCTAGCATGATACTTTGTAAACTATGTAGTGCGTAGACGATACGTTAAATGAGTTGGTTGGTTTAAAACATAGGGTGTTATAATAGCTTTATGGGAAGTTAGTTATAACGACTACATGTAGGTAAAAGATTGGTTTATTGATTGTAGAAGTTAAGAGACTTGATCTTAAAAGATAAGAGACTTAACTTGTTTTACTTGGTAATTAACATTTTGTTAAAAGTGTTGTGAAACCTCATTCATGAGTAATGAGTACTTGGTTTTAAAAAGAATAATGTTTTATTGATTTGGAAATGAGAATAAGTGTCAACAAACCACGCTAGCTAATAAAGGAAAGTGTATTGACAAATAACAAATTGTTATTAAAAACCAAGAGAAACCTCCATCCGCATAGAAGCTAAGATAAGACAAAATTGTATTACATTTCCTAGATCATGGTCTGTGAACAAGATTGTTGTAAACAAGAATAAAACGGCTCACGTATAAGACATATGTTTCTCATTGTTTAAAAGAGAATTATATTCTTAATTGATTAAGACTATGAACTATGAAACTTTTCTAAAATAAAGAGACCTGAGTAATTGAAATTAGGCAAACTGGAACTTTAGGGGAAAGAATGTTGTTGAAAAGGAAAGTGCCTTGGTTTACCTAAAAATGTGAGTCACTCTATTTTTTATACTACGGGTATCGGGTGACCTTTATAAAAGGAATGGATCTCTTTAAAAAGAATTTAACGTACGTAGTACTTTTAGGTTAAAACCTGGACTTTGATCTGAAATGGAAGTACCTTGAGTTGTGTGTAACTTGCCTATGCTTGATGTTGTGTAACTCGCCTATGCTTGTTGTGATAGCCTTTGTTGTGCAAGTGTTGATATCAGGTGACTTCTTGGGAAGGAGTGGATCTTTTTATAAAGGTCTAGAAGTATGGTATTTTGCTTGAGTTTGTCACGACCCGTTCCGGGGCCCGTGACTGGTGCCTTACCCGGGCACCCAAGTAGTCATACATCAGAGAAAATCAGCGGAATATAAAACAAGACATGAGATAATTGTAAATAATACACAGTTTCTGAGAAAAGGGTTGCCTTTCGGCATATATATAAATAACCCAAGTTTTGCAGTTACATCCCAAATGTACAATAGGACTACTGCACTCTAAGGAAGTAACAACTATGGCGGACAGCCCGCCATACCCTGAATGTACAAACTATCTACAATACAGGGAGATCATACCAAAAAGTAGAGCCTCTGGAGAAGATGGAGCTCCTGACACCAATGCAAAGAGATCCTAAGGATGTGGATCTAGCACCTGCTTGCCCTTACCTGCGGCATGAACGCAGCCCCCCGAAGGAGGTCAGTACAACAGGTACTAAGTATGCGAAACTGTAAGTACTTAAATGAAAACATATCATTTTAAAATCAGTTTACATATAAGTATGAAACAACCAAGGTAACCGCACATAGTGCCACATCATAAACAAGAGCAACAATAGGTAAACTGTAACAGGTCTTTTCTAGGCTGCGAATGATCGAAGCAGGGCCAATTGCCCGTAGTATCACCATGCAAGCCTAATCCTGGACTCCCGTAGTCCGCATAGGCCACTCTCAGAGGCCCGCATAGGGTATATAACCCCGCATCGAGGGTAGCTACTCCTGCATCGCCCCGACTCGTAGTCCGCGTGGCCACAGGACCGCGTGAGGTATAACCCCGCATCACTAACCCGAACTCCGTAGCTCCGCATAGGTCCTCGACCCGCATGAGGTATTCTCGAATCATGGTCCTGCATCACCGAAGTCTACCCCAGTCGGAGGCACTTAACCCCTGTAATATGTCAAGAGGTGAGTGATATTATACTAACATAACAAACTTATCGTTAAACAACATAAGCACAACAAGAATACTCTTATACAAACGTTACAAGACACTAACACACATAGCATCATATCATGTCTACTTATCAAACCATCTTATTATTCTTTTCACAAATCAATATAAGTCTGTTATAAACACATAGGCAAACTGTTTCTTTTATCAAGCTTAAGTGGTTATACCTAACTTCCCATAAAGCTAGTATAACTCTTAAGCTTCTGTTTAAAAACCAATTAGTTCTCTTCTGTTTAAAAATGATTCAGTAATCTTTTGAAATGCTTTCAGATCCTTATTATTCAGGCTTAAGTCGCAAGACATTGCCGTAAGTATTATTCAGGCTTAAGTCAAAAGACATTGCCGTAAGTATTATTCAGTTAACACGTGTACGTCTACCGTACTATATATATATTTTAAAATATCATGCTTTAGGAAGAATCACATACCTTCTCAGCGAAAACCACCTGCCAAGTTGAATATGTCGCGCGCAGAGAAATCAACCTATAATAGTCAGACACGTCTATCAACGTTCAGACTACTCTGAAAACAGTTCTAAGCAGAGGGTTCTCTATCCTACGGAAAATTGGGCAGCACTTCCCTACCCGGTGAGCTACTCAAGTCATCGTGAAAACAAATTCTAAGTAAGTACAATTTGATTATTCTTCTTTAAACCCTTCTACGTGATAACAGCTCAATTCTATTCTTTAATATCCTTCTAAGTATTTAATACTTAATCTTATACTACAACGAAGTATTCTCTAATTCAAAAGAGGTTAGGATTATTTACCTCGGTAAGCCCAATAATATCCTAGATAAAGTCGATCCGAGCAAGGCTTAGCTCCTAAGTTACGTCCCGATAGCTCCATGAAACCTTAGAATTTCTTTACAACTTCTACAAGTACTTAAGGATTTTGGCTAGGTTATTTTGGTCATTATACAATACTAGAAGGCAAGTTTTCTTCCTAGGAGGGGTTTTAGTGTTTCGGCTAGGCTAGTTTTAGAGAGGGTATTCGCCAAGACTTCACAAGGGGGTGAGGCTTAGGACGATGGCTCACAAGTGGGGAGGATGATTTAGGCTTGGAAATTTGTGATGAATAAGTCTTCAAAGAGGTATTTATAGGAAACCAGGCCAAGATCAAGCCAAGTGGCAAGTGGAGGCCAAGATTTGCCCAAGTGCCCCTAACCTACTCCTCAAATCACTCCACAAACAAAGGTCCATGTTCTATGCCCCAAAAGCCTCCCAATCGCCCAAGGCAAAAGGCCACTTGGCGTCACTTGAGGTGACAAGTGTCACCTCTCGTTAATCCAAAAAGGTTCCGTCGCCGGAAAAATCATAAAAATTAGAAATGGCATAGCCGAATTTATCTACGCGAGTTGTGTAAACGTTTCGTCGGAAAACGATTCTTTGTGAGGGTTGTGCCCAAAAAACGTGCCATGCCTAAACTTTAAGGCCAAACTTTTATGCACTGCCGCACATACCCGTAAATACGGTATAACATTCTCCTCCTTAGAAACATTCGTCGAATGTTCCTTCCCGTTATACCCGTATTTCCGAGTATGTACGTAAGGACGACGTAGAAAGTTTGTGCCTTAAAGTGGCTTGCGATTTTACTTTGTTCACAACACCCGATTAGAGTCGTTTTTCGACGAAACGCTTTCCATTAACTTTCGTAGGAAAATTCGCTATGTCATTTCTTTTTGGCGGATTTTTCCGAGAGACTAAACATTTTGGACCAACGAGAGGCGACACTTGGCACCCTCTCATTGGTGGCGTAAGGTGGACGAATTGCTTGGCTTTGTCAAGTAGTTGGTAGGATATTTTTGGGGTAGATGGATAAGGTGCACTTGGCATGATCTTGGCCCTACACTTGCACCACACTTGGCATGATCTTGGCCATTGGTTGGCCTTGGCTTGTACTATAAATACCCCCCTTTGGAAGACTTCTTCATCCATTCCTAAAATTCTCTAAGTGTTAAAATCCTCCCCCTCTCCTCGTAGTGTTCTCGTCCCACACCATTCCTCCCCTTTGAGAAAATCCTGGCCGAAACCCCTGCCTAGTGGTTCTAGCCGAGAACCCCCTCCCCCTAGCCTAGTTGTGCTAGTCGAAATACTACCCCCACCTTGGTAGAAATACTCTCAAAAGTATTGTTACTATACCCAAATTACCTTAGCCGTATACCTTGTAGTATTCTAAGGTTATACTTATACGAAAAGCCCAGAAATACTATTATACTTCCCTTCAGTCACAAAACCGAAACCCTAAGGAAAATCTCCATAGTTGGTTGGAGTATTAAGTAGAAGTTGGTTAGAACTTCTAAGGGTTGTCAGCTGGCCTAACGCGGAGTCGAGCTAAACGCGTTGCCCAGGATCGACTTTAAACTTGGATAATTATGGGCTTATCGAGGTAAATATCTTGTCCCTCTATTGTAATTGGAAATTACATGATTGTTAGACTATATAGTTGAAGTATACTATATATAGAACTGAACGTTGTTATCGGCAATGTCTTTGGACTTAAGCCTGAATAATACTTACGGCAATGTCTCGCGACTTAAGCCTGAATAATTAGAAACCTTTTCGAAAGAAGAGTCTCGAATCAGAATTACATAGATCAGACATGAGACTTGTGTAGCTTTTACGTGAGGTAGAATTGTGCACGTCCGGATTAGGCGTATAACCCCTGGTTGGCTTGTAGCTACCCGATGAGAGGAGATTTACGCTGTCATGTGGGGAGGTCTTGAATTTTACGTAGAATGTTCTACGAAGAGATCTAAATGTTAATAAGCGCTTGTGGCCTTATAGGTTGAAGTACTACGTATGGCGCGATCTACATTGGCAAGGAGTAGCCGACGGTTGGAAGTACTTGAGCGTTTTGCTATTAGTCGATAATCGTCGCGAGGTATGTGAACCTCTTCCTACCTTTTCTAGCATGATATGTGTATAACTATGTAGTACGGTAGACGCATACGTGTTAAACGATTTGATTGGTTTGAAACATAAAGTGTTATAACCGCTTTATGGGAAGTTGGTTATAATGACTTTATGTAAGTAAGAAAATGCTTTATGGTTTTAAAAGGTAACCGATTTGACTTATAACTAACTTAATGTGTAATAATAAAGAATCTTGAAGTATTTCAAAAGAATGTCAATCATTTTTATGAAGAATAATACTTGGTTTTGAAAACATAAGAGTTATACTAGCTTTATGGGAAGTTAGGTATAACGTCTTAAGAATGGTAAAATGAATGGTTTATTGATCTTAAAAGATAAGAGACTTAACTTATTTTACTTGGTAATTAACATTTTGTTAAAAACTGTTGTAAAACCTCATTCGCGAGTAATGAGTACTTGATTTTAAAAGCAATAATGTTACTGATTTCGAAAATCAGAATAAGTATCGAACAAACCACAGCAGCGCTAATAAAGGGAAATGTTTTGACTAATAATGTATTAGTAAAACCAGAGAAACTTCCATCCAGATAGAAACTAAGATGAGACAAAATGATGTTACATTTCCTAGATCATGGTCGCTTAAATAAGATTGTTATAAACAAGAATAACCTACTCACGATCGCATATGTTTCTCAAATTGCTTTTAAAGGAGAATTATTTCATTAAGTGATTAAAATTATGAACTACGAAACCTTTCGAAAATGAGAAACTTGAGTAATTGAAATTAGGCAAACTTGAAACATCTGGAAAATAAGGTTGTTACTTGATTTTACAAAGGTAAGTGTTTTGATTTACTTCAAAAGATAATCACTCTATTCTTCATATACTGCGGGTATTGTGAAAGTAACGTATCTTTTAAAGAGTTAATATATGAAGTACTTTGGGGATAAAAACCCGATCTTGTTAATCATATATTAGAATGTACCTTGTGTGTATAACTTGATTGTCTGGTTTGTGATAGCCTTGTAATACTTTCTTGTCGATTTGATAAGTAAACATGTTAGGATGCTACGTGAGTTAGTATCTTGTGATGGGTTAAAGGGTTTCCCTTTGTTGTGCTTAGGTTGTTTAACGTCTGTTGTCATGTTGATATTATATCACTCATGATTCCGGGTTAAGCCGCTCCCGACGAGGTAGACTCGGTCTAGTGACCTATGATTCGAGAATACCTTATGCAGTCCATGGCCTACGCGAGCTACGAGAGTTCCGTGTTAGTTTGCGCCCTTGTGGTCATGCGGTCTTTGTGGGCTACGTGACGGCGAGTCCAGACGCCGCCGGGAGTAGCTACCCTCGATGCGGGAATACCTCATGCGGGCCATTGGAGTGGCCCATGCGAGCTATGGGAAGTTTCGTGGCTAGACGCGACATTAGATCTCGCGGCGAGTGGCGGCTTTGATCATGTGACGGCCTAGACAGATCTCATGATACGATTTACGACCTTGTTATCGTGGGTTTTAGTAGTCGGCTATGCCTCGCATTACCCCGCACGGTTTTATGATGACTTTGGCGTGAGCACGACTTTGACATCGCTATTTAGTGTGAATCGTAGTTTTGGTTATCATACATGTCTCCCGCTTTATATAGACTACTATGATTTCATTTACGATTTTCGCCACATACTTGGTACTTGTTGTCGACCTCCTTCTGGCCGCTCATGCCGCAGTTGAGGTACACCGCCGTTGATCCTAGTTCTCGGGTCACTGATTCAGCGTATGGGAAGTTCCGCTTCTCCGAGGCTTATCGGTGGTATAGTCCGTCGTTGTAGGTATTTACATTCAGGGGTATGGCGGGGCCCTGCCATTGTTGTCGTATCATTCTTAGAGGTCTGTAGTACTGTTGTGGGCAGAGTTGTAATGGGATGTAACTGCTCGGTTTTAAAATTGATTTATATATATATGCCGTAAGGCAAGTTTTCTCCGACATCGCTTCTTACTTCATAATATTTTCATGTCTTGTTTTATGTTCACGATTACTCGATGTTGTATCACTAGGGTGCCCGGTAGGCACTATCCACGCCCGGTTCGGGTCGTGACAAAAGTGGTATCGAGCGATTAATCCTCGGAAAGTGTCTGATCAGATCCAAGAAGTCTTGATTATCGGTGTTGTGCACCACACCAATAATCGTGAGGCTATAGGATATTTAGGATTGGTTTCTATTCTTCACTCGAGATCGTGCCTTAGAGCCGTGTTGTAAGTTGGACTCTCTCACGTATTTCTGTCCCTTACCGTTAGGCCTCCGCGTAGGCAACCCGGTCCGTGAGGCGCGGAAGCCGGGCGAGTCGCGAGAGTACAGAGGCTACGTGGGCACAGGCCCAATCATCACCTGGGGTGGTGCTTCATTCGGGGAATTCTGCGACGTCACTAAGCCCCAGCAGAGTTTAGCACGGCGCGCAGCCTCATCGCGCCATGATGTTTGAACCTTCGCCACGGCCAGAACGAGAGAATATAGATTGCGAAGCGACCACTATTACTAGCTATGGATTTGGCTACAGAGAGTATACCGATGTACGCGAGTCTTGAAGACTATCTAAGAGAGGGTTGTGCAAGAGTAATTCTTTAGTTAGGCTTGAGCATGGCCTGTGTACGGGCTTATGCGCAGCAGGCCGAGAGACGTAGAGATCGACGGGTTAACGAAGGAAGTAGAAGAGGGCCAGAGCAGCAAGGTCCTTTGGTAACTTTCGAGTCGAGTCACCTCACCAGCAGATTAGATTATGCACATCTACGGTCAGAAAGGTCGCCCACGTGGTTCGGGGCGCTCGGGGTATGCAGGAGTTGGTCGAGCTCGAGCTTAGGTTCACGGCTACACGTAGGTTCGGCCCGGATTGATTTTCCCCGGTATTCACAATGTGAGCGCCATCGGGAATGTCATCTTTTAGTTAGTACTTGTTTTACCTACGACCGTCAGGGTCTGATGTCGAAAGAGTGTCCTTGTAGGAGGACTTAGCCTTCAGGATCGATGGGTAGTCGTCACCTTCCTTAGCTATGCGCCCTACGGGGCAGGTTTGATTAGAACGACTTAAGGGAGTGGAGCAGTAGATATAGATATATCCTTAACCCTCTAGAGATCAGTATGTATGATAAGATGGGTATATCATAAGTGCTATGTTCTGATAGCAGTGTGTAATTAGTGATTAGAAATCATGGTTAGTATGAGGGTAAGATTGGACATAAGGGAAAGTGTGAGCCTTAGAGCTTTATACGTAGAGACCTTAGAGGTAAGGCCATCTCGAGTAAAGAAGTATTTTATGTTTGACCCTTGTCGGAGTGCATAGTGCACGTGAGCTATGTTTCAGGATAAGTCCCGAGTAGTGTGGAATGAAAGAGGGTAGTTGAGCTAAGAAGACCGCTAGGTTTTCGTAACGTGATTAGTGAGATTTTTCGGTTCGGGAGCTAGTGTCTTGCGCGTTGTCGGCCGGGTCGAGGCCACGTTGGGTCAACCCGCGACCTGATGGTGGGCCGGGTCATTGTGGTCCCGCTTTGGGTTAGGGTTATGAGGTGTTAGGCCCAAGTTTAGTTAACCAACAGACGAGTTCGGATGCATTCGACCAAAGAGTCGGGCGAGGTCACCGCCTTGTCTTCTAGCAAAGACCGCTTACTCAGCAGTTGTTGATTTATCCGGAAGGTTGTAAGGCTGCACGGGTGCCTAACTTTACCTTATGACGCATGGAGCCAGTGCGCTGTTTTTGTTTCGAAGTTTTACCAAGCGGGTTAAGAACTCGGTGAGTCTCGAGACCGCATTTGCCCTCGCCGCGTGTGGATTTCCTGGTAGTTGGGATTGTTGTCTCTGTGGAGGAGTGTTTAAGCTACCATTTCGGTGTTCGGATGTCGCCTTATGGCCCGGTAGGGCGGATGTAAGTCGCCATCGATTGGTTCGATGTTGGCAAGATTCGGATAGTTGGTTGAGCTTGTTCCAGCAGACCGTGGATGTGGTAAAGCTTGTCTAGAAGAGGTTCCGCAACAGAAATCGCGGCGATAATCGGCGACGCTTAGAGTTCAGTTGACGGTCGGTCTTCTTGAAAGTACCACCCCGGGTTGGGTGTGACGAGTTTTGGAAACAGAGGGAATTAGCCCGAGTTACTTTGGGCCCTTTTGAGTTCATGTGAAGAATAGGCCAGGTTGCCTATATGTTAGCTTTTGCCGTCCGACTTAGGAGGCAGTACGTCCGGTCTTTCGTATTGTTATAATCGGGGAAGTATCGGAGATCCATCCAGAGTGTTCCCAGTTAATGATGACCACGTTAGAGATAATAACCCCGAGTTTTGGAAACTGAAGCAGTGACAGAAGTGTGGTAAGAGTTCGAGTGTACGAGAAGTGTACGACATCCTCAGGGATCGCATGCAGCCCGGTACCATTTGTTAGGTCGCCGGAGTGACACTAGAACCTTGCGGCAAAGTGACAAAAGTGGTATCACGACGAGTAAAGGGAGAAGCGAGCATGTATTGCGAGCAGAGATGTGACCATTTCTTTTGTATGGAGAAAGTGCGAAGGAATTATATTTTAGACCCTTGGATGGGAGCGTTTGTGATGTTAGAGGTGTTTCCTCGTGGACTTGGATGTAAGAATTTGCACAGATGTTTCTGTGGCCAGGTGTGGCAGGATCGTTCTCGTAAGTATAGTAGTGAAGACTATACTGGCGCGCGTTTGTTTCGAGACTTAGAAAGAACATTCGGGACGAATGTTTCTAAGGAGGGGAGAATGTTATACCCCGTATTTCCAGAGTATGTACGTAAGGACGTACGTAGAAAAGTTTGTGCCTTAAAGTGGCTTGGCCGATTTTACTTTGTTCACAACACCCGATTAGAGTCGTTTTTCGACGAAACGTTTCCACAACTTTCGTAGGGAAAATTCCGGCTATGTCATTTCTTTTTTTTGCGGATTTTTCCGAGAGACGAAACATTTTGGACCAACGAGAGGGCGACACTTGGCACCCTCTCATTGGTGGCGGTAAGGTGGACGAATTGCTTGGCTTTTGTCAAGTAGTTGGTAGGATATTTTTGTGGTAGATGGATAAGGTGCACTTGGCATGATCTTGGCCATTGGTTGGCCTTGGCTTGTACTATAAATACCTCCCTTTGGAAGACTTCTTCATCCATTCCTAAAATTCTCTAAGTGTTAAAATCCTCCCCCTCTCCTACTAGTGTTCTCGCCCAACACCAGTCCTCCCCTTTGAGAAAATCCTTGGCGAAACCCCCTTGCCTAGTGGTTCTAGCCGAGAACCCTCCCTAGCCTAGTTGTGCTAGTGAAATACTACCCCCACCTTGGTAGAAATACTCTCAAAAGTATTGTTACTATACCCAAATTACCTTAGCCGGATACCTTGTAGTATTCTAAGGTTATACTTATACGAAAAGCCCAGAAATACTATTATACTTCCCTTCAGTCACAAAACCGAAACCCTAAGGAAAATCTCCATAGTTGGTTGGAGTATTAAGTAGAAGTTGGTTAGAACTTCTAAGGGTTGTGTGGAGCGGGTCGGAACGCGCGGAGTTGGAGCTAAACGTTGCCCAGGATCGACTTTAAACTTGGATAATTATGGGCTTATCGAGGTAAATATCTTGTCCCTCTATTGTAATTGGAAATTACATGATTGTTAGACTATATAGTTGAAGTATACTATATATAGAACTGAACGTTGTTATCGGCAATGTCTTTGGACTTAAGCCTGAATAATACTTACGGCAATGTCTCGCGACTTAAGCCTGAATAATTAGAAACCTTTTCGAAAGAAGAGTACTGAACTGTAATTACATAGGACTGTATTACAGTAGACTTGTGTAGCTTTTCTGTGAGGTAGAATTGTGCACGTCCGGATTAGACGTATAACCCCCCCCGGTTGGCTTGGTAGCCGGCCCCGATAGAGGAGGAGATTTACGCTGTTGCGGGGGGGGAGGTGCTGCCGAATTTTCTGTAGAATGTTCTACGAAGAGATCTAAATGTTAATAAGCGCCTTGTGGCCTTATAGGTTGAAGTACTACGTATGGCGCGATCTACATTGGCTTAAGGAGTAGCCGACGGTTGGAAGTACTTGGAGCGTTTTGCTATTAGTCGATAATCGTCGCGAGGTATGTGAACCTCTTCCTACCTTTTCTAGCATGATATGTGTATAACTATGTAATACGGTGACGCATACGTGTTAAACGTATTTGATTGGTTTGAAACATAAAGTGTTATAACGACTTTATGGGAAGTTGGTTATATGACTTTATGTAAGTAAGAAAATGCTTTATGGTTTTAAAAGGTAAATCGATTTGACTTATAACTAACTTAATGTGTAATAATAAAGAATCTTGAAGTATTTCAAAAGAATCTTTGAATCATTTTTAATGAAGAATAATACTTGGTTTTGAAAACATAAGAGTTATACTAGCTTTATGGGAAGTTAGGTATAACGTCTTAAGAATGGTAAAATGAATGGTTTATTGATCTTAAAAGATAAGAGACTTAACTTATTTTACTTGGTAATTAACATTTTGTTAAAAAATGTTGTAAAACCTCATTCGCGAGTAATGAGTACTTGATTTTAAAAGCAATAATGTTACTGATTTCGAAAATCAGAATAAGTATCGAACAAACCACAGCAGCGCTAATAAAGGGAAATGTTTTGACTAATAATGTATTAGTAAAACCAGTAGAAACTTCCATCTGCATAGAAACTAAGATGAGACAAAATGATGTTACATTTCCTAGATCATGGCTGCTTAAATAAGATTGTTATAAACAAGAATAACCTACTCACGTATCAGACATATGTTTCTCAAATTGCTTTTAAAGGAGAATTATTTCATTAAGTGATTAAAATTATGAACTACGAAACCTTTCGAAAATGAGAAACTTGAGTAATTGAAATTAGGCAAACTTGAAACATCTGGAAAATAAGGTTGTTACTTGATTTTACAAAGGTAAGTGTTTTGATTTACTTCAAAAGATAATCACTCTATTCTTCATATATCATGTATTGTGAAAGTAACGATCTTTTAAAGAGTTAATATATGAAGTACTTTGGGGATAAAAACCCGATCTTGTTAATCATATATTAGAATGTACCTTGTGTGTATAACTTGATTGTGCTGGTTTGTGATAGCCTTGTAATACTTTCTTGTTGATTTGATAAGTAAACATGTTAGGATGCTACGTGAGTTAGTATCTTGTGATGTTTGTGTAAAGGGGTTTTCCCTTGTTGTGCTTAGGTTGTTTAACGATACGCTGTCATGTTGATATTATATCACTCATGATTCCGGTTAAGCCGCCTCCGTCGCGGGTAGACTCGGGGTCTAGTGACCTATGATTCGAGAATACCTTATGCAGTCCAGATGGCCTATGCGAGCTACGAGAGTTCCGTGTTAGTTTGCGCCTTGTGGTCACGCGGTTGTGGCTACGCGGACGGCGAGTCCAGACGCCGCCGGGAGTAGCTACCCTCGATGCGGGAATACCTCACGCGGGCCATTGGAGTTGCCCACGCGAGCTATGGGAAGTTCCGTGGCTAGACGCGCACATTAGATATCGCGCGAGTGGCGGCTGATCATGTGACGGTCTAGACAGATCTCATGATACAGTTTACGACCTTGTTGTACTGTGGGTTTTAGTAGTCGGCTATGCCCTCGTACTTACCCCGTACGGTTTTATGATGACTTTGAGGGCGTGAGTCCCTGACTTGACATGACTGCTTATTTAGTGTGAACTGTAGTTTTGGTTATCATACATGTCTCCTGCTTTATATAGACTACTATGATTTCATTTACGTGATTTTCGGGCCACATACTTGGTACCAGATCGACCTCCTTCGGCTGCTCATGCCGCAGTTGAGGTACACCCGCCGTTGATTAGAGTTCCTGGTCACAGCCAACAGATGGAAGCTCCGTTTCTCGAGGCTTATCATGGTATAGTCCCCGTCGTTGTAGTATTTACATTCAGGGGTATTGCGGGGCCCTGTCCCGCCATTGTTGTCGTATCATTCTTAGAGGTCTGTAGTACTGTTGTGGGCAGAGTTGTAATGGGATGTAACTGTTCGGTTTTAAAATTGATTTATATATATATGCCGTAAGGCAAGTTTTCTCAGACATCGCTTTACTTCATAATATTTTCATGTCTTGTTTTATGTTCCGGATTACTCGATGTTGTATCACTAGGTGCCCGGTAAGGCACGATCCACGCCCGTTCGGTCGTGACACTTCCCAAGACAGTTAACGATAAGATTCTTCATAACTTAAACAGTTGCAAATGCCACACACGGCCACGTAACAACACTTAGGCATAAACGATAATGAAGATTTACAAGTAGAAAGTGAATTACCCGGAGGTGTGGGAATAGGTGAGGATACTTCGCCTCATGTCCTCCTCGCCTTCCCACGTCATCTCTCCCGAGCTCGTTCCGCCACAAGACTTTGACGGAAGCCACGCCCTTCGTCCGCAGACGCCTAACTCCGACGATCGATTATCGCTATGGGAATCTCTCATACGATAACCCTGGCCACCGACATCATCAATCGGTGTACACTAGATGGATCCCCGATACATCTCCTCAAAGATAGATACGTGAAAAACCGGATGCACCGCTTCCGATCGGACGGCAGATCTAACTCATAGGCAACCTTGCCTACCTCGCGATAATCAAACGCCCAATGTACCTTAGGGCCGAGTTTCCTTCTTCCCGAATCTCATCACACCCTTCATGGGTGACACCTTTAGGAAAACCCAATCATGAACTCGAACTCCGGATGCCGACGACGATGATCCGTGATATGACTTCGGCCGACTCGAATGCCAAGAACCTCTCCTCGGATAAGCTTCACCTTATCCATCGCCTCACGCACCAAATCGTCCCACTAATCGCACTCGCCCACATCGAACCAACCTATAGGCGATCTGCACTTCCTCCCATACAAGGCCTCATAAGGCGCTATCTGAATACTGGAGTGGTAGCTATTATTGTACGCAAATTCAACTAGAGGCAAATGATCCTCCCAGCTACCCCTGAAGTCGATAACACAGCTCGCAAAGATATCCTCTGAGTCCGGATAGTGCGCCTCTGCCCGTCGCTCCGTCTGGATGGAATGCGACTCGTGCTCACCGCGTCCCTAAACCCTCTCGAAAGACCTCCGAAGTTAGCCGTAAACCGGGCTCTCTATCTCGATATGATCGAAATAGGGACTCCATGCACCGACGATCTCTCGGATATATAGTCCGCATAATCCTCACCAAAAGTCGCCCCGACGGAAGAAAGTGGGCTGATTTCACACCGGCCGACGATAACCCATATAGAATCATGTCTCCTCCGAGTGCGAGGTAATCCCGTGATGAAGTCCATGTTGATCACCTCCCACTTCCGTGTCGGGATCTCTATCGTCAGAATAAACCACCGTGTCTCTGGTGCTCTACCTTCACTGCCGACAACACGCATCGAGCTACGAACTCGCAACGCCCTCTTCAAGCCATCCCACCAATACACGTATCTAAGGTCGTGGTACATCTTGGTCGACCTCGATGGATAGAGTAACGCGCTGTGTGCTTCCCCAAGAACTCCGCCAAGTCCTCAAACATCCGAACACACAACCCGCCTCAAACCTCAAAGACCCCATCGTGCTATCTCAAAAGGACCCTTGCCTCACGAAGAGTTGTATCACGATAACGTGTCAAACCGATCCTCGAATTGCCTCTTTACCTCCTCGACGATGGAAGACTCGCAACCTCACGAACTCAACCCCATCGCTATCGTAATCAATCAAACGGACACCAAGGCTCGCTAATCGATGCAAATCACGAACCATGTCCTCCTCTCTAGTCGCACATCCGATAGGCTCCCCATCGACCTACGACTAAGAGCATTCGCCACAACATTGGCTTTGCGGGTGGTACAGATATCAACATCGTAATCCTTAAGCAACTCTAACCACCGTCTCGCCGTAGTTCACTCTCCGGCTGAAGATATACTGAGGCTCTTGTGGTCCGTAAAAATATCCACGTGAACCCCATACAAATAGTGCCTCCAGATCTTCAAAGCGTGAATCACACCGCCAACTCCAAATCATGGGTGGGGTAGTTCCTCCGTGTTTCTTCAAATTGCCGGATGCATATGCTATATCCTCGCCATGCTGCATCAACACACATCCCAACCCGATGCCCGACGATCACAATACACGACATAACCATCCGACCTCCGGAAGAGTAAGAACGGGCGGCCGCCGCCTCTCTTTCAAGAATCGAAACCCCGCCACAAGCATCACCATCAAACTTGGCTGCTTTTTGAGTCACCCTAGTCAATGGTGCGTAGATAAGCAAACTTCTCCACGAACCGCCGATAATATCCTCGCAAGGCCCGTAAAATCGCGAACCTCTCGGAGTAAGAGGTCTAGGCCAAGTCCCGATCGCCTCGATCTTGGCCGTATCCACTCGAATGCCATCACCCGACAATATGCCCAAGAAAAGCCACGAAGTCAACCAAAACTCACATTTGGAAAACTTGGCGCATAACCGATGGTCCCGAGAATCGCAAGACGCCTCAAATGTTACGCATGCTCCCGCCTGAGCGAGAATAAACCAAGATATCATCAATGAACACTATCACAAACGTGTTCAAAATGGTTTGAACACTTGGCTCATCAAATCCATGAATACCACGAGCATCGTCAACCCAAAAGACATGACTCAACTCATAATGCCCGTATCGTCCGAATGCACCTAGGGACATCCACCTCTCGACTCGCACTGATGATAGCCCGACCGTAGATCAATCTTGAGAAGCATCTCGCGCTCGCAATCGTCGAACAAATCATCAATCCCGGGAAGGGTATCTCGTTTAATGGTCTCCTTGTTCACCGCTCGTAATCAACACACACGCGCAGCTGCCCCGCCCTTCTTCTTTACGAACAATACCGCGCTTCCCTGTGAGAAACACTAGGCCCGATGAAGCCCTTCTCCAAAGAAATCCCTAAGCCGATCCTTCAACTCTCTCAACTCGGCAGTGCCATTACGTATGGCGGAATGGAAATAGCCGAGTGTCCGCAACACATCTATACAAACTCGATCTCCCTCTCGTGAGGATACCCGAGGTCGTCCGAAACACGTCTGGGAACTCTCTCGACCACCGAATCGACGGAAAATCGCACCGCAGCCCTCAGATCAAACACCCGAACGAGATGGTAGATATACCCTTCGCACCATCTTCCTAGCCTCGAGGTAGGAAATAAACCTACCCTACGATACCGCTCCTCCCACTCAACAACTGCCTCAGAAACTGGAACTGCATTACTCTCTCAGCCTACATTGGCGTAGCAAGAAGCTAGCCAATCCATCCCCATGATCACGCCGGTCAATCATCTCCAACTCTATCAAGTCGGCAGGGTCCGCCGATCAGAACGGTCACAGACAAGCTCTATATACCCGCCGAGCTACCACCGAACCACCCATCGCGTAGCTACCTCGAAAGTGGTCTATGGACTCGTGCTCTATCCCTATCCTACTAGCAACAAGGGAGATATATAGATGCAGTAGAACCCGAATCTATCAAAGCATACACATCAAACCTTAAACCGAGCAAGGTACCGCGACATCAGTGAGGCCTCCCGATCCCGCTTACCGACAGCATAAATGCGTTCGAGGACCGCTAGAATCGGGACCCGCGCCACGACCGCGCCGCGACTCGCTGGTCCATGAGTACCTTGCCCTCCGGGCGAGTAAATCGCTGGGATGAAGAAGACCCGAAAGAACCAGAGGCCGACTCTACCACCCGCGCCACTCCTAGTCGGGCGCCGCAAAGTGACCCCGCCGCCACAATCAAACAAGCTCCCGTAGCACCACAACTCCCGGCGGATCTACCGTGACGGCCACACCGGCGGGGTGGTCCCGATCGCCGCACTTCGCCGCTCGACGCCAAGTCTCGGGCCCCGGTCCGCCTCGAATATCTCCGGCCGTGGCTGAGGACGCAGAGTGCTCGAGCCGGCCGTGGTGCAAATCTAGATCGCCGCCGAGGCCGCCACCACGATAGCCACCAAAAGACCCTCGCTGGCCTCTTCTTCTCGCCGCCAACCCGCCGGCCTCTACGCCTCACAACCAAGAGCATGAGCTCGCATGCGGTAATGTCCATACCCGGTGAAGAGAAACACCCGCATACGACTCGCCATATAATCATCTAGCCCTGACGTAGCGGTGCACCCATCCTCCATAATCGCTACCAATGCCGGGACATATCGAGCCAATGAATCAAACTCGACATTGTACTCCCGACAAGCGCCCTCTCTCGCCTCAAGCAGAAAAATCTATCACCGCGCCTCCTCATCCGCGAGGCAAGAAGTGAGCGAGGAAAGCCTCGAGAACTCATCCCAAGTAGCCGGGACGCGTGCTCTCCCGGATAACTCCCACGAATCAAACCAATCGATCGCGGTATCACGCAATTTATGTGAACCAAAGATCACTGATTCGGTCTCCGACGCCTGATCACCCTCAAAATCCTTCAGAATGACGGATGAACTCCTGCGATCATCCTCCGCCTCGACCAGAAATCGGGCGGCTACAACTCGTGAAGTCTCGTAGTCTCAAACTCTCGCCTCGTGAACCACGGCACGACCGGGCTGGATCGAATCACCAGATTCACTGCCCTCATGTTCGCCACGATCCCGCCAATACCGGGCCATCTCCTTGTACCCTAATTCCTCCGCCCTGTGCCGCGGGACGAGGGGTGGTATCGTGGTCTCATCACCGCCGCCGCGCCCTAAACCTCTTGGGGTCGGCGGCGTCGTAACTCGCCGCCTCGTATAGATCGCCCGAGCCTCGTGACTCTAGGTGTCCCACTAGCGCCTCCTCGCCGCTTTGCCTTGCACTGGGCCCGTTGCCTTACGTGGAGGCATAATCAATGCGTAAAAGGAATACGTTAGAGGGTCCAACTTAACACAACTCTAAAGCACGATCTCAGAGTGAGAAGAATGGAAACCAATCCTAAATATCCTATAGCCTCCGATTATTGGTGTGGTGCACAACACACCGATAATCAAGACTTACTAGATACTTGTCAGACACTTTCCGAGGATTAATCGCTCGATACCACTTTTGTCACGACTGCCCGGGCCGTGGATCGTGCCTTACCCGCACCCAAGTAGTCATACATCGTAGAAAATCGAATATAAAACAAGACATGAGATAATTGTAAATAATACACGCTTTCGAGAAAAGGGTTGCTTTCGCATATATATAAATAACCCAAGTTTTGCGCTACATCCCAAATGTACACAGACTACAGATCTCTAAGGAAGTAACAATTATGGCGGGACAGGGCCCGCCATACCCCGAATGTACAAACTATCTACAATACAGGAGATCATACCAAAAGTAGAGCCTCCGAGAAGATGGAGCTCCCGACACCAATGCAAAGAGATCCTAAGGATGGATCTAGCACTGCCGCTTTACCGCGCATGAACGCACTTTCAAGGAGGTCAAGACAACAGTACTAAGTATGCGAAATCAGAAGTACTTAAATGAAAACATATCATTTTAAAATCAGCCATATATAAGTATGAAACAACCAAGGTAACCGCACATAGTGCCACATCATAAACAAGAGCAACAATAGGTAAATCAGAATGTGTCTTTTCTAGGTCGCGAATGATCAAGCAGGCCAATTGCCCGTAGTATCACCATGCAAGCCTAATCCTCGACTCGTAGTCCGCATAGGCCACTCACATAGGCCCGCATAGGGTATATAACCCCGCATCGAGGGTAGCTACTCCGGATCGCCCCGACTCGTAGTCCGCATGGCCACAGTGGACCGCATGAGGTATAACCCGCATCACTAACCTCGAACTCCCGTAGCCCGCATAGGTCCCCTCGACCCGCATGAGGTATTCTCGAATCACGGTCCTGCATCACCGAGTCTACCCCAGACGGAGGCGCCTAACCCCGTGAATATGTCAAGAGCGAGTGATATTATACTAACATAACAAATTATCGTTAAACAACATAAGCACAACAAGAATACTCTTATACAAACGTTACAAGACACTAACACACATAGCATCATATCATGTCTACTTATCAAACCATCTTATTATTCTTTTCACAAATCAATATAAGTCCGTTATATAAACACATAGGCAACTGCTTTTTTATCAAGCTTAAGTGGTTATACCTAACTTCCCATAAAGCTAGTATAACTCTTAAGCTTCGCTTAAAACCAATTAGTTCTCTTCGCTTAAAAATGATTCAAGAATCTTTTGAAATGCTTTCGATCCTTATTATTCAGCTTAAGTCGCAAGACATTGCCGTAAGTATTATTCAGCTTAAGTCAAAAGACATTGCCGTAAGTATTATTCGCTTAACACGCACGCTCACCGTACTATATATATATTTTAAAATATCATGCTTTAGGAAGAATCACATACCTTCTCAAATAAAACCACCGCCAAGTCAATATGTCGCGCAGAGAAATCAACCTATAATAGTCGACACGCCTATCAACGCTCGACTACTCAAAACGATTCTAAGCGTAGGGTTCTCTATCCCACGGAAAATTGGGCGACTCTTCCTACCCTGAGCTACTCAAGTTCATCGTGAAAACAAATTCTAAGTAAGTACGCTTTGATTATTCTTCTTTAAACCCTTCATCGTGATAACAGTTCAATTCTATTCTTTAATATCCTTCTAAGTATTTAATACTTAATCTTATACTACAACAATGAAGTATTCTCTAATTCAAAAGAGGGTTAGGATTATTTACCTCTAAGCCCAATAATATCCTAGATAAAGTCGATCCGAGCAAGGCTTAGCTCCTAAGTTGTACGCCCGATAGCTCCAAGGAAACCTTAGTTCTTACAACTTCTACAAGTACTAAAGGATTTGGGCTAGGGTATTTTGGGCATTATAACAATAGAAGACAACTTTTCTACCAAGGAGTGGGGTAGTGTTTGGCTAGGCTACTTTAGAGTGGGGTATTCGCCAAGACTTCACAGTGGGGAGAAGTGAGGCTAGGACGATGGCTCAAGGGGAGGATGATTTAGGCTTGGAAATTTGTGATGAATAAGTCTTCAAATAGAGGGTATTTATAGGGAAACCAAGGGCCAAGATCAAGCCAAGTGGGCAAGTGGAGGCCAAGATTTGCCCAAGTGCCCCTAACCTACTCTCAAATCACTCCACAAACAAAGGTCCATGTTCTATGCCCCAAAGCCTCCCAATCGTCCAAGGCAAAGGCCACTGCCGTTCCCACTGAGGTGACAAGTGTCACCCTCTCGTTGGTCCAAAAGGTTCCGTCCAAAAATCCGCAAAAATTAGAAATGGCATAGCGGAATTTATCCTACGAGTTGTGTAAAATGTTTCTTCGGAAAACGATTCTTTGTGAGGTTGTGCCCAAAAACGCCATGCCTAAACTTTAAGGCCAAACTTTTGACGACTCGCACATACCCGTAAATACGGGTATGAGTTTGTTTGTGATAGCCCGTTGTGCGGTATATTGTTGTTGATGTCATGGACATGTCTACACCGGCGCAGACCGGGGCACGTACGCAGTTGATTACGATATATTATTGTTGTGGTTACATGGACACGTCTACACCAATGCACTCCGGCGCGACTACGCGCGGGTTGATCACCCGATATTGTTATGTCATACGGACGCGCTTCACATCGACGCAGACTCCGGCGTGGCCGGGCATTGTTATTATTGTTGCATCATGGACATGTACACCGGCGCACTCCGGCACGCGCCGATGCGAACATGATTTATGTTGTGGGCGAGACCCATAGTTATATTTGAGTGATGACTGAGGGCGAGTCTCGATCGACATGATCGCTTATGTGGTGAATTGTAGTTTGGTTATCATACATGTCTCCGCTTTATTTAGACTAGTATGATTTCATTTATGATTTTCGCCACATACTGTACTGTGATCGACTCCTTCGGTGCGCTCACGCCGCAGTAGAGGTACATCTAGCCGATCCCCGCGTTTAGGATCACATTTTAGCGTGTTGAAGCCCGCTCCTTCGGAGGCTTATCTTTTGGTATGTTACCCCGAGTCCGTAGGTTCTTGTACATTCTGGTACGGGGCCCCGCCATATAGTTGTAAAAATCTTAGAGGTCCAGAGTACTATTGTCAGGCGTGGTTGTAAAAGGATTAAACTGTTTTTTTGTATATACCGGCAACTGCTTTGGTTGGCCTGCTTATTTATCATACCTCTTGATTCATGTCTATTTGCATGTTTAAGTTTTTATTTACCGGTTTTCTCGATGTTGTATCACCAGGGTGCCCGGTAAGGCACGACCACGCCCGGTTCGGGTCTGAGCGTACGTGGTCACGGCATTGTTATATTGTTGCATCATGGACATGTCTACACCGGCGTAATTCGGGCACGCGCCATGATGCGAACATGATTGATGCGGGCGAGACCCATAGTTATATCGAGTGACGACGTTGGCGCGAGTCCATTTGACCGCTTATGTTGCATCAGATTTTTGTTATCATACATGTCTCCCGCTTTATGTAGACTATGATTTAGCCGCAGATTTTTCGCCACATACTTGGTACCGTTGTAATCGACTTCTGGGCCGCCGCTCATGCCGCAGTAGGAGTACATCGGTAGTTGATCCTCGCCTAGGATCACAGCCATTGGGAAGCTCCGCTTCTCGAGGCTTATCTTTTGTATGTTACCCGAGTCAGGTTCTTGTACATCTGTGTGGTATGGCGGGCCCCGCCCCGTCATGTTGTATAAAAACTCTTAGAGGTCCTGTAATTGCAAGTGTGGTTTGTAAAAAGGATTAAACTGCTCGTTTTGAAAAGTTGTTTATATATATTTTATCAGGTAACCGCTTGTTGACTCGCTTTATGATCATATATCTTGTTTCTTGTTTATGTTTTATTTTCACGTTTTCTCGATGTTGTATCACTAGGGTGCCCGGTAAGGCACTACCACTGCCCGGTTCGGTCGTGACATAACTTCTAAACACTCTGCCCATATTCTACGTAAAATTGGCAAAGACCTCCCGCAACAAAGATAAATCTCTCCTCAATCGAGGCCGGCTACCAAGCCAACCTGGGGGTTTATACGCCTAACCTGACGATACAATTCTACTACGCAAAGAATACCACACAAGTCTCCATCTGAATACACTCCCATGTAATTACCGCTTCTCTTCTTTATTCAGGCTTAAGTCAAAAGACATTGCCGCAAAGCTATGTTCAGATCTATATATAGTATACTTCAACTATATAATCATACAACATGTAATTTCCAATTACAACAAGGGGACAAGAATATTTACCTCGATAAGCCCAAAATTATCCAAGTATAAAGTCGATCCCGAGCAACGTTTAGCTCCTACTCCGGTGCTCCAACCCGCTCCAACAACCCCAGAAGTTCTACGCAACTTCTTCTTAATACTCCAACCAACTATGGAGATTTTCCTAGTGGTTTCATTTGAGACAAAGGACATAAGGTAGTATTTCCGGGCTCTCCGTATAGAGGTGTCTTTGGAATACTACAAGGTAAACGGCTAAAGTAATTGGGGTATAGTAACAATACTTGGAGAGTATTTCTACCAAGAGGGGGGTGTATTTATACGAGACAACACCACAAAGAGGGGTGTTCTACCAACCCCATCAGGAGTGGTACTCTCGCCAAGGGGAGGGTGCTCGGCCAAAGGCCTCACAAAGTGGAGGGACTCTACCAAGACACTACACTCAAGGGGAGGAAGAAAGCTTTCAAGACTTAGAAGTTTTGGGATGAAGAAGTCTTCACAAGAGAGGGTATTTATAGGAGTTTAATGGACAAGATCAAGCCATGTGGGGGGGCAAGTGGAGGGCCAAGATATGCCCAAGTGCCCCCTAGTCCCTACTCCTTAAAACTCTCACAAATATCTACACAAATATCTAACCCACTTGGCTTGCAAATCGCCCACTGACCGCCCACAACTTCGCCAATGAGAGGGTGCCAAGTGGCGCCTCTCGCTGGTCCAACATGCTTCGTCTCTAAAAATCCGCAAAAATTAAAAATGACATAGCCGGAATTTTCCTTCGCAAGTTATGCAAAACGCTTCATTAAAAACGACTTAACCGTGTCAGGCACAAAATAATTCGGCCAAGCCTACTTTAAGCTTCAAACTTTTCTACGTACGTCCTTACGTACATACTCTGGAAATACGGGGTATAACACAGTCAGTTATAAGTCAAATCAGATATCTTTTAAAAACCACAAAGCATTTCTTACTTACATAAAGCTGTTATAACCTGTCACGACCCGTTCCGGGGCCCGTGACTGGTGCCTTACCCGGGCACCCAAGTAGTCATACATCAGAGTAATCAACGGAATATAAAACAAGACATGAAACAGTTGTAAAAAGAGACACAGTTTTATGTGAGAAAATGTCGCCTTTCGGCATATATACATAAACATAGTTTTGCAGTTACATCCCAACTGCATAACAGACTACAGACCTCTAAGTAAACAACTATGGCGGGACAGGGCCCCGCCATACCCTGAATGTACAAACTATCTACAATACAGGGAGATCATACCAAAAAGTAGAGCCTCCGGAGAAGATGGAGCTCCTGACACCAATGCAAAGAGATCCTAAGGATGTGGATCTAGCACCTGCTTGCCCTTACCTGCGGCATGAACGCACTTCGGGAGGTCAAGATAACAAGTACTAAGTATGTGAAATCAGAAAGTACTTAAATGAAATCATATCATTTTAAAACCAGCTTTACAAATATGTATGAAACAACCATGAAACCGCATATAGTGCCACATCACAAACAAGAGCAACAATAGGTAAATCAGAATGTGTCTTTTCTAGGCCGCGAATGATCAAGCAGGCCAATTGCCCATAAGATCATTAAGCAAGCCTAACTCGACTCCGTAGTCCGCATAGGCCACTCACTTAGGCCCGCATAGGTATAACCCCGCATCGAGGTAGCTACTCCTGCAACGCCCCGACTCGTAGTCCGCACGCCACATGACCGCATGAGGTATAACCCCGCACACTAACTCGAACTCGTAGCTCGCATAGTCCCTGGACCCGCATTTAGGTATTCTCGAATCATGGTCCTGCATCGCTCGAGTTGTCACGACCAACCCGAGCCCGTGATCGTGCCTTACCGGCACCCTAGTGATACAACATCGAGTAATCGGAACATAAAACAATAACATGAAACCAATGCAATAAGACAGTGAAATAAGACAAAGCAACCCAAAAACGGTTACCTTCATAATATATAACAATTTGAACGATATCCCTTTCTACAACTCGCCACAACAAAGATTACATGCACTTCTAAGAATGATACGACAACAATGGCGGGACAGGCCCCGCCAAACCCCGAATGTAAACACCTACTACGATGGGACTATACCATCGATAAGCCTCCGAGAAACGGAGCTTCCCAACGTCAATCGTGGACTCGAGAGCTAGGATCAACGATCGTGTACCTCAACTCGCAGATGAACGCACTTCAAGGAGGTCGATAACAGTACTGGCATGTGAAATCGAAAATCGTAAATGAAATCATAATAGTCTATAAAGCGAGAGACATGTATGATAACCAAACTACGATTCACAATAAATAAACATGCATGTCAAGCGGCTCACGCCTCAAGTCATCACTCAAATATAACAATGGGTCTCACGCCACCACATCAATCACGCCTGGAATACCTTCTTCACCGCCATCATGATATAAAAACACCAAGGAATACACATGAACACCGTGTCCCACCTGTGTCATAATAAACCGCACGGTAAGTACGAAGGCATAGCCGACTACTAACACCCACGCACTAACAAGGTCATAAATCAGTATCATGAGATTTGTCTGCACCGCCACATGATCGGCCGCCACTCGCCTGCAGATCTAATGCGCGCCTAGTCCTCGAACTTCCCGCACTCCGCATAGGCCACTCCAATGGCTCGCATGAGGTATTCTCGATCGAGGGTAGCTACTCCCGCATCGCCCCGACTCGCACCGCACGGCCACATAGACCGCATGACCATAAAGGCCGCAAACTAACTCGAACTCTCGTAGCTCGCATAGGTCCCCAGACCCGCATGAGGTATTCTCGAATCACGGTCCTGCATCACCGAGTCTACCCCGCATCGAGGCGCTTAACCTCCTAAACAAGTCAAGTGAGTGGTACAATACCAACATAACTACTGATAGTCAAACAACTTAAGCGCAATGAAGGAAAACCCCTTTACACAACCATCACAAGATACTAACACACGTAGCATCCTAGCATGTTTACTTAACAAATCAACAAGAAAGTATTACAAGGCTATCACAAACCAACACAATCAAGTTATATACACAAGGTACTTTCTACTATATGATTATCAAGATCGGGTTTTTATCCCCAAAGTACTTCATACATTAACTCTTTAAAAGATACGTTACTTTCACAAAAACCACACAATACCCGTAGTATATGAAAATAGAGTGATTATCTTTTGAAGTAAATCAAAACACTTACCTTTGTAAAATCAAGTAACAACATTATTTTCCAAACGTCCAAGTTTGCCTAATTTCAAATGTTCACGCTTCTTATTTTAGAAAGGTTTCAGAGTTCATAGTCTTATTCATTTAAGAATATAATTCTCTTTTAAACCATCCGAGAAACATAAGCCTTATATGCGAGTAGGATATTCTTGTTTATAACAATCTTATTACAAAGCCATGATCTAGGAAATATCATTTTGTCTCATCTTAGCTTCTACAGATGGAAGTTTCTACGGTTTTAATAATAATTAATCACAAAACATTTCCTTTTATTAACGCCGCAGTTGGTTTGTCGATACACATTCGATTTCAAACCAAGAAACATTCTTAAGCCGTTATACCTAACTTCCCATAAAGCTAGTATAACTCTTAAGTTTTCAAAACCAAGTATTACTCTCCTTTCAAAATGATTCCAAAATCCTTTGAAATACTTCAAGTTCTTTATTATCACATAACCACCCGCTTATAGTTCAAATCCGCTACCTTTTAAAACCACAAGTATCTTCTTACATACATAAAGTCGTTATAACCAACTTCCCATAAAGTCGTTATAACACTTTATGTTTTAGACCAATCAAATACATTTAACACATGTACGCTCACCGCACTACATAGTTACACACATATCATGCTAGAAGAGATAGGAAGAGGTTCACATACCTCGCGACGATTATCGACTAATAGCAAAACGCCCAAGTACTCAAACCGCCGGCTACTCCTTAAGCCAAGTAGATCGCGCCACGCATAGTACTTCCACCTATAAGGCCACAAGACGCTTATTAACATTTAGGTCTCTTCGTAGAACATTCTACGTAAAAATTCGGCAAAGACTCCCCCGCAACAACAGAAATCTCCTCCTCTATCGGGCCGGCTACCAAGCCAACCAGGGGTTATACGCCTAATCCGGACGTGCACAATTCTACCTCACGTAAAAACTACACAAGTCTCATCGTAATACACCCTATGTAATTACAGTCAAGACTTTCTTCAAAAGGTTTCTAATTATTCAGGCTCAAAAGACATTGCCGCACAACTATGTTCCATTCTATATATAGTATACTTTAACTATATATTCAACAACATGTAATTTCCAATTACAAATGTAAGGTCAAAAGTGTTTACCTCGATAAGCCCAAAATTATCCAAGTTATAAAGTCGATCCCGGCAACGTTTAGCTCCAACTCAAGCGCTCCAACCCGCTCTAAACCACCCTTAGAAGTTCTAACCAACTTCTACATACTACTCCAACTAACTATGGAGATTTTCCTGTGTTTCGGTTTTGGACTGACGGAAGTATAATAGTATTACTGGCTTTTCAGATAGGTATAACCTTAGAATACTACAAGGTATACGGCTAAGGTAATTTGGGTATAGTAACAATACTTTTGAGAGTATTTCTACCAAGAGGGGTATTTATACGAGACAACACCACAGTGGGTGTATACCCTACTAACCCCACTAGTGGGTACTCGGCCAAGGGGAGGGCTCGCCATGGGGAGGGGGTGCTGACGAACACCACAAGAGAGGAAGGGATTTTAGACTTAGCACAATTTTTGACGTGAAGTTCATCAAAGGGAGGGTATTTATAGGTCAAGCCATGGCTAACCAATGGCCAAGATCAAGCCAAGTGCCGTGCAGTAGGGCCAAGATTATGCCAAGTGCACCTTATCCATCTACCACCAAAATATCCTACCTACTACTTGACAAAAATGTCAAGGAAAATCGTCCAAGGGACGCCCACAATTTCCGCCAATGAGAGGGTGCCAAGTGGCGCCCTCTTGTTGGTCCAACACGTTTCGACTCTCGGAAAAATCCGCAAAAATTAGAAATGACATAGCCGGAATTTTCCCTTCGCAAGTTGTGTAAAACGTTTCGTCGAAAAACGACTCTAACCGGGTGTTGTGCACAAAAATAATTTCGGCCAAGCACTTTAAGGCACAAACTTTTCTACGTACGTCCTTACGTACATACTCTGGAAATACGGGGTATAACATGAGTCTACCCCGCATCGGAGGGCAGCTTAACCCCCGGTAACATGTCAAGAGGTGAGTGATATAATACCAACATAACAGCTTATCGTTAAACCACATAAGCACAACAAGAATACCCTCTTATACAAATGTTACAAGTCGCTACCACACATAGCATCATATCATGTCTACTAATCAAACCATTTTATTATTCTTTCATAAATCAATATAAGTCTGTTATAAACACATAAGTAAATTGTTCCTTTTATCATTCTTAAGTTGTTATACCTAACTTCCCATAAAGCTAGTATAACTCTTAAGCTTGATGTTTAAAAACCAATTAGTTCTCTTCTGTAAGAAAATGATTCAATATTCTTTTGAAATGCTTTAAGATCCTTATTATTCAGGCTTAAGTCGCAAGACATTGCCGTAAGTATTATTCAGGCTTAAATCAAAAGACATTGCCGTAGTTATTATTCAGTTAACACATGTACGTCTACCGTACTACATATATATTGTAAAATATCATGCTTTAGGAAGAATCACATACCTTCTCAAATAAAACCACCGCCAAGTTGAATATGTCGCACGCAGAGAATCAACCTATAATAGTCGACACGCCTATCAACGCTCGGGACTACTCAAAACGCTTCTAAGCGTAGGGTTCTCTATCCTACTAAAATTGGGCAGACTTCCCTACCGGTGAGCTACTCAAGTTCATCGTGAAAACAAATTCTAAGTAAGTACATTTGATTATTCTTCTTTAAACCCTTCTACTGTGATAATACTCAATTCTATTCTTTAATATCCTTCTAAGTATTTATACTTACTTCTATACTTCTACAAAGATGTATTCTCTAATTACAAAAGAAGGACAAGTTTATTTACCTCGTAAGCCCAATAATATCCTAGATAAAAGTCACCGAGCAAGGTTTAGCTCCTAAGTTGTACGCTCCGGTAGCTCCAAGAATCCTTAGAAGTTCTTTCCAACTTCTACTAAGTACTAAGGGATTTGGGCTAGGGTATTTTGGGCATTATAACAATACTAGAAGACAACTTTTCTACCCAGGGAGGGGGGTAGATTTCGCCAGGCTAGGGGAGGGTTGCCTCGCCAAGCTCACCAAAGGTGGGTGTGTTGGACGAAAAGGCTTAAGGGAGAGGAGAAGGATTTTCAAGACTTGGAAGGCTTGTTTGTGGATGAAGAACTCTTCATCACAAGAGGGGTATTTATAGGTCAAGGGATGGCCAACCAATGGCCAAGATTTAGCCAAGTGCTAGGCAAGTGTAAGGTCAAGATTAGGGCAAGTGTACCTAGCCAACTTGCACACAAAATATCCTACCAACTACTTGACAAAAATGGCTATCCAATTCGTCCAAATGGACGCCTCAAGTCCATCAATTGGAGGGTGACAAGTGTCGCCCTCCCGTTGGCCCAAAGTGTTTCGTCTCTCGAAAAAATCCGCAAAAATTAGAAATGACATAGCCGGAATTTATCCTACGCGAGTTGTGTAAAACGTTTCGTCGGAAAACGATTCTTTTAGTGAGTTGTACCCAAGTATTTTAGTCCAAGCCTAACTTTTTAGGCTAAACTTTTGTACGTATTCCTCACGCATACTACTGGAAATACGGGGTATAACATTCTCCCCTCCTTAGAAACATTCGTCCCGAATGTTCCTTCCCAAGACAGATAATGATAAGGTTCTTCATAACTTAAACAGTTTGCAAATGCCACACACGGCCACAAAACAACACTTAGGCATAAACGATAATGAAAATTTACAAGTAGGAAAGTGAATTACCTGGAGGTGTGGGGAATAGGTGAGATACTTCGCCTCATGTCCTCCTCGCCTTCCCACGCCATCTCCTCCCCGAGCTCGTTCCGCCACAAGACTTTGACGGAAGCCACGCCCTTCGTCCGCAGACGCTTAACTCCGACGATCGATTATCGCTATGGGAATCTCTCATACGATAACCCCTGGCCACCGACATCGTCAATCGGTGTACCCTAGATGGATCCCCGATACATCTCCTCAAAGATAGATACGTGAAAAACCGGATGCGCTTCCGGATCGGACGGCAGATCCAACTCATAGGCAACCTTGCCTACCTGCGACAACTAAACGCCCAATATACTTGGGCCGAAGTTTCTTCTTCCCGAATCTCATCACACCCTTCATGGGTGACACCTTTAGAAAACCCAATCATGAACTCTCGAACCTGCATGCCGACGACGATGATCTGCATATGACTTCGCCGACTCGAGCCGCCAAGAACCTCTCCCGGATAAGCTTCACCTTATCCATCGTCGCCGCACCAAATCGTCCTACTAATCGCACCTTGCCCACATCGAACCAGCCTATAGGCGATTCGCACTTCCTCCCATACAAGGCCTCATAAGGCGCCATCCGAATACCGGAGTGGTAGCTATTGTATGCAAACTCAACTAGAGGCAAATGATCCTCCCACTACCTCGGTCAATAACATGTGCTCGCAAAGATATCCTCAAGAGTCCGATAGTGCGCTCTGCTGTCCGTCTGCTCTGCGTGGATGGAATGCAGACTCGTGCTCACCGCCCCTAAACCCTCGAAAGACCTCTGGTTAGCCGAATCGGGCTCCTCTGCGATATGATCGAAATAGGGACTCCATGCACCGACGATCTCTGATGTAAAGTCCGCATAATCCTCACCAAAAAGTCGCCCGACGGAAGAAAGTGGGCTGATTTCACACCGCCGACGATAACCCATATAGAATCATGTCTCCTCCGAGTGCGAGGTAATCCCGTGATGAAGTCCATGTTGATCACCTCCCACTTCCGTGTCGATCTCTATCGCTCAGAATAAAACCACCGTGCCTCCGGTGCTCTACCTTCACCGCCGACAACACGGCATCGAGCTACGAACTCGCAACGCCCTCTTCAAGCCATCCCACCAATACACGGATCTAAGGTCGCGGTACATCTTGGTCGACCACGGATGGATAGAGTAACGCCGTTGTGTGCTTCCCAAGAACTCCGCCAAGTCCTCAAACATCCGGAACACACAACTCGCCTCAAACCTTAGCACCCCATCAAAGTGCTACTTCAAAAGGACCCTTCCTCACGAAGAGCCAGATCACGATAACGTGTCAAAACTAGATCCTCGAATCGCCTCTTCACCTCTCGACGATGGAAGACTCGCAACCTCACGAACTCGAACCCCATCGCTATCGTAATCAATCAAACGGACACCAAGGCTCGCTAATCGATGCAAATCACGAACCATGTCCTCCTCTCTAGCCGCACATCCGATAGGCTCCCATCGACCTACGACTAAGAGCATCCGCCACGACATTGGCCTTCCCGTGGTATAGGATATCAACATCGTAATCCTTAAGCAACTCTAACCACCGCCTTCGCCGTGAAGTTCACTCCTCCGATCAAGATATACCGAGGCTCTTGTGGTCTCAGATAAATATCCACGTGAACCCCATACAAATAGTGCCTCCGCATCTTCGTGGCGTGAATCACCGCTAACTCCAAATCATGGGGGGTAGTTCCTCGTGTTTCTTCACCGCCGGATGCATACGCTATAACCTTTCCATGCCGCATCAACACACATCCCAACCCGACGCCCGACGCATCACAATATACGACATAACCGTCTGACCTCCGGAAGAGTAAGAACGAGGCCGCCGCCTCTCCTTCAAAGAATCGAAGCCCCGCCACAAGCATCACCATCAAACTTAGCCGCTTTTGAGTCACCCTAGTCAATGGTGCAGAGATAGAAGCAAACTTCTACGAACCGCCGATAATAAC
This sequence comes from Przewalskia tangutica, assembly GCA_029844215.1. Lineage (NCBI taxonomy): Eukaryota > Viridiplantae > Streptophyta > Magnoliopsida > Solanales > Solanaceae > Przewalskia > Przewalskia tangutica. The sequence continues at coordinate 69,228 of JAQGDG010000193.1, read as the reverse complement.
TCGCAAGGCCCGTAAAATCGCGAACCTGCGCTGAGTAGTAGGTCTAGGCCAAGTCCTCGATCGCCGATCTTGGTCGATCCACTGAATGCCATCACCTTACAATATGCCCAAGAAAAGCCACCGGTTAACCAAAACTCACATTTGGAAAACTTGGCGATAATCGCTGGGTCTCGAGAATCACAAGACAGCCTCAAATGCTCCGCATGACGCCTCGCTCGAGCGAATAAACCAAGATATCATCAATGAACACTATCACAAACGTGTCCAAAAATGGTTTGAACACTCGTTCATCAAATCCATGAATACCACGAGCATTGGTCAACCCAAAAGACATGACTCAACTCATAATGCCCGCATCGTCCGAATGCACCTGTGGACATCCACCTCTCGACTCGCACTGATGATAGCCCGATCGCAGATCAATCTTGAGAAACATCTCGCGCTCGCAACCGGTCGAACAAATCATCAATCTCGGGAAGGGGGTATCGTTTAATGGTCACCTTGTTCACCGCTCAGATCAACACACATGCGCGGCCCCGCCCTTCTTCTTCACGAACAATACCGGCTTCCTGTGAGAAACACTAGGCCCGATGAAGCCCTTCTCCAAAGAAATCTCTTACCTGGTCCTTCACTCTCTCAACTCGGCAGTGCCATTCGTATGGCGGAATGGAAATAGGCCGAGTGTCCGCAACACATCTATACAAAACTCGATCTCCTCTCGTGAGGGATACCCGAGGTCGCCTGAAACACGCCTGGGAACTCTCTCGACCATCGAATCGATGAAAACTGCACCGCAGCCTCGAGATCAAACACCCGAACGAGATGGTAGATGTACCCTTCGTACTATCTTTCCTAGCCTCGAGGTAGGAAATAAACCTACCCCTGGCGATACCGTGTTCCCTCCCACTCAACAACCGGCCTCAGAAACCGAACCGCACTACTCTTTCCTCGCAGCTACATTGGCGTAGCAAGAAGCTAGCCAATCCATACCCATGATCACGCCGAAATCAATCATATCCAACTCTATCAAGTCGCCAGGGTCCGACGATCAGAATGGTCATCGACAAGCCCTATATACCCGCCGAGCTACCACCGAATCTCCCATCGGCGTAGCTACCTCGAAAGTGGTCATGGACTCGTGCTCTATCCCTATCCTACTAGCGATAAGGGAGATATATAGACGAGTAGAACCCGGATCTATCAAGGCATACACATCAAACCCGTAACCGATAAGGTACCCGTGACGACATCGTGAGGCCTCCGATCCTCGCTTACCGGACAAAGCATAAATGCGGTTCGAGGACCGCTAGAATCGGGACCCGCCACGACCTCGCCGCGACACTGGTCCATGAGTACCTTATTCTCCGGGCGAGTAATGCCGGGATGAAGAAGACCCGGCGAAAGAACTCGTAGGGTCGACTTACCATCAAGATCGCTTGGCCTGACAGTTCCTCGCATAGTGACTTCGCCCACAATCAAACAAGCTTCCGTAGCAGCACCACAACTCCCGGTGGGATCTACCGACGCCACACCGGTGGGGTGGTCCCGATCGCCGCACTCTGCCGCTCGACGTCAAGCCCGGGCCCCGGTGCGCCCTCGAATATCCCGGCCAGGCCGAGGACGGCAGGAGTGCTCTGAGCTGGCTGTGGTGCAAATCTAGATCGCCGAGGCCGCCACCATGATAGCCACCAAAGGACCGCTGCCCCGGTCTTCTCGCTGTCGCCAACCCGCTTGTCTCTACGCCTCGCATCCAAGAGCACGAGCTCGCATTCGGTAATGTCCATACCCAACAAGAGAAACACCCGCACATGATTCGGCCATATAGTCATCTAGCCCGGTGACGTAGCGGTGCACCCTATCCTCCATATCTACTACCAATGCTGGGACATATCGAGCCAATGAATCAAACTCAACATTGTACTCCCTAACAAGGCCGTCCTCTCGCCTCGAATAAAAAAATCTATCGCCCGTGCCTCTCATCCGCGAGGCAAGAAGTGAGTGAGGAAAGCCTATGAGAACTCATCCCAGTAGCTGGGACGCGTGCTTTCCCGATAACTCCCATGAATCAAACCAATCGATCGCGTATCACGCAGCCTATGTGAACCAAGATCACGACTCGGTCTCCGACGCTCGATCACTCATAATCCTTCAGTAGCCGACGGATGAACTCCTCGCGATCATCCTCCGCCACCAGTAAAACTCGCGGGCTACAACTCAGAAATCTCGTAGCCTCAAACTATCTCGCCTCGGGTGAACCACGGTGCTCACCGGGCTGAATCGAATCGCCACATCCACTGCTCTCATGTTCGCCACGATCTCGCCGAATCGGGCCATCTCTCAGAACCTATCTCATCTCGCTTCCAGCCGCGGATGGAGGTGTAGGTCTTGTGGTCTCATCGCCATCGCCGCGCCCTAAACCTCTCGGGTCGGGCGGCGCCAGAGAACTCGCCGTCCGGCTATCGATTGGGCACGAGCCCTCGTGACTCTAGGTGTCCCACTAGCGCCTCCTACGCTTTGCCCTTCTCGGGCCCGGTTGCCTTACGCGAGGCATAATCGCATGAGAAAAAGGGATACGTTAGAAGGGTCCGACTTATAACACGCCTCTAAGGCACGATCTCGTAATGAGAAGAATGGAAACCAATCCTAAATATCCTATAGCCTCACGATTATTGGTGTGGTGCACAACACACCGATAATCAAGACTCTACTAGATACGGCTGTAGACACTCTCCGAGGATTAATCGCTCGATACCACTTTTGTCACGAATGCCTCGGTTCGTGGATCGTGCCTTACCCGCACCCAAGTAGTCATACATCGAGTAATCGGAATATAAAACAAGACATGAAACAATTGTAAAAGAGACACGCTTTATGTGAGAAAATGTCGCTTTTCGCATATATACATAAACATAGTTTTGCGCTTACATCCCAATCGCATAATAGGACTACAGACTTCAAAGAAGTAACAACTATGGCGACAGGTTCCCGCCATACCCCGAATGTACAAACTATCTACAATACAGGAGATCATACCAAAAAGTAGAGCCTCCTAGAAGATGGAGCTCCCGACACCAATGCAAAGAGATCCTAAGGATGTGGATCTAGCACCGCTGCCCTTACACGCGGCATGAACGCACTCAAGGAGGTCGATAACAGTACTAAGTATGCGAAATCAGAAGTACTTAAATGAAATCATATCATTTTAAAACCGCTTTACAAATATGTATGAAACAACTAAGGAAACCGCATATAGTGCCACATCACAAACAAGAGCAACAATAGGTAAATCAGAATGTGTCTTTTCTAGGTTGCGAATGATCAAGCAGGCCAATTGCCCATAGTATCATTAAGCAAGCCTAATCTCGACTCCGTAGTCGCATAGGCCACTCACTTAGGCCCGCGCGTGGTATAACCCGCATCGAGGGTAGCTACTCCTCGGCAACGCCCGGACTCGTAGTCCGCATGGCCACATAGACCGCGTGAGGTATAACCCCACACTAACCCGGAACTCTCGTAGCTCCGCATAGGTCCCTGGACCCGCGAGGTATTCTCGAATCATGGTCCTGCATCGCTCGAGTCTACCCGCGACGGAGCGGCTTAACCCCCGGTAACATGTCAAGAGGTGAGTGATATAATACCAACATAACAGCTTATCGTTAAACCACATAAGCACAACAAGAATACCCTCTTATACAAATGTTACAAGTCACTACCACACATAGCATCATATCATGTCTACTAATCAAACCATTTTATTATTCTTTCATAAATCAATATAAGTCTGTTATAAACACATAAGTAAACTGTTCCTTTTATCATTCTTAAGTTGTTATACCTAACTTCCCATAAATCTAGTATAACTCTTAAGCTTGATGTTTAAAAACCAATTAGTTCTCTTCTGTAAGAAAATGATTCAATATTCTTTTGAAATGCTTTAAGATCCTTATTATTCAGGCTTAAGTCGCAAGACATTGCCGTAAGTATTATTCAGGCTTAAGTCAAAAGACATTGCCGTAGTTATTATTCGCTTAACACATGTACGCGTCTACTACATATATATTTTAAAATATCATGCTTTAGGAAGAATCACATACCTTCTCAAATGAAAACCACCGCCAAGTTGAATATGTCGCGCGAAGAATCAACCTATAATAGTCGAACACGCCTATCATCAACGCTCGACTACTCAAAAGATTCTAAGCAGAGGGTTCTCTATCCTACGGAAAATTGGGCAGCACTTCCCTACCCGGTGAGCTACTCAAGTCTACTGTGAAAACAGTCCTAAGTAAGTACAGTTTGATTATTCTTCTTTTAAACCCTTCTACTGTGATAACAGTTCAATTCTATTCTTTAATATCCTTCTAAGTATTTATACTTACTTCTATACTTCTACAGTATGTATTCTCTAATTACAAAAGAAGGACAAGTTTATTTACCTCGGTAAGCCCAATAATATCCTAGATAAAAGTCGCGCCTGAGCAAGGTTTAGCTCTAAGTTGTATGCGCTCAGAGCTCGAGAATCCTTAGAAGTTCTTTCCAACTTCTACTAAGTACTAAGGGATTTGGGCTAGGGTATTTTGGGCATTATAACAATACTAGAAGGCAACTTTTCTACCAAGGGAGGGGGGGTAGATTTCGGCTAGGCTAGGGGGAGGGGTTGCCTCGGCCAAGCTCACCAAAGGGGGGGGGGGGAGGTGTGTTGGACGAAAAGGCTTAAGGGAGAGGAGAAGGATTTTCAAGACTTGGAAGGCTTGTTTGTGGATGAAGAACTCTTCATCACAAGAGGGGTATTTATAGGTCAAGGGATGGCCAACCAATGGCCAAGATTTAGCCAAGTGCTAGGCAAGTGTAAGGTCAAGATTAGGGCAAGTGTACCTAGCCAACTTGCACACAAAATATCCTACCAACTACTTGACAAAAATGGCTATCCAATTCGTCCAAATGGACGCCTCAAGTCCATCAATTGGAGGGTGACAAGTGTCGCCCTCCCGTTATTAAAGTGTTTCGTCTCTCGGAAAAATCCGCAAAAATTAGAAATGACATAGCCGGAATTTATCCTACGCGAGTTGTGTAAAACGTTTCGTCGGAAAACGATTCTTTTAGTGAGTTGTGCCCAAGTATTTTCGTCCAAGCCTAACTTTTTAGGTTAAACTTTTGTACGTATTCCCTTACGTACATACTCTGGAAATACGGGGTATAACATAACCAACTTCCCATAAAGCCGTTATAACACTTTATGTTTTAAACCAATCAAATACATTTAACACGTATGCGTCTATACGTATTTCGGTGTATATGCGTGGGGCGTGCGTAGAAAAGTTTGGGCTTTAAAAGTGGCTTGGCGATTTTACTTTGTGCACAACACGGTTAGAGTCGTTTTTAAACGCGTTTACACAACTCGCGTAGGGTAAATTCCGGCTATGCCATTTCTATTTTTTGCGGATTTTTCCTAGAGACGAAACATTTTGGACCAACGAGAGGGCGACACTTGGCACCCTCTCATTGATGGAGTGTGGGGCGGTAAAGTGGCCGATTGGGAGGTCTTGGGTTGGTAGGATATTTTGTGATATTTTGGATGGTAGATGGATAAGGTGGGACCCACTTACACTTGTCCCAATCTTGACCTTATACTTGCCTACCACATGGCTTGATCTAGGCCCTTGGTTGTCCTATAAATTGTCACGACCCGAACCCGGGCCTATGACTGGTGCCTTACCCCGGGCACCCTAGTGATACAACATCAGAGAAAACCAGCGGAAATAAAAACTTAAACATTTAAATAGACATGGATCAAGATAAAAGGAAATAGGCCAACCAAAACGGTTGCCTTCCAACATATATATATAAACATTTGAACAGTTACAATCCTTACACCCTGCCCACAACTACGGACCTGCACTTAAGATTTAAACACAACTATGACGGACAGGGCCCGCCATACCTGAATGTACAACAACCTACGGACTGTGGGTAACATACCAGCGAGATAAGCCTCGAAGGAACGAGCTTCCAATCTGCGAAATGTGATCCTAAAAGCGGGGATCGGCGGTAGATGTACCTCTACTGCAGATGAACGCAGCCGAAGGAGGTCGATAACAGTACCAAGTATGTGAAGCAGAAAATCAGTAAATGAAATCATAACGATCTATATAAAGCGGAGACATGTATGATAACCAAACTCTGAGACACCACATATAAACAATCATATCAAGTCGGGGACTCACGCCTCCAAATCATCACTGCGTGCGTGGAATTCCTTCCTCACTGCCGGCAGTCTATGATATAATAACACCAAGGAGTATATGTGAACACTAGGTCCCACTTGTATCAATAAAACCGTACGGGGCAAGTATAACTACCAGATCAGACCGTATCAATATCTTGCATAACCATATCATGAAGCTGACACGTGGCAAGTGCACTAGCCTCCACCAGATCCACCTGCGTCACGTAGCTGACGGGGGCAAGTGAATCGGCCAGGCACCCGATCACAACCGTAAGTCACGATACTTCGCCGCGAAGCTGACACGTGGCAGGTGCAATAACCTATACCAGATCCACCTGCGTCACGTAGCTGACGGGGGCAAGTGAACAGGCCAGGCACCCGATCGCAACCGTAAGTCACGATACTTCGCCATAACCATAATGGTCACATATCCACATCATCGGTGTAGACATGCCCATGTAATAATAATAATGAAAGTATACTCGTGGAATCTCCCGCCACTGCCGGCACATCCAAGTAAGTTCTCAACAAGTCAACCGGCCTTCCATCGAGAGACGCGGTAGTATAGAAACACAATTCTTGCACAACAAAGACTATCAACATAAGCATAGGCAAGTTACACAACAACAAGCATAGGCAAGTTACACAACAACGAGCATAGGCAAGTTACACAACACCACACATAGGCAAGTTATACATAACTCAAGGTACTTTCATTTATATGCTAAAGTCCGGGTTTTAACCCTAAGGTACTACGTACGTTAAAATTCCTTTTAAAGATCCATTTCTTTTACAAAGGTCACCCGATACCCGTAGTATAAAAATAGAGTGACTAACATTGTTAAGTAAACCAAAATGCTTTCCTTTGTAAAATCAAGTAACATCATTATTTTCCAAACGTCCAAGTTTGCCCAATTTCAAATGCTCAAGTTTCTCATTTTCGAAAAGGTTTCGTAGTTCATAGTTTTAAATCCTTTAAAACGTAATTCTCTTTTAAACAGTTTGAGAAACATATGCCTTATATATGAGTAGGTTATTTTTGTTTATAACAATCTTATTAGCAGCCATGATCTAGGGAATGTAATATCATTTTGTCTCATCTTAGCTTCTATGCAGATGGAGGTTTCTACTGGTTTTAATAATACTTCATTAGTCATTACATTTCCCTTTATTATCGCTGCGATGGTTTGTCGATACTCATCCTGATTTCCGAAATCAGTAAAACATTATTCCTTTTTAAAAAACCAAGTACTCATTACTCACGAATGAGGTTTCACACAAAATTCATATTAATTCAATTAAGTCAAGTCTCTTATCTTTTAAGATCAAGTCTCTTAACTTCTTAAAATCAGTAAACCATTCTCTTTATCTCTCTTAAGACGTTATACCTAACTGTTATACCCCGTAGTTCTAGGGTATGTATGCGAGGACGTACGTACGAGAATACAACATTGAAATTGGAAAGGAAGAAAGAGGTGATTTTTCCACGGAAAAGTTTCCGGTTTTTGTGAAGGAAAAAGGTTCGTTAATGGGGTGGATTCCCATTTGGTATTCGGACTTCTTGGAATATTAGAGAATTATGGAATTTTATTTTGGAAATGGCCACGTGGGTGCCAAGTGAGAAATTTACGGTTTTGTGGGGCCCACTTTGTTTTCAAGATTTTGGCCATTGTGGATATTTTCGGAAGATGAAATATTTTGGACGAGTAGGAGGGCGACACGTGTCACCCCCCCTAGGTGGCTTGGCCGAATTTCACTTTGTGCACAACACCCGATTAGAGTCGTTTTTCGACGAAACCTTTTAATAAAAACGCGTAGGGTAAATTACGGCGATGTCATTTGTTATTTTTATGATTTTTCCGAGAGGCGAACATTTTGGACCAACGGGAGGCGACACTTGTCACCTCCAATTGATGGACTTGAGGCGTCCATCGGGACGAATTGGATAGCCATTTTTGTCTTGAGTTGGTAGGATATTTTGTGTGCAAGTTGGCTAGGTACACTTGCCCAAATCTTGACCTTACACTTGCCTTGCACTTGGCATAATCTTGGCCATTGGTTGGCCATCCCTTGACCTATAAATACCCCTCTTGTGATGAAGAGTTCTTCATCCACAAATTACTTCCAAGTCTTGAAAAATCCTCCCCTCTCCCTTTGTGAGCATTTCGTCCAACACCTCCCCCCCCCCTTTGAGTAAAGTTTGGCCGAGGGCCCCCCCCCTAGCCTAGCCGAAACCTACCCCCCCTTCCCTTGGTAGAAATGTTGCCTTCTAGTATTGTTATAATGCCCAAATTACCCTAGCCCAAACCCCTTAGTACTTAGTTGAAGTTGTGAAGAACTTCTAAGGTTCTTGAGCGCATTGAGCGTCTTGGAGTAGGAGCTAAACCTTGCTCAGGCGCGACTTTTATCTAGGATATTATTGGGCTTACCGAGGTAAATAACTTTATCCTCCTTTTGTAATTAGAATATACATACTGTAGAAGTATAGGAATAAGTATAAATACTTAGAAGAGGATATTAAAGAATAGAATTGAACGATATCACAAAGAAGGGTTTAAAAGATGAATAATAGAACTTACATGAATTCATGTTTTCTGATGAGACTTGAGTAGCTCACCGTAGGGAAGTGCTGCCCAAATGTCCATAGAATAACGAACCCTCCGCTAGAGCTTTATGCATGATCTAGACGTTGATAGGCGTATTTGATATATATAGTCGATTCTCTGCGCGACATATTCAACTTGGCGGTGGATTTCGCGAGAAGGTATGTGATTCTTCCTATCCTCTCGAGCATGATATTTTAAAGAATATGTATATAGTACGGTGAGCGACGTGTTAATCGAATAATAATTACGCAATGTCTTCTGACTTAAGCTTTGAATAATAATTACTGCAATGTCTTTTGACTTAAGCCCTGAATAAAAAGAATCAAGTAGTTCAAAAGAATTAAGAAACCTTTTTGAAGAAGAGTAACACTTGGTTTTAAAAGCTCAAGAGTTATACTAGCTTTATGGGAAGTTAGGTATAACGGCCAAGAGTGATAAAAGAATGATTTATTGATTTAAGAAAATAAGAGACTTGACTTAATTATACTAATGTGAATTTTGTTAAAAGTGTGAAACCTCATTCGTGAGTAATGAGTATTTTGGTTTTCAAAAGGAATGATGTTTTACTAATTCTAAATCGAATGAATGTCGAACAAACCACAAAGGCGCTAATAAAGGGAAATGCTTGACTAATAAAGTATTATTAAAACCAAGAGAAACTTCCATCCGCATAGAGCTAAGATGAGACAAAATGATATTACATTTCCTAGATCATGGTCAGTAATAAGATTGTTATGAACAATAATAACCTACTCACACATATGGTATATGTTTCTCAAAATGTTTTAAAGGATTAAAGCGTGAACTACTGAAACCTTTCGAAAATGAGAAACTTGAGTAATTGAAATTAAGCAAACTTGAGCGTTGGGAAAAGAATGTTGTTACTTGATTTTACAAAGAGAAGTGTTTTGATTCACTTCAAAAGATAATCACTCTATTTTTATACTACGGGTATTGTGTGACTTTTGTGAAAGAAACGGATCTTTTAAAAGAGTAATACATGAAGTACTTTGGGGCTAAAACCCAACTTGTTAACATAATGTAGAAAGTACCTTGTGTGAATAACTTGGTTGTATTGATTTGTGATAGTCTTGTAATACTTTCTTGTTGACTTGATAAGTAAACATGTTAGGATGCTACGTGAGTTAGTATCTTGTGATGTTTGTGTAAAGGGGTTTTCCTTGTTGTGCTTAGGTTGTTTAACGATAAGTCGTTATGTTAATATTATATCACTCATGATTCCGGGTTAAGTCGCCTCCACGCGGGTAGACTCAAAGCGGTCTAGTGACCTATGATTCGAGAATACCTTATGCAGTCTCAGATGGCTACGCGAATCGCGGAGTTCCAGTTAGTATGCGCCTTGTGGTCATGCGGTCTTTGTGGCTACGCGGACGGCGAGTCCAGACGCCGGGGAGAGTAGCTACCGATGCGGGAATACCTCACGCGGGCCATTGGAGTGGCCCATGCGGAGCTACGGAAGTTCCGTGGCTAGACGCGCATTAGATATCGCGGCGAGTGGCCGCCTTTGATCATGTGGCGGTTCAGACAGATCTCATGATACGATTTACGACCTTGTTTGTCTTGTGGGTTTTAGTAGTCGGCTATGCCTTCGCACTTACCCCGCACGGTTTTATGATGACTTTGAGGCGTGAGTCCCCGACTTGACACGATCGCTATTTATTGTGAATTGTAGTTTTGGTTATCATACATGTCTCCCGCTTTATATAGACTACTATGATTTCATTTACGTGATTTTCGCCACATACTTGGTACTTGTTATCGACCTCCTTCGGGGCGCGTTCATGCCGCAGTAAAGGTACTCCTACCGTTGATCCTCGTTCTTAGGATCACCGCTTTAGCGTTGGAAAAGCTCCTTTTCTCCGAGGCTTAGCATTTTGGTATGGTCCTCGTCGTTGTAGATATTTGCATTCAGGTATGGCGGGCCCCGCCCCGCCATTGTTGTTTTAAACTCTTAGAGGTGCAGAGACTTTGTAAGGTTGGGATGTATCGCTATTCATTTTGGGGTATTTATATACATATATGCCAAAAGACAACTTTTTCCTAAACCGTGTCTTAATTATACCGCTTTCATATCTTGGTTGTTTTATATTCCGCGATTTCTCCGATGTATGACTACTTGGGTGCGGGTAAGGCACGATCACAGGCCCCGAACGGTCGTGACAAAAGTGGTATCGAGCGCTTAATCCTCGGAAAGTGTCTACGCACCGTATCTAGTAGAGTCTTGATTATCGGTGTGTTGTGCACCACACCAATAATCGTGAGGCTATAGGATATTTAGGATTGGTTTCCATTCTTCTCACTCGAGATCGTGCTTTAGAGTCGTGTTATAAGTTGGACCCTCTAACGTATTCCTTTCCTTTACTGATGCCTCCGCCAGGCAACTCGGGCCCGAGGCAAGGCAGCGGCGGAGCCGCGAGTGGAGTTGAGAGAGTTAGCGGCACAGCCCAATCATCACTGGGTGATGCTTCACGCGGGAGTTACGAGACGCCGCCAGCAGGCAGAGTTTGGCACATCGGCAGCAGTTCCTATCGCGCCATGACATCTGGACCTTCGCCCACGGCTTGGAGCGTAAAATATGGATTGGAAGGAGACGACCGCATTAGCAAGGGATTTGGCGGCCAGAGAGTATTTTATGTACCAGTATACCAAGGATATTGATGATTATCTAAAGAAGGGTTGTGAGAAGTAGTTCTTGATCGTGAACGAGCCAAAGCCATGTCAGATTATGTGCATGGCCGAGAGATGTAGAGATCGGCAGATTAACCAAGATCGCCAGAAGAGGCCCGATTGGCGTGATCATTTGGTAACTCGAGGCGAACCGCCTCAGCAGCAGATTAGACATGCGCCTCCGCCAGTGCAGAGTGTCCCTCCACAGGGTTCAGTTATTCCTCAGTGTTCACAGTGTGGCATGCGTCATCCCGGGGAATGTCGTCTTTTTATTGGTGCTTGCTTTACTTGGCCGTCGGCCATATGGCGAGGGAATGTTCTATGAGGAAGGATGCAAGTAGAAGACTCACCTACCGTGATCGCTGCGATTCGGTGGAGAGGAAGGGTGTTAGCTGGAGAGGCCACCCCACCTCGGTGGCCGTTGTGGTCGATGTCATCGTGGGAGTGTCGTGCTTCGCGACAACTTGTTTTGCTTCATGACAGCAGGCCATTTGCGAGAAATTGTCCAACCGTAGTTGGCGGGATGTAGGACTCACTTTCTAATCGTGGATAGTTCATCACCTTCCTCATCGCACAAACAGAGGCGGGTTTGATTAGAACGACCTAGGAAGTGCTGCAGAGATACAGTATATCCTTAACCCTTTAGAGATTTATATGTAGTAAGATGCGAATATCTTAAGTATTGTTTTCTGCTAGCATGGTGTTAGTGTGATTAGAACTTTTTGTTAACCGAAAGATTGGGGGATAGAAAAAGTGTGAGCCTTAGAATATATACGTAGGGACCATAGAGGCGAGGCCATCTTTGGTAAAAGAATTATTTCATGTTTGACCCTTATCAAAGTGCATAGTTTACGTGAGATATTTTTGTGGGATGAACTCGAGTGATGTGAAATGAAAGAGGGTAGTTGAGCTTAGAAGACCGCTAGGTTTTCGTAACGTGATTGGAGAGATTGTTCGGATCGGAGCTAGTGTTTTGCGCGCCTGGTCGGGTTGAGGTCAGAGCGGGTCGACCCACGCCCGCTTGGTGATGGGTCAGTTTGTGGTGGTCCCGCTTTGTGTTAGGATCACGAGGGTGTTAGGCCCGTGTTTAGTTAACCATCAGACGAGTTCGTGGATGTGTTCGACCAAGAGTCGGGCCGATGGGGTCAACCCGCCTTATCTTTTAGTCAACCGTACTCGGTAGTAAGTTGCGAGATGATTATTTCAAGAAGGTTGTAAGGTCGCACGGTGCCTACCTTCACCTTATGGCCGATGGAGTCCAAGTTACTACTGCTTTTTCGGAAGAGTTACCATGCAAGGTTAGGAACTCGTGAATCTCGTCGATTCACCCTGCAAGTGGTTGGATTTCGAGTAGCTGTAAGGACTCTTCGCCTCTTGTTGAGTATGTATTATATAGCTACCGTTTGAGTATTCGGTGTCGCCGTTTGGAGCCTTTTATAAGTGCTAGTGTAAGATTGCCGTCGATTGATTCGATGTAAGCGAGTGCGAGATAATTGGTTCGTACTTGTTGTGAGGCGTGAATAGGGTGAAGCTTATCCGTAAGAGGTCATTGGCGGCTCAGTCGGTGGGAAGCGATGCGAAACATGGTAAGTTATGAGAAAGAGTTCGAGTGTGCGAGAAAGTACGACGAGTAAGGAAGAAGCGAGCATGTATTACAGGCATAGGTGTGATCATTTCGTTTGTAAGAGTAGGTCGAAGGGAGTATCTTTTAGACCTCGAGTAGGAGTTTTTGTGATAGAGGTGATTCCTCGTGGACTTGGAGATAAGTATGCGCGCTTGTTGTGTTGTGGCAGTGTGGCATGGTTGTTTCCGTAAGTATAGCGAGAAGGACTATCTTGGCGCTGCTTGTTTTGAGACTTAGGAAGAACATTCGGAACGAATGTTTCTAAGAGAGGAGAATGTTATACCCGTAGTTCCGTGGTATGTATGCGAGGGCGTGCGTGCGAGAATACATATGAAATTGGAAAGGAAGAAAGAGGTGATTTTTCCACGGAAACGTTTAGGTTTTGTGAAGGAAAAAGGTTCGTTAATGGAATGGATTCCCAGATTTGGTATTCGGACTTCTTGGAATATTAGAGAATTATGGAATTTTATTTTCGGAAATGGCCACGTGGGGCCCACGGGAGAAATTTACGGTTTTGTGGGGCCCACTTTGTTTTCAAGATTTTGGCCATTGTGGATATTTTCGGAAGATGAAATATTTTGGACGAGTAGGAGGGCGACACGTGTCACCCCACAGGTGGCTTGGCGAATTTCACTTTGTGCACAACACCCGATTAGAGTCGTTTTGACGAAACGCTTTACTAAACTCGCGTAGGGTAAATTCGGCTATGTCATTTATTATTTTTGCGGATTTTTCCGAGAGGCGAACATTTTGGACCAACGGAAGGCGACACTTGTCACCCTCGATTGATGGACTTGAGGCGTCCATCGGGACGGTGGATAGCCATTTTTGTCTTGGAGTTGGTAGGATATTTTGTGTGCAAGTTGGCTAGGTACACTTGCCCAAATCTTGACCTTACACTTGCCTTGCACTTGGCATAATCTTGGCCATTGGTTGGCCATCCCTTGACCTATAAATACCCCTCTTGTGATGAAGAGTTCTTCATCCACAAATTACTTCAAGTCTTGAAAAATCCTCCCTCTCCCTTTGTGAGCATTTCGTCCAACACCTCCCCTTTGAGTAAAGTTTGGCGAGGCCCCCAGCCTAGCGAAACCTACCCCTTCCCTTGGTAGAAATGTTGCCTTCTAGTATTGTTATAATGCCCAAATTACCACAGCCCAAACCCCTTAGTACTTAGTTGAAGTTGTGAAGAACTTCTAAGGGTTCTGGAGCGCATTGGAGCGTCTTGAGTAGGAGCTAAACCTTGCTCGGGAGCCGACTTTTATCTAGGATATTATTGGGCTTACTGAGGTAAATAACCTTATCCTCCTTTGTAATTAGAATATACATCTTGTAGAAGTATAGGAATAAGTATAAATACTTAGAAGGATATTAAAGAATAGAATTGAGCGATATCACGATGAAGGGTTTAAAAGATGAATAATAGAACTGCATTTACATAGGGTTTGTTTTCCACGATGAACTTGAGTAGCTCACCGGGTAGGAAGTGCTGCCCAAATGTCCATAGAATAACGAACCCTGCGCTAGAGCTTTGTATGCAGTCTGATCTGAGGCGTTGATAGACGTGTTGGTATTATAGGTCGATTCTCTGCGCGCGACATATTCAACTTGGCAGGTGGATTTCGCCGAGAAGGTATGTGATTCTTCCTATCCTCTTGAGCATGATATTTTAAAGAATATGTATATAGTACGGTGAGCGACGTGTGTTAATCGAATAATAATTACGGCAATGTCTTGGACTTAAGCACGAATAATAATTACGGCAATGTCTTTTGACTTAAGCCTGAATAAAAAGAATCTGAAGTAGTTCAAAAGAATTAAGAAACCTTTTTGAAAGAAGAGTAACACTTGGTTTTAAAAGCTCAAGAGTTATACTAGCTTTATGGGAAGTTAGGTATAACGGCTTAAGAGTGATAAAAAGAATGATTTATTGATTTAAGAAAATAAGAGACTTGACTTAATTATACTAATGTGAATTTTGTTAAAAAGTGTGAAACCTCATTCGTGAGTAATGAGTATTTTGGTTTTCAAAAGGAATGATGTTTTACTAATTCCGGAAATCAGAATGAATGTCGAACAAACCACAGCAGCGCTAATAAAGAGAAATGCTTGACTAATAAAGTATTATTAAAACCAGTAGAAACTTCCATCTGCATAGGAGCTAAGATGAGACAAAATGATATTACATTTCCTAGATCATGGCTGCTGTAATAAGATTGTTATGAACAATAATAACCTACTCACACATATGGTATATGTTTCTCAAAATGTTTTAAAGGATTAAAACTGTGAACTACGAAACCTTTCGAAAATGAGAAACTTGAGTAATTGAAATTAGGCAAACTTGAGCGTTGGGAAAAGAATGTTGTTACTTGATTTTACAAAGAGAAGTGTTTTGATTCACTTCAAAAGATAATCACTTTATTTTCATACTACGGGTATTGTGTGACTTTTGTGAAAGAAACGGATCTTTTAAAAGAGTAATACATGAAGTACTTTGGGGCTAAAAACCCGAACTTGTTAACATAATGTAGAAAGTACCTTGTGTGAATAACTTGGTTGTATTGATTTGTGATAGTCTTGTAATACTTTCTTGTTGACTTGATAAGTAAACATGTTAGGATGCTACGTGAGTTAGTATCTTGTGATGTTTGTGTAAAGGGGTTTTCCCTTGTTGTGCTTAGGTTGTTTAACGATAAGTTGTTATGTTAATATTATATCACTCATGATTCCAGGGGTTGTCGCCTCCGACGCTGGGGTAGACTCAGCGGTCTAGTGACCTATGATTCGAGAATACCTTATGCAGTGCAGATGGCCTATGCGAGCTGCGGGAGTTCCAGTTAGTATGCGGCCCTTGTGGTCATGCGGTCTTTGTGGCCATGAGGCGAGTCGGGGCGGCGCCGGGAGTAGCTACCCTCGATGCGGGAATACCTCATGCGGGCCATTGGAGTGGCCCGTGCGGGCTACGGGAAGTTCGTGGCTAGACGCGCACATTAGATCCGCGGGCGAGTGGCGGCTTTGATCATGTGACGGTGCAGACAGATCTCGTATGATTTACGACCTTGTTTATCTTGTGGGTTTTAGTAGTCGGCTATGCCTTCGCACTTACCGTGCGGTTTTATGATGACTTTGAGGCGTGAGTCCACGACTTGACATGATCGCTATTTATTGTGAATTGTAGTTTTGGTTATCATCACATACTTGGTACTGTTATCGACCTCCTTCGGGCTGCGTTAAATCTGCAGTAAAGGTACTCTATTGTTGATCCGTTCTTAGGATCACCGTTTGACGTTGGAAAAGCTTCGTTTCTCGGAGGCTTAGCATTTTGGTATGGTCCTCGTTGTAGATATTTGCATTCAGGGTATGGCGGGGCCTGTCCCGCCATTGTTGTTTTAAAATCTTAGAGTGTAGACTGTTGTAAGGTGGGATATGTATCGCTCATTTTGGGGTATTTATATACATATATGCCAAAAGGCAACTTTTCCCTAAGCTGTGTCTTAATTATACTGTTTCATATCTTGGTTGTTTTATATTCCGCTGATTTCTCTGATGTATGACTACTTGGGTGCCCGGGTAAGGCACCTGTCACGGGCCCCGGAACGGGTCGTGACACTAACTTTCCATAAAGCTAGTATAACTCTTATGTTTTCAAAACCAAGTATTACTCTTCTTTCAAAACGGTTTCTTAATGAAATATTTCAAGTTCTTTATTATCACACATCAAGTCAGTTATAAGTCAAATCAGTTACCTTTTAACAATCACAAAGCATTTTCTTATCTACATAAAGCTGTTATAACCAACTTCCCATAAAGCCGTTATAACACTTTATGTTTTAAACCAATCAAATACATTTAACACATGTACGCGTCACCGCACTACATAGTTATACACATATCATCTTTGGAAAAAGATAGGAAGAGGTTCACATACCTCGCGACGATTATCGACTAATAGCAAAACGCTCCAAGTACCTCAAACCGTCGGCTACACCTTAAGCCGCAGATCACGCCACACGTAGTACTTGACCTATAGAGGCCACAGGCGCCTATTAACATCTTAGATCTCAATGTAGAATATTCTACGTAAAATTGGCACCTCCCCGCAAAGCAGCGTAAATCTCTCCTCTATCGAGGCTACCAAGCCAACCGAGGGTTTGCACGCCTAACCGGGCGTGTACAATTACTCACGAATACTACACAAGTTCATCAGTAATACACCCTATGTAATTACTGATTCGATTCACTTCTTAAAATTCGTGCTTAAGTCGCAAGACATTGCCGTAAGTATTATTCAGCTTAAGTCAAAAGACATTGCCGCACAATTATGCTCACTTCTATATATAGTATACTTCAACTATATAATCCTACAACATGTAATTTCCAATTACAATAGAAGGTCAAGAGTGTTTACCTCGATAAGCCCAAAATTATCAAAGTTTATATGTCGATCCTGAGCAAGGTTTAGCTCCTACTCCGGCGCTCCAACCCGCTCCAAACAACCCTTAGAAGTTCTAACCAACTTCTACTTAACACTTCAACCGACTATGAAGGTTTTCCTTGGGTTTCGTTTTTGTGAGGAAAGTATAATAGTATTTTCGGGCTTTTCTATAAGTGTAACCTTGGGAATACTACAAGATATTTGGGCCAAGGTATTTGGGCATTATAACAATACTTGGAGAGTATTTCTATACCACAAAAAAGGGGTATTTATACGAGACAACTAGGCTAGGGGGGGGGTACCCCACGGCTAGACACCACAAGGGGGAGGGGGTGGCTCTCGGCCAAGGCTCACTCAAGGTGGAAGGGAGTGGCGGACGAACTCAACTCACAAAAGGGGGAGGGATTTCAAGACTTGGAAATGATTTTAGGATGAAGAAGTTCATCACTTAGGGGGGGTATTTATAGGTCAAGCAAAGGCCAACCAATGGCCAAGATCAAGCCAAGTGTTAGGCAAGTGTAGGGATAGGATCAAGCCATGTGCACCTTATCCATCTACCACACAACTTGCACAAAAATATCCTACCTAACCATGCCACCTTTCGTCCACTTCACCGCCCACAATTCCTTCCAATGTGAGGTGACACATGCCACCCTCGTTGGTCCAAAATGTTTCTCTCGGAAAAATCCGCAAAATTATAAATGACATAGCCGAATTTTCCCTTCGCAAGTTAGTAAAGCGTTTAGAAAAACGACTCCTTTCGGCACTTGTGCCCAAATTTCGAACCTATGCCTACTTTAAGGCTCAAATTATAATACGTACGCCCTTACGTACATACTCTGGAAATACGGGATATAACATTCTCCCCTCTTTAGAAACATTCGTCCCGAATGTTCCTTCTCAAGACGGATAACGATAAAGTTCCTCCAGCAAGTTGTCAACGCCACACCTGGCCACGAAATAACACACGTTCTCTTCCTTCCTTACTCGTCGTGCCCTTCTCGAACACTTGAACTCTTCTAGTATATGTACCACACTTTAGTCATCGCTTCAGTTCCCAAAACTTTGGAGTCACCACCTCCAAACTTGGTCATCTTACTAGCTTCACTTCTCTCTAAGGCCATTCCCGGCCTTCACGAATCGATTCTGGTCGAACATATCCACGAACTCATACGATGGTCATCTAATCTTGGGCCTAGCACCCTCGTGACCCTACCACCTGGCAGGACCACCCAGAGCTGACCTCACCTCGAAACAGGCCGCGGGTTGGCCCGCAACATGGCCCCAACCCGACCTACTTAACGCGTCAAGCTCTCGTTTCCCGATCCGGAACAATCTCACCTATACCGGTCATGAAAGCTACCACTTCCATTTTACACCACCCAGGGACTTATCACACAATTACTCCACGTACTTACATTCTGACAAGAATTACCCGCAAAATCTTGTACTCAAGACGGCCTTACATCTAAGGTCTCAACTGTAATATTCTGATGCTCATCATTTTCTCACCCCCCAGGCTTCTAAGTCACATTATAGCACAAAGCTATCCGAACATAACACCTAACACATCATCATAACATCAATACATACAAGTCTCTAGAGGGTTAAGGATATACCTGTAAATAGGCGGTTCAAAGGACCGCTAAAACTGGAACTTCCACCGCGACCTCTACCGTGGCCTGCCGGTGCGTGTACATCCTGCCTAGCTATGGAAGGTGAAGAACCCGCAACTGATCTAGTAGGCTGTGCTATCCCACCAGCGCTACCCAGTCGGCCTGACGGTCTCGTCAAATGGCCGCTCGCCGCAAGTATAGCAATCTCCCAAACCGACGACATTCCTCTATGGGCTTTACCACATCGGCCACACTGAGATACTGGTGGCCTCATCCGCGAGCACTCGCTCCTCAAAATCTGAAACACAGGAGCCACGACTGCTCACGAATATCCCGAAGGTCTGAAGCGTGGAGGACCGTGCATGGCGGAGGTACATAACTAGTCCGCTGGCGGCGGTCCGCCTCGAAAGTCACCAAAGGACCTGCATTGCGGCCTCTTCGCCGATCTCATTCATTCGTCGATTTCTCCGCTCACATCCAAGTGCATAAGCCTGCATGCGGGCAATGTCCATGCCCGGCTGAAGAGCTACACCCGAACAACTCTCTGCTAGGTAATCATCGAGCCTTGTAACAAATCGGTGCACTCGATCCTCCATACAAGCTACTAACGCGGGGACGTACCGGGCCAATTAGTCGAACTCCACATTGTACTCCCGAACCAGACGCGGATACGCCGCAACAAAAATTGTCGGCCGAGCCCTCTCATCTGTGGAGGCAAGAAATGTGCAAGAAATGCCTCGAGAACTTCGTCCCATATAGCCGAAGTGCATGCTCTCCGGGGCGCTTTCCATGAATCAAACCACGATCATGCGGTATCACGCGGTGATGCGAACCTAGGACCACCGACTCGGTCTCGATGCCTTGATCACTCTCGTGATCGTAGAATCGCCGGATGAACTCCTGCGGATCATCCTCGTGCCTCGACCCATAAAACTACGGCGGGTTACATCTCGAAAATCCCGTAACCTCAAACTATCGATCTAGGGTGAACGGCACTCTGAGGCTGCTGCGTCCACTATCCTCATGTCGCCACGATCACGGCGATGGCGCCATCTCTGTAACCCATCTCCTCTGCTCGGTGTGGGGGAGGCTCAGTCTTGTGGTCTCTGCATTGCTCTACTCGCGACTCCTCTGCTGCCTTGCCCTTCTGGGCCCGGGTTGCCTTACGCGGAGGCATAACTGGTAAAAACGAAGTATGTCAGAGGGGTCCAATCTTATCACACAGCTCTAAGGCACGATCTCAGAATGAGAAGAATAGAAACCAATCCTACATGTCCTATAGCCTCCTGATTATAGATGTGGTGCACAACACATCGATAATCAAGACTCTACTAGACACGGTCTGTAGACACTTTCCGAGGACTAACTGCTCTGATACCACTTTTGTCACGACCCGAACCCTGGCGTGGTCGTGCCTACCGGGCACCCTAGTGATACAACATCGAGAAAACCGTGAAATAAAAACTTAAACATTTAAATAGACATGGATCAAGATAAAAGGAAATAGGCCAACCAAAACGGTTGCCTTCCAACATATATATATAAACATTTGAACAGTTACAATCCTTACACCCTGCCCACAACAGTGCTACAGACCTCTAAGATTTAAACAATAACTATGACGGGACAGGGCCCCGCCATACCCCTGAATGTACAACAACCTACATACTCAGGGTAACATACCAACAGATAAGCCTCCGAAGGAACGGAGCTTCCAATCTGTTGAAATGTGATCCTAAGCGGGGATCGGCGGTCGATGTACCTACTGCGGCGTGAACGCGGCCGAGAGTCGATGCAAGTACCAAGTATGTGAAGCGTAAAATCTTGTAAATGAAATCATAACGATCTATATAAAGCGGGAGACATGTATGATAACCAAACTACGAGACACCATATAAACAAATATATCAAGTCGGGGACTCACGCTCCAAATCATCACTCGTGCGTGGAATTCCTTCCTCACTGGCGATCATGATATAATAACACCAGGAGTATATGTGAACACTAGGTCCCACTGTATCAATAAAACCGTGCGGGCAAGTATAACTACCAGATCGGGCCGTATCAATAATCTTTGTACAACCATATCATGAAGGCGACGTGACAAGTGCACTAGCCTCGCTTTGAGATCCACCGCGTCACGTAGCCGACGGGGCAAGTGAATCGCCAGCACCCGATCACAACCGTAAGTCACGATACGCGAAGCGAAGCGTGGCGGTGCAATAACCTATACGGATCCACCGCCACGTAGGCGATGAGGGGCAAGTGAGCAGGCGGGCACATCTGGCCGTAAGTCACGATACTTCGCCATAACCATAATGGTCACATATCCACATCATCGGTGTAGACATGCCCATGTAATAATAATAATGAAAGTATACTCGTGGAATCTCCCGCCACTGCCGGCACGTCCAAGTAAGTTCTCAACAAGTCAACCGGCCTTCCATCGAGAGACGCAGTAGTATAGAAACACAATTCTTGCACAACAAAGACTATCACCATAAGCATAGGCAAGTTACACAACAACAAGCATAGGCAAGTTACACAACAACGAGCATAGGCAAGTTACACAACACCACACATAGGCAAGTTATACATAACTCAAGGTACTTTCATTTATATGCTAAAGTCCGGGTTTTAACCCTAAGGTACTACGTACGTTAAAATTCCTTTTAAAGATCCATTTCTTTTACAAAGGTCACCCGATACCCGTAGTATAAAAATAGAGTGACTAACATTGTTAAGTAAACCAAAATGCTTTCCTTTGTAAAATCAAGTAACATCATTATTTTCCAAACGTCCAAGTTTGCCTAATTTCAAATGCTCAAGTTTCTCATTTTCGAAAAGGTTTCGTAGTTCATAGTTTTAAATCCTTTAAGCGTAATTCTCTTTTAACAGTTTGAGAAACATATGCCTTATATATGAGTAGGTTATTTTTGTTTATAACAATCTTATTAGCAGCCATGATCTAGGGAATGTAATATCATTTTGTCTCATCTTAGCTTCTATGCAGATGGAGGTTTCTACTGGTTTTAATAATACTTCATTAGTCATTACATTTCCCTTTATTATCGCTGCGATGGTTTGTCGATACTCATCCTGATTTCCGAAATCAGTAAAACATTATTCCTTTTTAAAAAACCAAGTACTCATTACTCACGAATGAGGTTTCACACAAAATTCATATTAATTCAATTAAGTCAAGTCTCTTATCTTTTAAGATCAAGTCTCTTAACTTCTTAAAATCAGTAAACCATTCTCTTTATCTCTCTTAAGACGTTATACCTAACTTCCCATAAAGCTAGTATAACTCTTATGTTTTCAAAACCAAGTATTACTCTTCTTTCAAAACGGTTTCTTAATGAAATATTTCAAGTTCTTTATTATCACACATCGAGTCAGTTATAAGTCAAATCAGTTACCTTTTAACAATCACAAAGCATTTTCTTATCTACATAAAGCTGTTATAACCAACTTCCCATAAAACCGTTATAACACTTTATGTTTTAAACCAATCAAATACATTTAACACATGTACGTCTACCGTACTACATAGTTATACACATATCATGCTGGAAAAGATAGGAAGAGGTTCACATACCTCGCGACGATTATCGACTAATAGCAAAACGCTCCAAGTACCTCAAACCGTCGGCTACACCTTAAGCCAAGCAGATCACGCCACACGTAGTACTTCAACCTATAGAGGCCACAAGGCGCCTATTAACATCTTAGATCTCAATGTAGAATATTCTACGTAAAATTCAGAAGACCTCCCCCATGACGGCGTAAATCTCTCCTCTATCGAGTGGCTACCAAGCCAACCGGGGTTGCACGCCTAACCGGGCGTGTACAATTCTACTCACGATAATACTACACAAGTCTGTAATACGATCTATGTAATTACAGTTCAGTTCACTTCTTAAAATTCAGGCTTAAGTCGCAAGACATTGCCGTAAGTATTATTCAGGCTTAAGTCAAAAGACATTGCCGCACAATTATGTTCAATTCTATATATAGTATACTTCAACTATATAATCCTACAACATGTAATTTCCAATTACAATAGAAGGTCAAGAGTGTTTACCTCGATAAGCCCAAAATTATCCAAGTTTATATGTCGATCCTGAGCAAGGTTTAGCTCCTACTCCGTGCGCTCCAACCCGCTCCAAACAACCCTTAGAAGTTCTAACCAACTTCTACTTAACACTTCAACCGACTATGAAGGTTTTTCCTTAGGGTTTCGTTTTTGTGACTGAGGGAAAGTATAATAGTATTTTCTGGGCTTTTGTATAAGTGTAACCTTGGGAATACTACAAGGTATTTGGGCCAAGGTATTTGGGCATTATAACAATACTTGGAGAGTATTTCTATACCACAAAAAGGGGGGTATTTATACGAGACAACTATGTAGTACGGTAGACGTACATGTGTTAAATGTATTTGATTGGTTTAAAAACATAAAGGGTTATAACGGCTTTATGGGAAGTTGGTTATAACAGCTTTATGTAGGTAAGAAAATGCTTTGTGGTTTTAAAAACTTAAGAGTTATAATAGCTTTATGGGAAGTTAGGTATAACGGCTTAAGAGAGATAAAATGAATGATTTATTGATTTTAGAAGTTAAGAGACTTGATCTTAAAAGATAAGAGACTTGACTTAATTAAATTAATATGAATTTTGTGTGAAACCTCATTCGTGAGTAATGAGTACTTGGTTTTTTAAAGGAATACTGTTTTACTGATTTCGGAAATCAGAATGAGTATCGACAAACCACTGCAGCGTTAATAAAGGGAAATGTTTTGATTAATGAAGTATTATTAAAACCAGTAGAAACCTCCATCTGCATAGAAGCTAAGATGAGACAAAATGATATTACATTTCTAGATCATGGTCGCTTAATAAGATTGATTATGAACAAGAATAACCTACTCACATATAAGACATATGTTTCTCAGATTGTTTAAAAGAGAATTATATTCTTAAATGAATAAGACTATGAACTCTGAAACCTTTCTAAAATAAGAAACGTGAACATTTGAAATTAGGCAAACTTGGGCGTTTGGAAAATAATGTTGTTACTTGATTTTACAAAGGAAGTGTTTTGGTTTACTTAAAAGAAATCACTCTATTTTATACTACGGGTATTGTGTGACTTCTGTGAAAGCAACGGATCTTTTAAAGAGTTAATGTATGAAGTACTTTTGGGATAGATACCCAAACTTGATTAGCATAAAGTACCTTGTGTGAATAACTTGATTTTGTTGGTCTGTGATAGCCTTGTAATACTTTCTTGTTGATTTGATAAGTAAACATGTTAGGATGCTACGTGTGTTAGTATCTTGTGATTGTTATGTAAGGGGGTCTCTCTTGTTGTGCTTACGTTGTTAAACGTTAAGCCCGTGTTATCTTGTTATTGTATCACATACCCCGACTTATTATACAGGGCTTTCCACCCTGATGCGGTCTATACGGCTACGCGGTCTGTGAGACTACGCGAGCAGCGGTATGCTCGAGATTGATCATTCGGGTGTTTAGCCCGACGGGGATGCCCTATGCGGTCTTTGAGGACTATGCGAGTGCGGGAGTCGGCGGATCTGAGGTTAGGCGCCTTCGATGCGGGGTATACCTCGGTGATGCAGGACCGTGATTCGAGAATACCTCATGCGGTGCGTGTGTGACCTATGCGGGCTGCGGTAAGTTCGAGGAATAGGCGCACATTGATCTGCGGGTGAGTGGCCGCCGATCATGTGGTGCGATGCAGAAAGACCTCGTGATCTGATTTTATAGCATTGTTGGTGCGTGGGTTTTAGTAGTCGGCTATGCCTTCGTACTTACCGTGCGGTTTTATTATGACAGGTGGGACACGGTGTTTATGTGTATTCCTTGATGCTTTTATGTCACGGATCGCGATGAGGAAGGTATTCCACGGGCATGATTGATGTTGTGGGCGTGAGACCCATTATTATACTTGAGTAATGACTGAGGCGTGAGTCCCGACTTGACATGGCGCTTTATTGTGAGCGTAGTTTGGTGATCATACATGTCTCTGCTTTATATAGACTACTATGATTTCATTTACGGTATTTTGATTTCACATACTTGGTACTGTTATGCGACCTCGCCGGGGCTGCGTTCATGCCGCAGTAAGGTACACGATCGTTGATCCTCGCTCTTAGGGTCACGATTCGGCGTTTGGGAAAGCTCCGTTTCTCGGAGGCTTATCTTCGTATAGTCCCCGTGGTTGTAGGTGCTTACATTCGGGGGTATGACGGGCCCGTCGTCGTTGTTGTCATATCATTCGTAAGTGCAGAAATCTTGTTGTGGGCGGGGTTGTAATGGGATGTAATCGCTTCAAATTGTTATTTATATATCACGAAGGTAACCGTTTTTGGTTAGCCTGTCTTCTTATTTCACTGTCTTATTACATTGGCTTCATGATATTGTTTTATGTTCCGCTGATTTTCTCTGATGTATGACTACTTGGGTGCCCGGGTAAGGCACCAGTCACGGGCCGGGCAGTCGTGACAAAAGTGGTATCGAGCGATTAATCCTCGGAAAGTGTCTGAGCCGTATCGATCCGAAAGTCTTGATTATCGGTGTGTTGTGCACCACACCATAATCGAGGAGGCTATAGGATATTTAGGATTGGTTTCTATTCTTCTCACTCGAGATCGTGCCTTAGAAAGCGTGTTGTAAGATTGGACCCTCTAACGTATTTCTTTCCACTGCGGGTATGCCTCGCGCAGGCGAACCGGACCGGGAGAGCGCGCGGCGGAGGCTGCAGTAAGTCTGAGAGGGTTACGAGGCACAGCCCAATCATTACCTAGGGTAGTGCTTCATTCGGGAGTTCTGCGGCGTCACTAGCCCAGCAGAGATTAGCGGCGGCGGTTCTCTGCGGCCATGACATTTGAACCTTCGTTCGACCGAGGGGCGAGAGAATATGGATTGCAAAGCGACCACATTACTAACTATGGATTTGGGCTACGAGAGTATACCGATGTACGCGAGTCTTGATGACTATCCAAGCGAGTTGTACAAGAGTAATTTTTGATTGAAGCTTGAGCATGGCACGTATGCGGGCTTATGCGCAGCCGGAAACGTAGATCGGCGGGTTAACGAGGCAGCGAGAGGGCGAGCAGCAAAGGTCCTTTAGTAACTTTCGAGGCGAATCACCTCACGTGATTGATTAGGCACATCCACCGGTCTGAAGGTCCTCGCGAGGTTCGGGGCGTTCGGGGTAGGCGGGAGTTGGTCGAGCTCGGGGCTTAGGTTACCGATGTGATGCACGCCATCGGGAATGTCGTCTTTTTGTTGGTACTTATTGTACCTGCGGCCGTCAGGGCCAGGTGTCGAAAGGGTGTCCTAGTAGGAGGGATGCAAGTAGAAGGACTCAGCCTTCAGGATCGGTGGGTAGTTCGTTACCTTCCCTAGCTATGCGCCTACAGGCGAGTTTGATTAGAACGACTAAGGGGAGTGAAGCAGTAGATACAGGTATATCCTTAACCCTTTAGAGATTAGCATTGTGTGATAAGATGAGTATATGTTAAGTGCTATGTGCTGATTTCAGCATGTTAATTGTGATTAGAAATCATGGTTAGTTAGCTGAGTAAGATTTGGGGGATAGAAAATGTGTGAGCCTTAGAATGTTATACGTAGAGACCTTAGAGGTAAGGCCATCTCGAAAGAAAGATTTACATTTGTGTTTAACCCTTATCGGAGTGCATTGTGCACGTGAGCTATGTTTGGGATAAGTCCCTGAGTAGTGTGGAGTGAAAGAGGGTAGTTGAGCTAAGAAGACCGCTAGGTTTTCGTAACGTGATTAGTGAGAGTTTTCCGGATCGGGGAGCTTGTGTCTTGCGCGTAGCCGGGTCGGGTTGAGGCCACGTTGCGGGTCAACCCGGCTGTTTGGTGGTGGGAGTCGGTTGTGGTGGTCGCCTTGTGATAAGTCGCGAGGGTGTTAGGCCCATGTTTAGTTAACCGTGACGAGTTTGTGGACGTTCGACGATGAGTCGGGCCGATGAGGTCAGCCCGTCTTATCTTTTAGTCCAAACCGTGTACTCGGTAGTAAGTTGCGAGACGTTATATCAGAAAGGTTGTAAGGCTGCACGGGGTGCCTACCTTCACCTTATGACAGACAATGGAGCCCAGGGTACGGCTGTTTCTTTTTCTTCTGAAAGTTTTACCAGGCAGGGTTAGGAACTCAGGTGAGTCTCAGAATCGCAATCGCCCTCGGGCCAGCGTTTGGATTTCAGGGGTAGCTGTGAGGATTGTTTCCTCCTGTTGAGGGAGTGTTTTAGCTACCATTTCAGTGTTTGGTTATTGCCTTATGAAGCCTTGTAGGGGCGGAAGTGTAAGTTGCCGGTCGATTGGTTCGATGTTGGCAAGGTTCAGATAGATGGTTCAGACTTGTTCCAGCAGACTGTGGATAGGGTGAAGCTTGTCTAGAAGAGGTTTTGGCAGCTCAGAGAAATCGTGCGGATAATCGGCGACGACGCTTAGAGTTCAGGTTGACGGTCGGTCTTCTTGAAGGTACCACCCCGGTTAGGGTGTGACGAGTTTTGGAAACTGAAGCAGTAACAGAAAGGTGGTAAGTTATGAGGAAGAGTTCGAGTGTACAAGAAGGGTACGACACGTAAGGGAAGAAGCGACATGTATGGCGAGCATATATGTGATCATTTCTTTTGTAAAGAGAAGGTGCGAAGGAAGTATATTTTAGACCCCGGAGAGAGGTATTTGTGGTGATGTTAGAGGTGTTTCCTCGTGGACTTGGATGGAAGTATTTGCGCGGGTGTTTCTGTGGCCAGGTGTGGCAGGTTTGTTCTCGTCGGTATAGTAGTGAAGACTATACTGGCGCGCGTTTGTCTTGAGACTTAGAAGGAACATTCGGAACGAATGTTTCTAAGGAGGGGAGAATGTTATACCCCGTATTTCGGTGTATGTATGCGTGGGGCGTACGTAGAAAAGTTTGGGCTTTAAAAGTGGCTTGGCCGATTTTACTTTGTGCACAACACCCGGTTAGAGTCGTTTTTCGACGAAACGTTTTACACAACTCACGTAGGGTAAATTCCGGCTATGCCATTTCTATTTTTTGCGGATTTTTCCGAGAGACGAAACATTTTGGACCAACGAGAGGGCGACACTTGGCACCCTCTCATTGATGGAGTGTGGGGCGGTAAAGTGGCCGATTGGGAGGTCTTGGGTTGGTAGGATATTTTGTGATATTTTGGATGGTAGATGGATAAGGTGGGACCCACTTACACTTGTCCCAATCTTGACCTTACACTTGCCTACCACATGGCTTGATCTAGGCCCTTGGTTGTCCTATAAATACCCCCCTAAGCTTGAAGACTTCTTCATCCAAAAAAAAAATCTCTAAGTCTTGAAAGCTCTCTTCCTCCCCCCCTTAGTGTAGTGTCTCGTCCAAGAGCCCCTCCCCCCTTTGAGAGGCCCCAGCGAGAGTCCCTTCCCCTTGGCAGAGTACCCACACTCTGAGTGGGGTTGGCGAGGTATACACCCCCTTGTGGTGTTGTCTCGTATAAATACCCACTCTTGGTAGAAATACTCTCAAAGTATTGTTACTATACCCAAAATACCTTAGCCGTATACCTTGTAGTATTCCAAAGATACCTCTATCGTAGAGCAGGAAATACTCTGGTATGTCCTTTTGTCTCAAACCGAAACCCTAGGAAAAATCTCCATAGTTGGTTGGAGTATTAAGTAGAAGTTGTGTAGAACTTCTAAGGGTTGTTGGAGCGGGTTGGAGCGCACGAGTAGGAGCTAAACCTTGCTCGGGATCGACATTATAACTTGGATAATTTTGGGCTTATCGAGGTAAATATTCTTGTACCTATTGTAATTGGAAATTACATGTTGTAGGATTATATAGTTGAAGTATACTATATATAGAATCGACGTAGTTTTTCGGCAATGTCTTTTGACTTAAGCCCGAATATAAAGAAGAAGCGAACTGTAATTACATAGAATTTGTATTAAGAAGCTTGTGTGGTATTCGTGTAGTAGAATTGTACGTCCGGTTAGGCGTATAAACCCCTCGGAGTTGTTGGCACATTGGCGGCCTCGATAGAGGAGGAGATTTCTGTGATTTGCGGGGAGGTCGCCGAATTTTCTGTAGAATGTTCTACGATAAGATCTAGATGTTAATAAGCGCCTTGTGGCCTTATAGGTTGAAGTACTATGTATGGCGCGATCTACCTGACTTAAGGAGTAGCCGACGGTTTGAGGTACTTGGAGCGTTTTGCTATTAGTCGATAATCGTCGCGAGGTATGTGAACCTCTTCCTATCTTTTCTAGCATGATATGTGTAATAACTATGTAGTACGGTAGACGTACATGTGTTAAATGTATTTGATTGGTTTAAAAACATAAAGGGTTATAACGGCTTTATTTATAACAGCTTTATGTAGGTAAGAAAATGCTTTGTGGTTTTAAAAACTTAAGAGTTATAATAGCTTTATGGGAAGTTAGGTATAACGGCTTAAGAGAGATAAAATGAATGATTTATTGATTTTAGAAGTTAAGAGACTTGATCTTAAAAGATAAGAGACTTGACTTAATTAAATTAATATGAATTTTGTGTGAAACCTCATTCGTGAGTAATGAGTACTTGGTTTTTAAAGGAATAATGTTTCTTGATTTGGAAATCGAATGAGTATCGACAAACCATCGCGGCATTAATAAGGAAATGTTTTGATTAATGAAGTATTATTAAAACCAGTAGAAACCTCCATCTGCATAGAAGCTAAGATGAGACAAAATGATATTACATTTCCTAGATCATGGCTGCTTAATAAGATTGATTATGAACAAGAATAACCTACTCACATATAAGACATATGTTTCTCAGATTGTTTAAAAGAGAATTATATTCTTAAATGAATAAGACTATGAACTACGAAACCTTTCTAAAATAAGAAACGTGAACATTTGAAATTAGGCAAACTTGGACGTTTGGAAAATAATGTTGTTACTTGATTTTACAAAGGGAAGTGTTTTGGTTTACTTAAAAGGACAGTCACTCTATTTTATACTACGGGTATTGTGTGACTTCTGTGAAAGAAACGGATCTTTTAAAGAGTTAATGTATGAAGTACTTTTGGGATAGATACCCAAACTTGATTAGCATAAAGTACCTTGTGTGAATAACTTGATTTTGTTGGTCTGTGATAGCCTTGTAATACTTTCTTGTTGATTTGATAAGTAAACATGTTAGGATGCTACGTGTGTTAGTATCTTGTGATTGTTATGTAAGGGGGTCTCTCTTGTTGTGCTTACGTTGTTAAACGTTAAGCCCGTTATCTTATTGTATCACATACCCCGACTTATTATACCAGGGCTTGCCACCCTTGACGGGTATATACGGCTATGCGGTCTGTGAGACTACGCGGAGCAGCGGTATGCTCGTGATTGATCATTCCGGTGTTTAGCCCGACGGGGATGCCCTACGCGGTCTTTGAGGACTATGCGGGTGCGGAGTCCAGCGGATACTGAGGTTAAGCGCCGCCGACGCGGGGTATACCTCGGTGATGCAGGACCGTGATTCGAGGAATACCTCATGCGGGTGCGTGTGACCTATGCGGAGCGGTAAGTTCGAGGAATGACGCGCGCACATTGATCTGCGGGTGAGTGGCGGCCGATCATGTAGTGCGATGCAGAAAGACCTCGTGATCTGATTTTATAGCATTGTTGATGCGTGGGTTTTAGTAGTCGGTTATGCGCTTCGCATTTACCCCGTGCGGTTTTATTATGACACAGTGGGACACGGTGTTTATGTGTATTCTTGATGCTTTTATGTCATGGATCGCGATGAGGAAGGTATTCCACGCATGATTGATGTTGTGGGCGTGAGACCCATTATTATACTTGAGTAATGACTTGAGTGGCGAGTCCCTAACTTGATACGATCGCTTTTATCATGAATCGTAGTTTGGTGATCATACATGTCTCCTCGCTTTATATAGACTACTATGATTTCATTTACGATTTTCGCCACATACTTGGTACTGTTATCGACCTCCTTCGGGCCGTGTGTTCATGCCACGTAAAGGTACACCGCCATTGATCCTCGCCTTAGTGGTCACAGTCGTTTGGGAAAGCTCCGTTTCTCGAGGCTTATCTTCGTATAGTCCTCGTGGTTGTAGGTGCTTACATTCGTGGTATGACGGCCCCGTCCCCATCGTTGTTGTCATATCATTCGTGAGGTCTGTAGTACCGCGGGGTTGTAATGGGATGTAATCGCTCAAATTGTTATTTATATATACCGAAGCGTAACCGTTTTGGTTGCTTTGCCTTATTTCACCGTCTTATTACATTGGCTTCATGATATTGTTTTATGTTCCGATTTTCTACGATGTATGACTACTTGGGTGCGGGTATGGCACGACCACGCCCCGAACGTCGTGACAACGTCACCGTACTACGTAGTTATACACATATCATGCTAGAAAAGATAGGAAGAGGTTCACATACCTCGCGACGATTATCGACTAATAGCAAAACGCCCAAGTACCTCAAACCGTCGGCTACACCTTAAGCCAAGCAGCTCACGCCACACGTAGTACTTGAACCTATAGAGGCCACAAGGCGCCTATTAACATCTAGATCTCAACGTAGAATATTCTACGTAAAATTCGTGAAGACCTCCCCGCAAATCACAGAAATCTCCTCTATCGAGGCACGCTAACAGCCAACAACTCCCTAGAAGGGGGTTGTACGCCTAATCGGACGTGTACAATTCTACTTCATAGTAATGCTACACAAGTCTACTGTAATACAGTCCTATGTAATTACAGTTCAGTTCTCTTCTTTAAATTCAGGCTTAAGTCAAAAGACATTGCCGCAAAACTATGTTCAGTTCTATATATAGTATACTTCAACTATATATTCCTACAACATGTAATTTCCAATTACAATAGAATGACAGTAGTATTTACCTCGATGAGCCCAAAATTATCCAAGTTTAACGTCGATCCTGAGCAACGTTTAGCTCCTACTCGTGCGCCCAACCCGCCTCCAAACAACCCTTAGAAGTTCTACGCAACTTCTACTTAACACTTCAACCGACTATGAAGGTTTTCCCTTAGGGTTTTGTTTAGTGGCTAAAGGAAAGTATAATAGTATTTTCTGCTCTACGATAGAGGTAACTTTGGAATACTACAAGGTATAAGGTTAAGGTATTTGGGTATAGAACAATACTGAGAGTATTTCTACCAAGAGGGGGTATTTATACGAGACAACACCACAAGTGAGTGTACCTCTACCAACCCCACTAGGAGGGGGGGGGGAGAACTCTCGGCCAAGGGGGAGGGGACTCTCGGCCAAGGGGCCTCACAAAGGGGGAGGGGTGTGTTCTTGGATGAGAACACTACACTAAGGGGGGGACGAGAGGCCTTTCAAGACTTAGAAAGATTTTAGGATGAAGAAGTCTTCACAAAGGGGTATTTATAGTCAAGCCATGGCCAACCAACGGGCAAGATCATGCCAAGTGCAAGGCAAGTGTAGGGTCAAGATTCACCCATGTGTACCTTATCCATCTACCACACAAATATCACAAAATATCCTACCAACCCTTTGACTCTTTTCGTCCAAACCGCCCAGTAACGCTTGATGTGAGGTGACATGTCACCCTCCCGTTGGTCCAAAATGTTTCATCTCTCGGAAAAATCCGCAAAAATACTAAATGACATAGCCGGAATTTTCCCTTCGCAAGTTGTGTAAAACGTTTCGTCGAAAAACGATTCTAATCGGGTGTTGTGCACAAAAAAATTTCGGCCAAGTCTACTTCAAGTTCAAACTTTTCTACGTACGTCCTCACGTACATACTCTGGAAATACGGGGTATAACACCTCGTGCCTTGCCACTATCCTGGCCAATAACTGGGCCATCTCCTTGTAACCCATCTCCTCTCGCTCGCCGGGTCCGACGTCTCGTGCATCAGTAGCCTCAGTAGAGACCGCCGCTACTCCACTTGCAGCTCCCTCTGCTGCCTTGCCCTCCTGGGCCCCGATTGCCTTGCGTGGAGGCATAACTGGCACATAAGAATACGTCGAGGAGTCCAATCGACAACACGCCTCTAAGGCACGATCTCGGAATGAGAAGAATGGAAACCAATCCTAAATGTCTGCGGCCTCCCGATTATAGATGTGGTGCACAACACACCGATAATCAAGACTCTACTAGACACGGTCTGTAGACACTTTCCGAGGACTAACTGCTCTGATACCACTTTTGTCACGACCCGAACCCGGGCCCGTGACTGGTGCCTTACCGCGGGCACCCTAGTGATACAACATCAGAGAAAATCAGCGGAAATAAAAACATGAACATGAAAGATGAGACATGATTAATCAACAAAGCAACCAAAAGCTTGCCTCAGATAAATACATAAAAACCCGACGCTTATCCTTTTACAAACTCGCCACAACAAGATTACTGCACTTCTAAGAAGTGACAACAACTATGACGGATAGGGCCTCGCCATACCCTCGAATGTACAAGAACCTCTGCACTGTGGTAACATACAAAAGATAAGCCTCAAGAAACGGGCTTCCCAACACGCTGAATCGTGATCCCATGAGCGAGATCCACAACCGATGTACTTCTACCGCGGCATGAACGCACTCGAGCGAGGTCAAGACAACAGTACCAAGTATGTGAAATCAAAATATCAGAAATGAAATCATAACGCCATCTAAAAACAGAGACATGTATGATAACAAAACTACGATTCACAAATATAAAAGTAGTCATGTCAAGTCGTGACTCACGCCTCAAAGTCATCCTCACGCCCGTGGAACTCCTTCCTCACCGCCAGCCTAGGTATAAATCGTGTGGAATACGTGTCTCGCCCATCCTACGGGACTCGATAAAAAAACCGTGGAATACGTGTCTCGGCCCATCCTACGGACTCGATAAAGAATCGGGTGGAATACGTGTCTCGGCCCATCCCACGGGACTCGATAAAGAATCGTGGAATACGTGTCTCGCCCATCCCACGGGACTCGATAAAGAATCGGTGGAATACGTGTCTCGCCCATCCCATGGGACTCGATAAAGAATCGGTGGAATACGTGTCTACCATCCCACGGGACTCGATAAAGAATCATACATAATGATCAGCCGCCCTCCATCGAGACGCGGTGGTATAGAAATACAGGACTTGCACAACAAGGCTATCACACGCAAACATAGGCAAGTTACACACAACTCGAAGTACTTCCATTTTATGTCGAAGGCCAGGTTCTAACCCCCAAAGTATTACGTATGTTAAATTCTTTAAAAAGATCCAATTCTTTTATAAAGGTCACCCGATACCCGTAGTATTAAAAACAGAGTGACTCACTTTTTTTAAGTAAACGTAACACTTTCTTTAAAATCAAGTAACAACATTATTTTCCAACGCTCAAGTTTGCCTAATTTCAAATGCTCAAGTCTCTTATTTTAGAAAGGTTTCATAACTCATAGTCTTAATCTCTTTTAAAACAATTGAGTAACATAAGTCTTATGTGTGAGCCGTTTATTCTTGTTTATAACAATCTTATTACAATGACCATGATCTAGGAAATGTAATACAATTTTGTCTTATCTTAGCTTCTATGCAGATGGAGGTTTCTATCGGTTTTAATATAATTCATTAGTCAATACATTTCCTTTATTAACGCTGCAATGGTTTGTTCGATACTTATTCTCATTTCCAAATCAAGAAACATTATTCTTTAAAAGCCAAGTACTCATTACTCACGAATGAGGTTTCACATCTTTTAACAAATTCATAGTCCTTAATCATTTCATAAACGTCATTTATAAGTTAAGTCTCTTATCTTTAAGATCAAGTCTCTTAACTTCTAAAATCAATAAACCATTCTTTACTCCACATAAAGTCGTTATAACTAACTTCCCATAAAGCTATTATAACACCTTATGTTTTAAACCAACCAAACTCGTTTAGCACACGTGACGTCACCGTGACAACATAGTTCACAACAATCATGCTAGAAAAGATAGGAAGAGGTTCACATACCTCGACGACATTATCGACAAATAGCAAAACGCTCCAAGTACTTCAACCCGTCGGCTACTCCTAAGCCAAGTAGATCACGCCACACGTAGTACTCCACTCCTAAAGCGGTCATAGTACTTTTATCAAACCTTTCTTACCATTGAAGACTTATACCAATAAAAAGCCCTCTAATTCTACGGAAAATTGGGCAGCACTTCCCCCGTTTTTACTCACTTTTCCATCTTTCTACAAGGCCTGAATAACCCTAATTATATGCCATATATAAGGCGTAATAATTAAACAACATAAAGAAGGGGATTACACGCCCAAACGGAACGGTTTACTATCACGCCATAACAACAATAAGTAAAAGAAGGATTCTACCAACCCGTTATACCGTATTTCAGAGTATGCGTAAGACGTACGTAGAAAAGTTTGGGTTTTAAAGTAGGCTTGGCCGAAATATTTTTGTGCACAACCCCCGGTTAGAGTCGTGTTTCGCCCAAACATTTTAAACCACATGCGAAGGGAAAATTCGCTATGTCATTTTTAATTTTTGATTTTTCCGAGAGGCAGGCATGTTGGACCAACGAGAGGCGACACTTGGCACCCTCTCATTGGCGGAAGTTTGGGGCGTAAAGTGGCCGATTTGGGGCTTTAGTTGGTAGGATATTTGTGGTTTTGGGTGAGGGCTAGTGGGCACTGGGCACATCTTGCCCTCCACTTGCCCCACTGGCTAGATCTTGACCCTTGGTCTTCCTATAAATACCCCTTTGAAGACTTCTTCATCCATCCAAAACTTTCCTAAGTCTTGAGAGCTCTTCCCCTTTGTGTAGTGTCTCGCCCTAGCCTCCCTTCCCCTGGTGAGGCCCCTTCGTCGAGAGTACCCTCCTAGTGGGGTTGGCCGAGGGTATACACCCCCTTTGTGGTGTTGTCTCGTATAAATACCCCTCTTGGTAGAAATACTCTCCAAAGTATTGTTACTATACCAAAATACCTTAGCCAGATACCTTGTAGTATTCCAAGGTTACTGATTCTAAAAGCCAGAAATACTATTATACTTCCCTTCACACTAAACGAAACCCTAAGGAAATCTTCATACTTGGTCAAGTATTAAGTAGAAGTTGCGTAGAACTTCCAAGGGTTGTTCGGAGCGGTTGGAGCACCGGAGGAGAGCTAAACGTTGCTCGGGATCGACATTTAAACTTGGATAATTTTGGGCTACCGAGGTAAATAACCCTAACCTTCTATTGAAATTGGAAATTTCATCAGTAGTTGTATAAATGAATATAAGATTCATAGAAGAGATTTGAACTGTAATAGTAGGATATTACAGAAAAGACTTGAACTGAAATCACAACAGAAGAATAATCTACAGAGTAGTCTAGTCATTGGTAGACTAATGTAACCTTTATAGGTTGAATGTGCTGCGAGTAGCGTATTCTACTCGGAGGGTGGAAAAGGCTAGCCGACTACTGATTTGGAGCGTTTTGCTAATAGTCGATAATCGTCGCGAGGTATGTGATTCTTTCTATCCTCTTGAGCATGATATTTTAAAGAATATATATATATAGTACGGTAGACGTACGTGTGTTAAATGAATAATAATTACGGCAATGTCTTCGGACTTAAGCCTGAATAATAATTACGGCAATGTCTTCGGACTTAAGCCTGAATAATAATTACGGCAATGTCTTTTGACTTAAGCATGAATAATCTTGAAGTATTTCGAAAGAATACTGAATCATTTTTAACAGAAGAGTAATACTTGGTTTTTAAAAGCTTAAGAGTTATACTAGCTTTATGGGAAGTTAGGTATAACGGCTTAAGAGAGATAAAAAGAATGATTTATTGATTTAAGAAGATAAGAGACTTGACTTAATTGAATTTTGTTAAAAAGTGTGAAACCTCATTCGTGAGTAATGAGTACTTGGTTTTTAAAGGAGTAATGTTTCTTCGATTTCTAAATCGTAATAAGTATCGAACAAACCACAGCAGCGCTAATAAAGGGAAATGTTTTGACTAATAAAGTATTATTAAAACCAGTAGAAACTTCCATCTGCATAGAAGCTAAGATGAGACAAAATGATATTACATTTCCTAGATCATGGCTGCTGTAATAAGATTGTTATGAACAAGAATAACCTACTCACACATAAGGTATATGTTTCTCAAATTGTTTTAAAGGATTAAAACTATGAACTACGAAACCTTTCGAAAATGAGAAACTTGAGTAATTGAAATTAGGCAAACTTGAACGTTTGGAAAAGAATGTTGTTACTTGATTTTACAAAGAAAAGTGTTTTGATTTACTTCAAAAGATAATCACTCTATTTTTATATACTACGAGTATTGTGTGACTATTTGTGAAAGAAACGATCTCTTAAAGAGTTAATGAATGAAGTACTCTGGGGATAAAAACCCGATCTTATTAATCATATAGTAGAAAGTACCTTGTGTGAATAACTTGATTGTGTTGGTTTGTGATAGCCTTGTAATACTTTCTTGTTGATTTGATAAGTAAACATGCTAGGATGCTACGTGTGTTATTATCTTGTGATGTTTGTGTTAAGGGTTTTCCTCGATCGCGCTTAAGTTGTTTAACTATCACCGTTATGTTGGTATTGTACCACCACCTTGACATCATCCCGAGGTTGTCGCCTCCGACGCGGGTAGGCTCAGCGGTCCAGGTGACCTATGATTCGAGAATACCACGCGGGTCCCGGGGCCTGCGCGAGCCACGAGAGCTCCGTGTTAGCGCGCCTTTATGGTCATGCGGTTTATGTGGCCACGCGGATCGCGAGTCGTGCAGATGCCGGAGTAGCTACCCTCGATGCGGAATACCTACGCGGGCCATCGAGTGGCCTACGCGAGTCGCGGAAGTTCTGTGGCTAGACGCGCACATTAGATATCATCGCGCGAGTGGCCAACTTTGATCATGCGATTGCCTAGACAGATTTCATGATACGCTTTATGACCTTGTTTGTACCGTGGTTTTAGAAGTCGGATATGCCTTCGCACTTACCCCGTGACGGTTTTATGACGACACGTGGGACCTCGTGTTCATGTGTATTCCTCGTGCTTTTATATCATAGATCGCCTGGCGATGAGAAGGTATTCCACGGGCATGATTGATGTCATGTGGCGCGAGACCCATTGTTATATTTGAATGATGACTTTGAGGCGTGAGTCACGACTTGACATGATCGCTATTT
The DNA here is from genome assembly GCA_029844215.1 of Przewalskia tangutica. Lineage (NCBI taxonomy): Eukaryota > Viridiplantae > Streptophyta > Magnoliopsida > Solanales > Solanaceae > Przewalskia > Przewalskia tangutica. Next base: position 30,798 of record JAQGDG010000193.1, on the reverse strand, counting down.
ATCGTGAATCGTAGTTTGGTTATCATACATGTCTCTGCTTTATATAGACTACTATGATTTCATTCTGATATTTGATTTCGCCACATACTTGGTACTGTTATCGACCTCCTTGGGCCGCGTTCATGCCGCAGTTGAGGTACACGATCGTTGATCCTAGCTCGTGGTCACGTCGTTTGGGAAGCTCCGTTTCTCGAGGCTTATCAGCCGTATAGTCCTCGTCGTTGTAGTGCTTACATTCGTGGTATGGCGGCCCCGTCCCGCCATTGTTGTCATGTCACTCTTAGAGGTCTGTAGTACTGTTGTGGGCAAGGTTGTAATGGGATGTAACTGTTCGGATTTAAGTTTTATATATTATGCCGAAAGGCAATTTTTCTCAGATTGTTATTTCATACTTCATGTTATTTCATGTTATTGTTTTATATTCCACGACACTGATGTTGTATCACCAGGTGCCCGGTAGGCACGATCAACACGCCCGGTTCGGTCGTGACAAAAGTGGTATCGAGCGATTAATCCTCGAAAGTGTCTACGCACCGTATCTAGTAGTCTTGATTATCGGTATGTTGTGCACCATACCAATAATCAGGAGGCTATAGGATATTTAGGATTGGTTTCCATTCTTCTCACTTCTGAGATCGTGCTTAGAGCCGTGTTATAAGTTGGACCCCTCTAACGTATTTATTTCCCTTACCGTTATGCCTCCGCCGTAGGTGATCCGCCCAGATGGCAAGGCACCGGCGGAGCCGCGAGTAGAGTGCGAGGGTTACGTGGCACAGCCCAATCATCACCGTGGTGCTTCATTTGGGAGTTCTCGCGACATCGCCACCATCGAGTTTAGCACGGCGGCAACAGCTCTCGCGCCATGATATTTGAACCTTCGCCCACGGCCGAAACAGAGAAGATAGATTGCAAAGAGGCGACCTTTACATTAGCTATGGATTTAGCAAATGAGAATATTTATGCATCGATTTATCACGGTCATGATGACTATCTAAGAGAGGTGGTGCAAGAATAGCTCGCCGCTAGGTTGAGCATGGCTCACAGACAGCTTATGCGCAGCAGTCGAGGAAACATAGAGATCGACGGATTAACCAAGATCGCCAGAAGAGGCCGTGACAAAGAAGGTCCTTTGGTAACTTTCGAGGCGAATCACCTCACCGTGAGACTAGATATGCGCCCGCCACTTGAGCAGAGTGGTCCTCCACAAACTTCGTATGCTCAAGTATGCCGGAGTTGGTCGAGCTCCGTGGCTTCCTGCTCACGCTATACGTAGGTTCTAGCCACCGGTTCGATTTCCTCGTTGTTCACAAGATGACGCACGCCATCCCGGGAATGTCATCGTTAGTTGGTACTTGTTTTACCTGCGGCCGTCAGGGCCATGTGTCGAAAGGATGTCCTAGTAGGAGGACTCAGCCTTCATAATCAGTGACCAGTTCATCATTTTCCCTAGCTATGCGCCCTACGGGGGCAGGTTTGATTAGAACGACTAAGGGGAGTGAAGCAGTAGATACAGGTATATCCTTAACCCTCTAGAGTAATTACGTGTAAGATGAGTATATCTTAAGTATTATGTTCAGATCACATAAGTGTATTGTGATTAGAAATCATAGTTAGTTAACCAGGAAAGATTGGATGATAAGAAAAAGTGTAAGCCTTAGAGTTTTATACATAGAGACCTTAGAGGCAAGGCCATCTTGGGTAAAAGATTTATATTTTTACGTTTAACCCTTATCGGAGTGCATAGTGCACGTGAGATATATTGGTATATAAGTCCCTGAGTTGCGAGAAATGAAAGAGGGTAGTTGAGCTAAGAAGACCGCTAGGTTTTCGTAACATGATTAGTGAGATTGTTCCGGATCGGGGAGCAAGTGTTTTACGCGAGAGTGGGTCGGGTTGAGGCTACGCCGGTCAACCCGCGACTGCTTTTATGGTGGGGTCAGTTTGTGGTGGTGTCGCCAGGTGGTAGGGTCACGAGGGTGTTAGGCCCAAGTTTAGTAAACCAGCGTACGAGTTTCGTGGATGCGTTCGACAGTAGTTGGGGCCATGAGGTCAGCCCATCTTGTCCTTCAGCGGGATCGCTTACTCGACAGATATTATTTATCGGGAAGGTTGTAAGGTCGCACGAGGTGCCTACTTTCACCTTATGATGCATGCAGAGCCCGTGTTGTGGCTATTTCGTTTCGGAAGTTTTACCAGCAGGTTGAGGAACTCAGTGAGTCTCGACGATTCGCCTCGCCGATGTTTGGATTTCGGGTACCGTAAGGATTGTTGCCTCTGTTAAGGGAGTGTTTTTATAACCACCATTTCAGATTCGAATGTCGCTTTATGACGCCAGTAGGGGCGAAATGTAAGTTGCCGTTCGATTGGTTCGATGTTGGCAAAGTTCAGATAGTTGGTTCATACTTGTTCATTAGGATGTGGATAGGGTGAAGCTTATCCAGAAGAGGTTATTGGCAGCCCAGAGTCAACAGAAGTTGTGCGGATAATCGGCGACGACGTTTGGAGTACAGGTTGACGGAGGATCTTCTTGAAGGTACCACCCCGGAAGGGTGTGACGAGATTCGGAAAAAAGAAGAAACTTAGCCCGAGTTACTTTGGGCCCTTTCAGATCATGTGAATAATAGGCCAGATTGCCTATAAGATAGCTTGACGTCCGACGTAGGAGGCAGTACGTCCGATCTTTCATGTTGCTATGTTCGGAAGAGTATCGGAGATCCATCCAGAGTGTTCCCAGTTAATGATGACCAAGTTAGAGATAGTAACCCAGAGATTTGGAAACTGAATTGGTAAGAAAGAGTTCGAGTGTACGAGAAGGGTACGACGCGTAAGGGAAGAAGCGAGCATGTATTGCGAGCATAGATGTGATCATTTCTTTTGTAAAGTGAAGGTGCGAAAGGAGTATATTTTAGACCTCGGGTAAGGGGTTTTGTGATGCTAGAGGTGTTTCCTCGAGGACTTGGATGTAAGTATTTGCGCAGGTGTTTCTGTGGCCAGGTGTGACAGGATTGTTTTCGTAAGTATAGCAGTGAAGACTATACTGGCGCATGTTTGTTTGAGACTTAGAAGGAACATTCGGGACGAATGTTTCTAAGGAGGGGAGAATGTTATACCCCGTATTTTCAGAGTATGTACGTAAGGACGTACGTAGAAAAGTTTGGGCTTTAAAGTAGGCTTGGCCGAAATATTTTTGTGCACAACCCCCGGTTAGAGTCGTTTTTCGACGAAACATTTTACACGACTTGCGAAGGGAAAATTCCGGCTATGTCATTTTTAATTTTTGCGGATTTTTCCGAGAGACGAGGCATGTTGGACCAACGAGAGGGCGACACTTGGCACCCTCTCATTGGCGGAAGTTTGGGGCGGTAAAGTGGCCGATTTGGGGGCTTTAGTTGGTAGGATATTTGTGAGGGTTTTAAGGAGTAGGGGCTAGGGGGCACTTGGGCACATCTTGGCCCTCCACTTGCCCCCCACTTGGCTAGATCTTGACCCTTGGTCTTCCTGTAAATACCACCTTGAAGACTTCTTCATCCATCCAAAACTTTCCTAAGTCTTGAGAGCTCTTCCCCTTTGTGTAGTGTCTCGCCCTAGCCTCCCTTCCCCTTGGTGAGGCCCTTGGCCGAGAGCCCTCCCTCGCCGAGTACCCCTCCCAGCTGGGTTGGCCGAGGGGTATACACCACCCCTTGTGGTGTTGTCTCGTATAAATACCCCCCCTCTTGGTAGAAATACTCTCCAAAGTATTGTTACTATACCAAAAATACCTTAGCCGTATACCTTGTAGTATTACAAGGTTACACTTACGAAAAGCCCAAAAATACTATTATACTTCCCTTCAGTCACTAAACGAAACCCTAAGGAAATCTTCATACTTGGTTGAAGTATTAAGTAGAAGTTGCGTAGAACTTCTAAGGGTTGTTCGGAGCGGGTTGGAGCACCCGGAGGAGGAGCTAAACGTTGCTCAGGATCGACATTTAAACTTGGATAATTTTGGGCTTACCGAGGTAAATAACCCTAACCTTCTATTGAAATTGGAAATCTCATACTGTAGTTGTATAAATGAATATAAGATTCATAGAAGAGATTTGAACTGTAATAGTAGGATATTACAGAAAAGACTTGAACCAAATCACAAAAGAATAATCTACGAGTAGTCTAGTCATTGGTAGACTAATGTAACCTTTATAGGTTGAATGTCGCGAGTAGCGATTCTACTCGGAGGGTGGAAAAGGCTAGCCTGACTACGATTTGGAGCGCTTTGCTAATAGTCGATAATCGTCGCGAGGTATGTGATTCTTTCTATCCTCTCGAGCATGATATTTTAAAGAATATATATATAGTACGGTAGACGACGTGTGTTAAGCGAATAATAATTACGGCAATGTCTTGACTTAAGCCCGAATAATAATTACGCAATGTCTTGGACTTAAGCCCGAATAATAATTACGCAATGTCTTTTGACTTAAGCCCGAATAATCTTGAAGTATTTGAAAGAATCTTGAATCATTTTTAATGTAAGAGTAATACTTGGTTTTAAAGCTTAAGAGTTATACTAGCTTTATGGGAAGTTAGGTATAACGGCTTAAGAGAGATAAAAAGAATGATTTATTGATTTAAGATAAGAGACTTGACTTAATTGAATTTTGTTAAAAGTGTGAAACCTCATTCGTGAGTAATGAGTACTTGGTTTTTAAAAGGAATAATGTTTCATCGATTTGAAATCGAATAAGTATCGAACAAACCACAAGCGCTAATAAAGGGAAATGTTTTGACTAATAAAGTATTATTAAAACCAGTAGAAACTTCCATCCGCATAGAAGCCAAGATGAGACAAAATGATATTACATTTCCTAGATCATGGTCACGTAATAAGATTGTTATGAACAAGAATAACCTACTCACACATAAGGTATATGTTTCTCAAATTGTTTTAAAGGATTAAAACTATGAACTACTAAACCTTTCAAAATGAGAAACTTGAGTAATTGAAATTAGGCAAACTTGAACGCTTGGAAAAGAATGTTGTTACTTGATTTTACAAAGAGAAGTGTTTTGATTTACTTCAAAAGATAATCACTCATTTTTATATACTACGAGTATTGTGTGACTATTTGTGAAAGAACAGATCTCTTAAAGAGTTAATGAATGAAGTACTTTGGGGATAAAAACTCGATCTTATTAATCATATAGTAGAAAGTACCTTGTGTGAATAACTTGATTGTGTTGGTTTGTGATAGCCTTGTAATACTTTCTTGTTGATTTGATAAGTAAACATGCTAGGATGCTACGTGTGTTATTATCTTGTGATGTTTGTGTAAAGGGGTTTTCCCTCGATTGCGCTTAAGTTGTTTAACTATCAGCCGTTATGTTGGTATTGTACCACTCACCTTGACATCATCCCGAGGTTGTCGCCTCACGCAGGGTAGACTCAGGCGGGTCTGTGTGACCTATGATTCGAGAATACCTCATGCGGGTCCCGGGGGCCTATGCGGAGCTACGAGAGCTCCAGGTTAGTGTGCGGCCTTTATGGTTGTCACGAACCGACCTCGGGCCCGTGACTGGTGCCTTACCCCGGGCACCCTAGTGATATAACATCAGAGAAAATCAGCGGAAATAAAAACTTAAACAGGAGACAAGATACATCATAAGAAAATAGGCCAACCCAAACGGTCGCCTTCATGTATATATACATAACCGAACAGTTACAATCCTTTATGTTATACCCCGTATTTCCAGAGTATGTACGTAAGGGCGTACGTATATAAATTTGAGCCTTAAGATTAGGCAAGGTTCAAAATTTGGGCACAAGTGCCAAGAGGAGTCGTTTTTCGACGAAACGTTTTACTAAACTTGCGAAGGGAAAATTCCGGCTATGTCTTTTTTAATTTTTGCGGATTTTTCCGAGAGACTAAACATTTTGGACCAACGGGAGGGTGACATGTGTCACCCTCACATTGGATGAGAGTGGGACGGCAAAAGGGACGAAATGGGCCACTTTAGTTGGTAGGATATTTTGTGCAAGTTGTTGTGGTAGATGGATAAGGTGCACTTGGCTTAAATCTAGCCCTACACTTGCCTTACACTTGGATGACTCTTGGCCATTGGTTGGCCTTTGCTTGACCTATAAATACCCCCCATAGTTGAAGACTTTCTTCATCCAAACTTGAGCAATCTTTCTAAGTCTCACACTACTCCTCCTCTCGAGTTCGGCCCACCACTCCTCCCCTTTGTTGAGTCCTTTTGGCCGAGAGAAATACCCTCCCCCTTTGTGGTGTCTAGCCGTGGGGTACCCCCCCCCTAGCCTAGTTGTTTTCGTATAATACCCCCCCTTTGTGGTATAGAAATACTCTCCAAGTATTGTTATAATGCCCAAATACTTTAGCCCAAATACCGTGTAGTACTTTCCAAAGTTACCTCTATCAGAGTCCGGAAATACTATTATACTTCCTTTAGACACTAAACGAAACCCTAAGGAAATCTTCATTGATAGTTGAAGTATTTGAGTAGAAGTTGGTTAGAACTTCTAAGGGTTGGTTGGAGCGGGTTGGAGCGCCCGGAGTAGGAGCTAAACCTTGCCAGATCGACATTTATACTTGGATAATTTTGGGCTTATCGAGGTAAACACTCTTGACCTTCTATTGTAATTGGAAATTACATGTGTAGAATAAATAGTTGAAGTATACTATATATAATCGAACTTAATTGTGCGGCAAATGTCTTTTGACTTAAGCCGAATTTAAAGAAGAGAATCGAATCAGTAATTACATAGACTGCTTTTCTGAGACTTGTGTAGCACATCGTGAAGTAGAATTGTACACGCCCGGTTAGACGTAAACCCCCTGGTTGGCTTGCAGGCCTCGATAGAGGAGAGATTTACTGTTGCATGGGGAGGTGTCAATTTTCCGTAGAATGTACTACATTGAGATCTAGATGTTAATAGCGCCAGTGGCCTCTATAGGTTGAAGTACTACGTGGCGTGAGCCGCTGGCTTAAGGTGTAGCCAACGGTTTGAGGTACTTGGAGCGCTTTGCTATTAGTCGATAATCGTCACGAGGTATGTGAACCTCTTCCTATCTTTTCTAGCATGATATGTGTATAACTATGTAAGACGGACGCATACGTGTTAAATGTATTTGATTGGTTTAAAACATAAAGTGTTATAACGCTTTATGGGAAGTTAGTTATAATGACTTTATGTAAGTAAGAAATGCTTTGTGGCTTTTAAAAGATAAGCGATTTGACTTATAACCGACTTGATGTGTGATAATAAGAATCTTGAAGTATTTCAAAAGAATTGGGAACCTTTTGAAAAGAAGAGTAATACTTGGTTTTGAAAACATAAGAGTTATACTAGCTTTATGGGAAGTTAGGTATAACGTCTTAAGAATGGTAAAAGAAATGGTTTATCGATTTTTAGAAGTTAAGAGACTTGATCTTAAAAGATAAGAGACTTGACTTAATTGTATTGATATGAAGTTTGTTAACAATGTGAAACCTCATTCGTGAGTAATGGGTACTTGGTTTTAAAAGGAATAATGTTTTATCGATTTGAAATCGAATGAGTATCGACAAACCACGCGGCGTTAATAAAGGAATATGTAATGAATAATGAAGTATTATTAAAACCGTAGAAACCCCCATCCGCATAGAAACTAAGATGAGACAAAATGATATTACATTTCCTAGATCATGGCCGCTTAATAAGATTGATTATGAATAAGGATAACCTACACTCATATAAGGCATATGTTACTCAAAATGTTTTAAAAGAGATTAAGACATTGAACTATGAAACTTTTCTAAAATAAAGAGCCTTGAGCAATTGAAATTAGGCAACCGAACCTTAGGGAAAAGAATGTGGTTGAAAAGGAAAGTGTTTTGGTTTACCTATAAATGAGTCACTCTATTTTATACTACGGTATCGTGACTTTATAAAAGGAATGGATCTCTTTAAAAGGAATTTAACGACGTAGTACTTTAGGTTAACACCGGATTTTGACTTAAAATGAAAGTACTTTGAGTTGTGTAACTTGCCTATGCTTGTTGTTGTGTAACTTGCCTATGCTTGTTGTTGTGTAACTTGTCTATGCTTGTTGGGTAACTTACCTATGCTTATCGAGATAGTCTTTGTTGTGCAAGAATTGTGTTTCTATTCTACCGCGTCTCGATGGAGGTCGGTTGACTTATTGAGAACTTACTTGACGCGTCGGCGGTGACGGAAGATTCCACGCACGCTTCCATTATTATTATTACATGGGCGTGTACACGACGATGTGGACATGTGACCATTATGGTGAAATCGTGACTTACGGTTGTGATCGAATGCGTGACTCGCTTATTTGCTCGCCGCCACGCGACGGCGGTGGATCCGGTATAGGTTATCGCACCGCCACGGTCGCCTTCGCGCGAAGTATCGTGACTTACGGTTGTGATCGGTGCCCGCCGATTCACTTGCCCCGCCGCCACGACGCAGTGGATCTGGAGGCTAGTGTATTTGCACGGTGTCGCCTTCGCGAGTCAAGATTTGGATGGAGCTTCGTGACTTACGGTTGTGATCCGCGCGTAGTCGATTCACTTGCCCCGCCGCACGCGTGGCGCAGTGCGAGGCTATCGCACTTGCCACGCGGTCGCCTTCATGATACGGTTGTGCGATTATCGTACGGCCGATCCGTAGTTATACTTGCCTCACGGTTTTATTGACACGGTAGGACTCGTGTTCACATATACTCCTTGCCGTTGTTATATCATGCATCGGCATGAGGAAAGAATCACCGCACGAGTGATGATTTGGAGGCGTGAGTCCCCGACTTGATATGATCGTTTATATGTGCATCGTAGTTTGGTTATCATACATGTCTCCGCTTTATATAGATCGCTATGATTTCATTTACGATTTACGCTTCACATACTTGGTACTGTTATCGACCTCCTTCGTGCGCCGCTCATGCCGCAGTGAGGTACATCGGCCGATCCTCGCTTTAGGATCACCTTTCAACAGATTGAAGCTCCGTTCCTTCGAGGCTTATCTTTGGTATGTTACCGAGTGCATTGGTCCTTGTACATTCGTGGTATGGCCCCGTCCGTCATAGTTGTTGTATAAATCTTAGAGTGCAGTAATCGCAAGTGCTGTTGTCGGGGATTGTAAGTTAAAAGGTCGTTATATATATAATGCCGAAAGGCAACCGCTTTGGTTGGCCTATTTTATTTCATCTTGATTTATATCTATTTATATGTTTAAGTTTTCATTTCACGTTTTTCTCTCGATGTTGTATCACTAGGGTGCAGGGTAAGGCACGATCCACGCCCGGTTCGGGTCGTGACACTTTACAACCCCGCCACAACGATTGCTGCACTCTAAGAATGTAATAACAACTATGACGACAGTCCCCGCCATACCCCGAATGTACAAGAACCTACAACTCGTGGAAACATACTAAAAGATAAGCCTCCGAGAAACGGAGCTTCCCAATATCTCAATCAGGATCCTATGAGCGAGAATCCACAACCGATGTACCTCTACCGCGAGATGAACGCACTTCAAGGAGGTCGAGACAACGTACAAGTATGTGAAATCAAAATATCAATGAAATCACATTTCATCATTTTATAAAACCATTTCAAATAAGTAAACAAGCAGTTAGGTCAAGTAAGGACGCATATCCCGAATAATCACTCACATAACTATGGGTCTCACGCCCATAATATCACTCGTGCAGTGGACTCATTCTCATCGGCAGATACATGATGTAAAACAACATCCATATGTGAACTCGAACACTAGATCACACTGCGTCATCAAACCGATCGGGCCAAGTAGAATCGCCTATACCGGGCCTAAAAGCTAGTCATAAAACTTCACGCAAGGTACGGAAGCTAATTACGGATCCAAAAGCTAGCCACGCAATCGTCCGAGGCAAGTACCAAAGCTAACGCATTCTAGCCAACCGCTCTCACGAGATATGACCGGCAAGTATCTCGTTATCTACCAAAGACGGCCGATACACGAGATGACCAGACAAGTATCTAAAGTGCTCAGAACCACATGTACAAATCAAGCCCGTGATTGTTCGTCACCGCGCAAGCTTCATGGATTAGCGGTCCGTGGACTAACAACTGAACCTCACAATGACCGCATGCCCCAAGATCTCACTCGGAAGTCATGGCCATGAAACCATCCACCGACGACGCGTGCGGAACATCCATCGCGTACAAGATGTCCAAAGGAAATAAATCGGATAGCCGCCCTCCTGCAGAGTCACGCAGCATGCAAAACAACCATACCAATACTCAAGTGGACGCATACCGTGGACCACCCAACGTCGGTATGTCCAATCAATCAATCGATAGCCTCCTGCAGAGTCACAAGAAGATATCAACAAAACACTTGCACATCAAAGACTATCACAACAAGCATAGGCAAGTTCAACATACATTTATTCTTTCAAAAAGACCTCTTTTTACGTAAAAGCCACATGATACTAATACTCGTAGTATATAAAGAAAACACGTTTTACTTTTAACACCAAATTACTTCACCTTCGTAAAAATCTTTACAAGGCTTTTAAAATCAAGTACTCTATACTTTTTAAACCAAGTGTCTTTCTTTTAGAACAACATCAAGTATACTCTTTTAAAACCCAATTAACTTACTATTTTCAAAACAAGTAACCTATACTTAAATCAAGTTACTTCTCCTTTTCCGAAAACAAGTCGTTATAAGTCAAGTCTCTTATCTTTCAAGATTAAGTCTCTTAACTTTCAAAATCAAATCTTTCTTTTATTTTCATAAGGTCGTTATAACTAACTTCCCATAAAGCCATTATAACACCTTATGTTTAAAACAAACAAAACTCATTTCACATACGTACGTCTACCGTACTATATAGTTCACAACAATCATGCTCAAGAGTATAGGAAGAATCACATACCTTTTTAGCTTAAACCACAAGCCAAGTCAAGTATGCCGCGCGTAGAAGATCCACCTATAAAGGCCACAATATATCTATCAATCTCTAGTTCTCTTCGTAGAATATTCTAAATACAACTTCCTTATTCTACAGAAAATTGGCAAAGACTCTCCCCGCTATCACATAAATCACCTCCCCTATCGGGCCCGCTACCACGCCAACAACTCCTGAGGGATTATCGCCTAACCTGACGTGTTCAATTCGCCACAAAATACAAATATCATCAGTAAATACAATTTCATGTAAATACATTTCAATTCTTTTACCAATATTCATTCTATATATAGTATACTCAACTATACATTACTAAAATATGTAATATCCAATTACAATAGGGGGACAAGATTATTTACCTTGATAAGCCCAAAATTATCCAAGTTTATAAGTCGATCCTGAGCAACGTTTAGCTCCAATTCCTTACGCTCCAACCCGCTCCAAGCGACCCTTAGAAGTTTCCAAACAACTTCTCTAAATACTTCAACCAAGCTAGGCAGATTTTTCTAGGGTTTCGCTTTACGGCTATTGGGATAAAGTAGTATTTCCGGGCTCCTAGTATTGAAATAACTTGGGATACTACTAGGGATACTAGGCCAAGGTATTTGGGATTATACAATAATACTCCAAGTATTTTTCTACACAAGTGGGGAGAGGTGGACGAAAAGCATACAAAGGGAGGGAAATATTTGCCTTGGAAAGTATTCAAGTGGATGAATATAATGTCTTCAAGCTAAGGGGTATTTATAGAAGAGTCAAGGGCCAAGATCAATATAAGTGTATGGTCAAGATTGGGCCATGTGTGTGGGTCCCACCACACCACATGGCCAAACGAACTATGCAGTGTTAGGCCAATCGGCGAGGGACAAGTGCCTAGCCACTGTCCACCAATTTCCGCCAAGTGTGCCAATGGGGGTGACACGTGTCGCCCCGATTCGTCCAAAATATTTCGTCTTCCGAAAATATCCAAAATACCGGAAATCTCAAAAACAAAGCGGACCCCACAAAACCGTAAATTTCTCCCGTGGGCCCCACGTGACCATTTCCGAAAATAAAATCCAATAATTCTAATATAATCCAAGAAGTCCAAATACCAAATCTGGGAATCCAATTCCCAATAACGAACCTTTTTCTTCACAAAAACCGGAAACTTTTCCGTCGAAAAAATCACATCTTCCTTTCTTTCCAAAATTTCTGTCGTAACCTCGTACGTACATCCTCACATATATACCCTGGAACTACGGGGTATAACATTCTTCCCCCCTTAGAAACATTCGTCCCGAATGTTCCTTCTAAGTCTCCAAACAAACGTGTGCCGGTATAGTCTTCACTACTATACTTACGAAACCAAAACATGACATCAATGGCCATAGTATAACATACAAATCCACGCCAACGAGGAATCACCTCTAACATCACAAAAAGCTCACACCCAAGGTCTAAAGGATACTCCCTTCGCATCTTCACTTCCCAAAAGAAATGATCACTTCCGTTCTCATAACACATTGTTCGCTCCTCTTCTTACTCGTCGTACCTTTCTCGTACACCCGAACTCTTTTTATTACACGCACACACTTCCATTGCTTGATTCCAAAACCTTGGAGTCACTACCTCCAAACTCGGTCATCTACTAACCTCAAATTCCCTCAAGGCCATTCCCGGCCTTCACGATCCGATTCTGGTCGAACACATCCACTAACTCATACAATGGTTATCTAAACTTGGGCCTAGCACCCTCGTGACCCTATCACACAGCGGGACCACCACAAATCGACCCCACCTTATTCCGGGCTGCGGGTTGACCCGCCATCTGGCCTCAACCCGACCCATTTCGCGCCAATTCTTGTTCCCCGATCCGGAACAATCTCACTAAACAAGTCAATAAAACCTAGTGGTCTTCTTAGCTCAACTACCCTCTTATAATTCACACCCCTCAGGGACTTATCACGCAATTATACCCCACGTATACTATGCACTCCAACAAAGGTCAAATCGCAAACAAAATCTTTTACCCAAGACGACCTCGCCTCCTAGGGTCTCCACGTATAATATTCTAGGGCTCACAATCTCTATGTACCCAACTTCCCCTTACTAACCGGGCCTCTAAATCACAATTAACATAATACTTAGCACAGCATCACATCATCAAAGCATACTAGTCTCTAGAGTGTAAAGGATATACCTGAAATCAAATAGGCGGTTCCAAGGACCGCTAGAACTGGGAGCTTCCACCACGACCCATGCCCTGGCCCGCCGGTGTATGAACACCCTGCCTAGCCATCGAAGGTGAAGAACCCGCAATGATCCCGGCGCCGAGTCTCAACATCCGCGCTACCTGGTGGACAAATCTTCGCTAAATGGCCCCGCCGCCGCATGTAAAACAAACTCTCGAATCCGCGACACTTCGCACGGGTTTTACCACACCGCCACACCGAGGTTGGGTGGCTTATCCGCCAACACTCCCGCTTCCTCAAAATGAACCACAGAGCCACGACCGCTCTCAAGACTGTAGAGGACCACTATGTACTGGCGGAGGTGCATAAATAGTTTGCTGCTGCGTCGGTCCGCTTTGAAAGTTGCGAAGGACCCTGCCGCCCCGCATTCTTCTCGCTGGTATTGTCAATCCGTCGGTCTCCGTGCTCACACCCAGTGCACGAGCTGCATGCGGCAATGTCCATGCGGTGAAGTGATACACCAACAAGACTCGCCAAGTAGTCATCAAGCCTCGTGACGTAGCGGTGCACTCGTCCTCCATATTAGCCACTAACGCAGGACATATCGAGCCAACGAGTCGAACTCTACGTTGTACTCAACCGCGCGCCCTCTCGCCTCAAAGATCGTAAACTGCCGGCCCGCCTCTCATCTCGCGGAGGCAAGAAATGGGCGAAATGCCTCCGAGAACTTCGCCCCAAACAGTGGAGGCGCATGCTCCCGGACGGCTCGCGAATCAAACCCGATCGCGGTATCACGCAGCCGATGCGAACTGAAGATCACAGACTCGATCTCCGAAGCCTTGATCACACGCATGATCCTCTGTAGCTGACGGATGAACTCCTGCGGATCATCCTCAGGCCTCGACCCATAGAACTCTGGCGGGCTACAACTCAGAAAATCCGTAGCCTCAAACTATCCGATGCAGGGTGAACTACGGGGCTCTGGAATCGAATCGCTGCGATCCACTATCTCATGTCCGCCGCGATCTGGCTAGAATCGGGCCATCTCCTTGTAACCCATCTCCTGCTCCGGCCGTGGACCGAGGCTCGGTACGTGGTCTCTGCAGCCACCGCCGCGACTCTAAACTCGCTGGGTGGGGCGTCACAAAACTCGCCGTCAAGCACTATCTCGAGTAATGGCCGGCTCGCGCTCGTACTCTCTGTATCCTACTAGCAGCTCCTCACGCTTTACCCTTCTAGGCTGCTGCCTTTACGTGAGGCATAAGCGCGTAAAAATACGTCAAGGAGTCCAACTTACAACACACTCTAAGGCACGATCTCGAATGAGAAGAATGAAACCAATCCTAAATGTCCTGCAACCTCACGATTATAGATGTGGTGCACAACACCGATAATCAAGACTCTACTAGACACGGTTTGTAGACACCTTCCGAGGATTAATCGCTTCGATACCACTTTTGTCACGACCCACTCGCCCGTGGTCGTGCCTACCGGGCACCCTAGTGATATAACATCGTGAGAAAATCAGCGGAAATAAAACTTAAGCAGAGACAAGATACATCATAAGAAAATAGGCCAACCCAAACGGCCGCCTTGTATATATACATAACCGAACAAGCATAATCCTTTACAACCCCGCCTACAACGATGCATGCACTTAAGAATGTAATAACAACTATGACGACAGGGCCCCGCCATACCACGAATGTACAAGAACCTACAACTCGTGGAAACATGCTAAAAGATAAGCCTCGGAGAAACGGAGCTTCCCAATATCTTGAATGTGATCCTATGAGCGAGAATCCACAACCGATGTACCTCTACCGCGAGATGAACGCAGCCAAGCGAGGTCGATAACGGTACAAGTATGAAATCAAAATATCAGAATGAAATCACATTTCATCATTTTATAAAACCATTTGAAATAAGTAAACAGTTAGGTCGGCAAGGGACGATATCCCGAATAATCACTCACATAACTATGGGTCTCACGCCATAATATCACTCATGCCGTGGACTCATTCTCATCGCGGTGACATGATGTAAAACAACATCCATATGTGAACACGAACACTAGATCCTGCGTCGTATCAAACCGACGCCAAGTAGAATCGCCTATACGATTCCAAAAGCTAGTCATAAAACTTCACGGCAAGGTGCGGAAGCTAATTACGAGATCCAAAAGCTAGCCACGCAATCGCCGAGGCAAGTACCAAAGCTAACGCACTAGCCAACCGCCTCACGAGATATGACCGAGGCAAGTATCTCGTTATCTACCACGGCCGATACACGAGATGACCAGACAAGTATCTAAAGTGTGATCAGAACCACATGTACAAATCAAGCCCGTGATTGTTCGTCACCGCGCAAGCTTCATGGATTAGCGTCCATGGACTAACAACTGAACCTCACAATGACCGCATGCCCAAGATCTCACCTCGGAAGTCATGGCCATGAAACCATCCTACGGACGCATGCGTGGAACATCCATCGCGTCGGCATGTCCAAAGGAAATAAATCGATAGCCGCCTCCTGCAGTCACGCGCAGTAAACAACCATAATACTCGTGGACGATACCGTGGACCACCCAACGCCGATATGTCCAATCAATCAATCGGATAGCCGCCTCCCGCAGAGTCACGACAAAGATATCAACAAAACACTTGCACATCAAAGACTATCACAACAAGCATAGGCAAGTTCAACATACATTTATTCTTTCAAAAAGACCTCTTTTTACGTAAAAGCCACATGATACTAATACTCGTAGTATATAAAGAAAACACGTTTTACTTTTAACACCAAATTACTTCACCTTCGTAAAAATCTTTACAAGGCTTTTAAAATCAAGTACTCTATACTTTTTAAACCAAGTGTCTTTCTTTTAGAACAACATCAAGTATACTCTTTTAAAACCCAATTAACTTACTCTTTTCAAAACAAGTAACCTATACTTAAATCAAGTTACTTCTCCTTTTCCGAAAACAAGTCGTTATAAGTTGTTATACCCCGTATTTCCAGAGTATGTACGTAAGGGAATACGTACAAAAGTTTAGCCTTAAAAGTTAGGCTTGGACGAAAATAATTGGGCACAACTCACTTAAAGAATCGTTTTCCGACAAAACGTTTTACACAACTCGCGTAGGATAAATTCCGGCTATGTCATTTCTAATTTTTGCGGATTTTTCCGAGAGACGAAACACTTTGGACCAACGAGAGGGCGACACTTGTCACCCTCTCATTGGTGGACTTGTGGCGGAAATGGACCGAATTGGATAGCCAATTTTGTCAAGTAGTTGGTAGGATATTTTGTGTGCAAGTTGGCTAGGTACACTTGCCCAAATCTTGACCTTACACTTGCCTAGCACTTGGCTAAATCTTGGCCATTGGTTGGCCATGTCTTGACCTATAAATACCCCATTAAGATGAAGAGTTCTTCATCCACAAATTCCTTTCCAAGTCTTGAAAATCCTTCCCTCCCTTATAGCCTTTTCGTCCAACACACCCCCTTTGAGTGAGCTTGGCCGAGGCTACCCCTCCCCCGAGCCTAGCCGAAATCTACCCCCCCTCCCTTGGTAGAAAAGTTGCCTTCTAGTATTGTTATAATGCCCAAAATACCCTAGCCCAAATCCCTTAGTCCTTAGTAGAAGTTGTGAAGAACTTCTAAGGTTTTCTTGGAGCTCTGAGCGCATAACTTAGAGCTAAACCTTGCTCAGGCGCGACTTTTATCTAGGATATTATTGGGCTTACCGAGGTAAATAAACTTGTCCTTCTTTTGTAATTAGAGAATACATACTGTAGAAGTATAGAAATAAGTATAAATACTTAGAAGGATATTAAAGAATAGAATTGAACTGTTATCACAGTAGAAGGGTTTAAAAGAAGAATAATCAAACTATACTTACATAGAATTTGTTTTCCATGAGACTTATATAACTCATGGGTAGGAAGTGCCCGACTTTCCATAGAATTGTGAACCCTCTGTTTGGAATGACCTTGAGTAGTCTAGACTTTGATAGATGTCTGTGACTATTATAGGTGATTCTCTGCGACATATATTCAACTTGGCAGGAGGTTTTCGCCGAGAAGGTATGTGATTCTTCCTAAAGCATGATATTTTAAAATATATATAGTACGGTAGACGTACATGTGCTAACTGAATAATACTTACGGCAATGTCTTTTGACTTAAGCCTGAATAATACTTACGGCAATGTCTCGCGACTTAAGCCTGAATAATAAGGATCTGAAAGCATTTCAAAAGAATACTGAATCATTTTTTTAACAGAAGAGAACTAATTGGTTTTTAAAACAGAAGCTTAAGAGTTATACTAGCTTTATGGGAAGTTAGGTATAACCACTTAAGACTGATAAAAGAAACAGTTTACCTATGTGTTTATAACAGACTTATATTGATTTGTGAAAAGAATAAATAAGATGGTTTGATAAGTAGATATGATATGATGCTATGTGTGTTAGTGTCTTGTAACGTTTGTGTAAGAGAGTATTCTTGTTGTGCTTATGTTGTTTAACGATAAGCTGTTAGGTTAGTGTAATATCACTCACCTCTTGACATATTCACGGGGTTGCGCCTCCGTCTGGTAGACTCGATGCAGGACCATGATTCGAGAATACCTCATGCGGTCCAGGGACCTATGCGGAGCTACGGGAGTTCCGTTAGTGTGCGGGTTATACCTCATGCGGTCTATGTGGCCATGCGGACTACGAGTCCAGGGCGATGCCGGGAGTAGCTACCCGATGCGGGTTTATGTACTATGCGGGCTATGTAGTGGCCCATGCGGACTACGGAGTCCGTGATTAGGCTTGCATGGTGATACTACGGGCAATTGCCTGCCGATCATTCGCAGCCTAGAAAAGACCCGTTCGATTTACCTATTGTTGCTCTTGTTTATGATGTGGCACTATGCGGTTACTCGTTGTTTCATACATATATGTAAACTGATTTTAAAAATGATATGTTTTCATTTAAGTACTTTCTGATTCGCATACTTAGTACTGTTAGATCGACCTCCTTCGGCCGCGTTCATGCCGAGTAAGGCAAGCAGTGCTAGATCCACATCCTAGGATCTCTTTGCATTGGTGTCGAGCTCCAACTTCTCGGAGGCTCTACTTTTGGTATGATCTCCAGTATTGTAGATAGTTTGTACATTCGTGGTATGGCGGCCCGTCCCGCCATAGTTGTTTACTTCCTAGGTGCGTAGTCCTATGCAGTTGGGATGTAATCAAAACTATGTTGTATATATATATCGCCAAAGGCAAGCTTTTCAGATAAAGCGTGTCTCATTTTACAACTGTTTCATGTCTTGTTTTATATTTCCGCTGATTTTCTCTGATGTATGACTGCTTGGGTGCCCGGGTAAGGCACCAGTCACGGGCCCCGGAACGGGTCGTGACATAAGTCAAGTCTCTTATCTTTCAAGATTAAGTCTCTTAACTTTCAAAATCAAATCTTTCTTTTATTTTCATAAGGTCGTTATAACTAACTTCCCATAAAGCCATTATAACACATTATGTTTAAAACAAACAAAACTCATTTCACATAATGCACGTCTACAGTACTATATAGTTCACAACAATCATGCTCAAGAGTATAGGAAGAATCACATACCTTTTAGCTTAAACCACAAGCCAAGTCAAGTATGCCGCTGAAGATCCACCTATAAAGGCCCTGATATATCTATCAATCTCTAGTTCTCTTCGTAGAATATTCTAAATACAACTTCCTTATTCTGAGAAAATTCAAAGACTCTCCCCGCTATCACATAAATCACCTCCTATCGGGCCCGCTACTGTGCCAACAACTCAGGGGATTATCGCCTAACCGGACGTGTTCAGTCTCACAAAATACAACGATCAGAATACAAAATTTCATGTAAATACAGTTCAATTCTTTTACCAATATTCATTCTATATATAGTATACTCAACTATACATTACTAAAATATGTAATATCCAATTACAATAGGGGGACAAGATTATTTACCTTGATAAGCCCAAAATTATCCAAGTTTATAAGTCGATCCTGAGCAACGTTTAGCTCGATTCATTACGCTCCAACCCGCTCAGCGACTTAGAAGTTTCCAAACAACTTCTCTAAATACTTCAACCAAGCTAGGAAGATTTTTCTGGTTTCGCTACTGGCTATTGGGATAAAGTAGTATTTAGCTCTAGTATTGAAATAACTTGGATACTACTAGGGATACTAGGCCAAGGTATTTGGGATTATACAATAATACTCCAAGTATTTTCTACACAAGTGGGGAGAGGTGAAAAGCATAAGGAGGGAAATATTTGCCTTGGAAAGTATTCAAGTGGATGAATATAATGTCTTCAAGCTAAGGGGTATTTATAGAAGAGTCGAGGCAAGATCAATATAAGTGTATGGTCAAGATTGGGCCATGTGTGTGTGGTCCCACCACACCACATGGCCAAACGAAACTATGCGAGTGTTAGGCGAATGCCGAGGACAAGATGCTGGCCAGCTTTGTCCACCAAGTGTGCCGACAGGGGTGACACGTGTCGCCCGATTCGTCAAAATATTTCGTCTTAGAAAATATCCAAAATACGGAAATCTCAAAACAAGCTGCCACAAACCGTAAATTTCTCCGTGGGCCCCACGTGACCATTTCCAAAATAAAATCCAATAATTCTAATATAATCCAAGAAGTCCAAATACCAACACGGGAATCCAATTCCCAATAACGAACCTTTTTCTTCACAAAACCTAAACTTTTCCGAAAAAATCACATCTTCCTTTCTTTCCAAAATTTACGCCGTAACCTCGCATGCGTACATCCTCACATATATACCGAACTACGGGGTATAACAATGGTCATGCGGCCATGCGGGCTACGGATCGCGAAGTCTGTGAGATGCGGAGTAGCTACCGATGCGGAATACCTACGGGCGTTCGAGTGGCCTTCGCGAGTGCGGAAGTTCGGGGCTAGACGCACATTAGATATCGCGCGAGTGGCGGCTTTGATCATGTGATGCAGACAGATCTCATAATACGATTTATGACCTTGTTTGTCTTGTAGGTTTTAGTAATCGGCTATGCGCTTCGCATTTACCCGTGACGGTTTATGATAACACAGTGGGACACGTGTTCATGTATTCCTTGGTGCTTTTATATCATAGATCGCCGTGAGGAAGGTATTCCACGCATGATTGATGTTGTGGGCGTGAGACCCGTTGTTATATTTGAATGATGACTTTGAGGCGTGAGTCCTGACTTGCATGGCCTTATTTATTGTGAGCGTAGTTTGATTATCATACATGTCTCCCGCTTTATATAGACTACTATGATTTCATTTACGATTTTCGCCATACTTGAGTACATTGCCAGACCTCCTTCGGGGCGCTCATGCCGCAGTTGAGGTCACCGCCGATCCTAGCTCTCGTGGTCACGTCAGCGTTTGGGAAGCTCCGTTTCTCGGAGCTTATCGATGGTATAGTCCCTTGTCGTTGTAGGTGCATTGAGGTATGGCGGGGCCTGTCCCGCCATTGTTGTCATATCTCTTAAGTGCAGTGCAAATACTGTTGTAGGCAGTTGTAATGGGATATAAATTCGTATTTAAGTTTTATATATTATGCCGAAAGGCAATTTTCTCATTATTATTTCATACTTCATGTTATTTCATGTTATTGTTTTATATTAGATTACTCACGATGTTGTATCACTAGGTGCGGTAAGGCACGATCACGGGCCGGGTTCGGTCGTGACACAACCGTGCGGTTTTACTATCACGCCCATAACAACATAATAAGTAAAAGAAGGATTACGCGCCCAACCGAACGGTTTACTATCACGCCTTCATAACAATAATTAAAAAGGATCACACGCCCAAGCTAACGCGATTGAACAATCTTCCCCAATGTAAATGTAAATACTCAAAGTAAATCTGATCCAAAGTAAATACAGTCCTTAATTTGGGGTCCTTGGCCAACTTTGTCCATTTTACTTATCCAATTACTTCATTAGTCATCCAACTTATATTCCATCTTAATATAAGTTATAGTTACTTTGTTAATTACTTCTTCACAAGTAAGATACATTTTTACCATTTTAATGGCAAACGACCAATCCTTTCTTTTAACAAGTTAACAAGATCCAACTCTTCCAAACTTTACTCCATATATTATTTACTCCATATACTTATAATATATGTATAATGACCAAATCACAAAGAGGTTAAGATTTACTACCTCAAATAGCCCAAAATCTATCCAAGAACTTAATGTCGTTCCAAGCAAGTCTTAGCTCCAATATTTATGTTACAAACCACCACAAATCACCTAAGAAGCTCCTCACCATCATCTTCAAAACCAACTCAAACAAGTGAAGACACTTAGGTTTTCCTCCAAGAGCTCTCGCCAAGGTGGTTTTGTGCTACGGATGTGAAATCTTTTCTATCTTTTGGTTAAGAGTCTTCCTAATACACTGGAAGAACACTTAGAGTTTAGGAATTATTGGACAATGTTTGGTTAGGAAGGGAGGAGATCGACGAGCTAGGGAGAGAAGGAGGGTGAGAAATATTTTCAAGCCTTGAATTATCTAAGTGTGCAAGATTTCATCAACTAAGGGTGCATATATAGGACAACCAATGGCTAGGATGAAGGCAAGTGTGGTTGAGATTGGGGACAAGTGTGGGTGGGACCCACAAGCCACTGTCCACAAAATATCTTGCAAGACTTGGCCACTTGTCGCCACTTTACACAATTTCGACAAGGCCACCTAGGGGTGACACGTGTCGCCTCCTACTCGTCCAAAATATTTCATCTTAGAAATATCCATAAAGGCCAAAATCTCGAAAACAAAGTGGGCCTTAAAACAGTAAATTCTTCCGTGGGCCCACGTGACCAATTCGAAATAAAATTCCATAATTCTCTAATATTCCACGAAGTCCAAATACCAAATGGGAATTCAATTCCCATTAACGAACCTTTTCCTTCACAAAACCTTAAACTTTTCCGAAAAATCACATCTTTCTTTCTTTCCAATATTAATGTCGTATTCTCGCACGACGCCCTTACATACATACCGAACTACGGGGTGTAACAACTCTGGCGGCGCCGCAGAACTCCTCGAATGGCACCACCGTGATGATTGGGCTGTGCCTCGTAACCTCTCAGTACTCAGCCTCGCGCCGCTTCATCGCGCCTCGGGCGGGTTGCCTTACGTAGAGGCATAGCGGTAAGTGAAAGAAATACGTTAGGGGTCCAACTTATAACACGCCTAAGCACGATCTCGAGTGAGAAGAATGGAAACCAATCCTAAATATCCTATAGCCTCACGATTATTGGTGTAGTGCGCACAACACACCGATAATCAAGACTTACTAGATACGTCGTAGACACTTTCCGAGGATTAATCGCTCGATACCACTTTTGTCACGACGAACCGGCCCGTGATCGTGTCTTACCCGCACTAGTGATACAACATCAGTAATCAACGGAATATAAAACAATAACATGAAATAACATGAAGTATGAAACAATAACTGAGAAAAGTTGCCTTCATGTATATATGAAAACTTAAATCAACAGTTACATCCCATTTACAACTCGCCCACAATAATACTACGGACCTTAAGAATGATGACAACAATGGCGGATGAGGCCATACCCCCGAATGTAAGTACTACAACGACGGGGACTATACCTGATAAGCCTCCGAGAAACGGAGCTTCCCAGCGAACCGTGATCCTAAGGCGAGGATCGACGATCGTGTACCTCTACTGCGGCATGAACGCAGCTTCGGGCGAGGTCAAGATAACAGTACCAAGTATGTGAAATCAAAATATGCAAATGAAATCATAGTAGTCTATATAAAGCGGTGAGACATATATGATAACCAAACTAAGATTCACGATAAATAAGCAAATATGTCAAGTCGTGACTCACGCTCAAAGTCATCAATCAAATACAACTATGGGTCTCACGCCCACAACATCAATCATGCCTGGAATACCTTCCCATCACGCCTATGATATAAAAGCACCAGAATACATGAACACCACGTCCCACACATTGTCATAATAAAACTGCACGGTAAATCACGAAGGCATAACCGATTACTAAAACCTACAGCATCATAAGGTCATAAATCAGTATCATGATATCTGTCTGCATCATTACATGATCAAAGCCGCCACACGCCCGCAGATCTAATGTGCGCGTCTAGTCACCGAACTTCCCGCACTCGCGATAGGCCACTCCAATGGCCCGCATGAGGTATTCCGCGTCGAGGGTAGCTACTCTCGACATCGCCCCGACTCGCGGTCCGCATGGCCACATGGACCGCATGACCACAAGGGCCGACACTAACTCCGAACTCTCGTAGCTCGCATAGGTCCCCGACCCGCATGAGGTATCCTCGAATCATAGTCACATCGCACGAGTATTACCCCCGATCGGAGGGCAAATAACCCCGGATCAAGGCTGGCGGTGGTACAATACCAACATAACTGGTGATCGTTAAACAACATAAGCGCAATCGAGGAAACCCTTTACACAAAACATCACAAGATACTAACACACGTAGCATCCTAGCATGTTTACTTATCAAATCAACAAGAAAGTATTACAAGGCTATCAAACCAACACAATCAAGTTATTCACACAAGGTACTTTCTACTTTATGTTAACAAGTTCGGGTGTTTATCCCCAAAGTACTTCATCCATTAACTCTTTAAAAGATACGTTTCTTTCACAAAAGCCACACAATACCCGTAGTATAAAAATAGAGTGACTATCTTTTTAAGTAAACCAAAACACTTCTCTTTGTAAAATCAAGTAACAACATTATTTCCAAACGTTCAAGTTTGCCTAATTTCAAATGCTCAAGTTTCTCATTTTCGAAAGGTTTCGTAGTTCATAGTCTTAATCACTTAAGAATATAATTCTCCTTTAAAACAATTTGAGAAACATATGCCTTATGTGTGAGTAGGTTATTCTTGTTCATAACAATCTTATTAAAGCAGCCATGATCTAGGGAATGTAACATCATTTTGTCTCATCTTAGCTTTTATGCAGATGGAGGTTTCTACTGGTTTTAATAATACTTAATTAGTCAAAACATTTCCCTTTATTACCGCGGTGGTTTGTTCGACACTTATTACGATTCAAATCAAGAAACATTATTCCTTTTAAAACTCCAAGTACTCATTTCTCACGAACGAGGTTTCACACAAAATTCATATTATTTTAAGTCAAGTCTCTTATCTTTTAAGATCAAGTCTCTTAACTTTTAAAATTAATAAACCATTCTTTTTATCACTCTTAAGACGTTATACCTAACTTCCCATAAAGCTAGTATAACTTTTAAGCTTTTTAAAACCAAGTATTACTCTTCTTTTAAAAAGGATTCATAATTCTTTTGAAATACTTCAAGATTCTTATTAAAGCTTAAGTCAAAAGATATCACGTAAATCTACGCTCGCTTAACACACGACGTCTACCGTACTATATATATATTCTTTTAAAATATCATGCTCAAGAGGATAGGAAGAATCACATACCTCGCGACGATTATCGACTATTAGCAAAACGCACTCGCCATAACCCGCTAGCCTTGTCCACCTTTCAAGTAGTACATGCTACTTGCGAACATTCAACCTATAAAGGTTATATAAGTCTATCAACTTACATTAATATTCTACTGCGCGATTTGGCCTTTTTCTCGTAATATCCTTCTATTACACTTCAATTCTCTTATGAATCTTATATTCATTTCCATACTACTACGATGTAATTTCCAATTACAATAGGACAAGATATTTACTCGATAAGCCCATAATTATCCAAGTATAAATGTCGATCCCGAGCAACGTTTAGCTCCTACTGGCGCCCAATGTCACGACTTCGAACCCGGCGGATCGTGCCATACCGGAGCACCCTAGTGATACAACATCGAGGAAAAACCAGTGGAAATAAAAACTTAAACATACAATTAGATATGGATCAAGATAAAGAAAATAGGCCAACCAAAGCGGTTGCCTTTCGCAAATATATATATATATATATATCGATATTTGAAACATAATCCTTACAACCCGCCCACAACAGTTACTGCACTTAAGATTTTTACAACAACTATGATGACGGCCCATACCACGAATATACAAGAACCTGCTGCACTCAGTAACATACCAAAAGATAAGCTCAAGGAACGGAGCTTCCCAATACGAAATGTGATCCTATAAGCGAGGATCGACAGATGTACTCTACCATGCGCATTTAACGCGGCCGAAGGAGGTCGATAACAGTACTAAGTATTGAAAAAAATACTGTAAATGAAATCATAATAGTCTATATAAAGCAGGAGACATGTATGATAACCAAACTACAGTACGCACATATAAACAGTTATATCAAGTCAGGGACTCACGCCCTCCAAGTCATTACTTAAATATAACTATGGGTCTCACGCCCACAACATCAATCATGCCCGTGGAATATCTTCCTCACCGCCAGTGATCATGATATGATAACACCAAGAAGTACACTTGAACATCAGTCCCACCGTCGGCAAAAAGACGTCAGACGGAAATAATCATAACATGAAGTCGACACGCAAGTGCGATAACCTATACCAGATTCACTCCGCGCCACGAAATACGGCGCAAACAAAGCACTGGATCACAACCGTAAGTCACGAAGCCGTCATCCAAACACCGCTGAAGGCGTGGCAAGTGCAATTTCCACTGCATCCTCTGTTATACCGTGATTTCAGTATGTATGTAAGTGGAATACGCATAAAAGTTTAGCCTAAAAAGTTAGGCTTGACGAAAATACTTGGGCACAACTCACTAAAAGAATCGTTTTCCGAAACGCTTTACACAACTCGCGTAGATAAATTCCGCTATGTCATTTCTAATTTTGCGGATTTTTCCGAGAGGCGAAACACTTAACCAACGGGAGGCGACACTTGTCACCTCCAATTGATGGACTTGGCGTCCATTTGACGAATTGGATAGCCATTTTTGTCAAGTAGTTGGTAGGATATTTTGTGTGCAAGTTGGCAGTACACTAGCCTAATCTTGACACTTGCCTAGCACTTGGCTAAATCTTGGCCGTTGGTTGGCCATCCTTGACCTATAAATACCCTCTTGTGATGAAGAGTTCTTCATCCACAAACAAGCCTTTCCAAGTCTTGAAAATCCTTCTCCTCTCCCTGCCTTTCGTCCAACACACCTCCCCCTTTGGTGAGCTTGGCCGAGGCAACCCTCCCCTAGCCTAGCCAGAAATCTACCCCTCCTTGGTAGAAAAGTTGCCTTCTAGTATTGTTATAATGCCCAAAATAATTCTAGCCCAAATCCCTTAGTACTTAGTAGAAGTTGGAAAGAACTTCTAAGATTCTGAGCTCTGAGGCGCACAACTTAGAGCTAAACCTTGCTCAAAAGCGACTTTTATCTAGGATATTATTGGGCTTACCGAGGTAAATAAACTTGTCCTTCTTTTGTAATTTTAGAATACATCTCGTAGAAGTATAGAAATAAGTATAAATACTTAGAAGGATATTAAAGAATAGAATTGAGCATTATCACAGTGAAGGGTTTAAAGAATAATCAAATCAGATTTACTTAGACCGTTTTTCACAGACTTGAGTAGCTCACCGTAGGGTGAAGTCTTGCCCAATTTTCCGTAGGATAGAGAACCGCAGAATCGTTTTGAGTAGTCCTAACGTTGATAGGCGTGTTCGACTATTATAGGTTGATTCTGCGCGCGGCATATTGAACTTGCGGTGGTTTTCATTTGAGAAGGTATGTGATTCTTCCTAAAGCATGATATTTTAAAATATATATGTAGTGCGGTGAGCATACATGTGTTAACGAATAATAACTACGGCAATGTCTTTTGACTTAAGCCCGATAATACTATGGCAATGTCTTGCGACTTAAGCAATAATAAGGATCTTAAAGCATTTCAAAAGAATATTGAATCATTTTCTTCTGAAGAGAACTAATTGGTTTTTAAACATCGTTTAAGAGTTATACTAGCTTTATGGGAAGTTAGGTATAACAACTTAAGAATGATAAAAAAGAATGGCTTTACTTGTGTTTATAATGACTTATATTGATTTATGAAAGAATAATAAAATGGTTTGATTAGTAGACATGATATGATGCTATGTGTGGTAGTGACTTGTACATTTGTATAAGAGGGTATTCTTGTGCTTATGTGGTTTAACGATAAGTGTTATGTTTGTATTATATCACTCACCTCTTGACATGTTACCGGGGTTGCGCTCCGATGCGGTAGACTCAAAGTGCAGGACCATGATTCGAGAATACCCCACGCGGGTCCAGGGACCTATGCGAACTACGAGTTCGAGGTTAGTGTGCGGGGTTATACCTCACGCGTCTATGTGGGCATGCGACTACGAGTCCGACGCCGAGGAGTAGCTACCCTCGATGTGGTTATACCCTATGTGGGCCTAAGTGAGTGGCCTATGCGGACTACGGAGTTCAGGATTAGGCTTGCCGATACTATGGGCAATTGCCCGCTTGATCATTCGCAGCTAGAAAAGACTCGTATGAGTTTACCTATTGTTGCTCTTATTTTGTGATGTGGCACTATATGCTTTCTCGGTTGTTTATACATATTTGTAAATCGGTTTTAAAATGATATGATTTCATTTAAGTACTTTACGGTTTCACATACTTAGTAATTGCCAGATCGACTCTCCTTGGGCCGCGTTCATCTGCGGTAAGGCAAGCGGTGCTAGATCCACATCCTGGGATCTCTTTGCATTGGTGTCGAGCTCCATCTTCTCCGAGGCTCTACTTTTTGGTATGATCTCCCAGTATTGTAGATAGTTTGTACATTCAGGTATGGCGGCCCCGCCATAGTTGTTTACTTCCAGCAGGTCTCAGAGTCCATTATACTTGGGATGTAATCGCAAAACTATGTTTATGTATATATGCCGAAAGGCGACATTTTCTCACATAAAATCGCGTCTCTTTTACAACTGTTTATGTCTTGTTTTATATTCGCCGACACTGGATGTATGACTACTTGGGTGCGGGTAAGTGCGCGATCACGCGAACCGAGCGCGTGACAAAAGTAGTATCGGAGCGATTAATCCTCGGAGAGTGCCTATGAGCAAGTATCTAGTAGAGTCTTGATTATCGGTGTCGCACCACACCAATGTCGTGAGGCTATAGGATATTTAGGATTGGTTTCCATTCTTCTCATTCCGAGATCGTGCCTTGAGGCGTGTTATAAGTCGACCCTTCTAACGATCCCTTTTTACGCAATAGCTTATGCCTCCACGTAAGGCAACCCGCCTGTAAGGCGGCAGGAGGCGCTAGTGGGACACCTGGAGTCACGAGGGCTCGGCCTGGCCGATACCCGAGACGGGCGAGTTCTACGACGCCACCCCGTGAGGTTTAGGGCCGCAACTGGTCGATGACCACAATACCTACACCTCCGGGCCTCCCACACTGATGTACGTAGATGGGTTACAGAGAGATGCGCCATCGCCAGATCGTGGCCGATACGAGACAGCCGATGCGCTTCCTCCAGTCAGCCTCGTAGCACCCGTGGTTCACCCGAGGCGAGATAGTTTGAGGCTACGAGATTTCCCGAGTTGCTTCGCCGAAGTTTTACGGTCGAGGCCGAGGATGATCCGCAGAGTTCATCCGCCGACAGAGGATTATGAGAGTGATCGTGCGCCTGAGACCGAGTCCGTGATCTTCGTTCATAGGTCGCGTGATACCGCAAATGATTGGTTTGATTCATGGGAGTTATCCCGGGAGAGCACGCATCCCCGGGCCTACTGGGATGGGTTCAGAGGCTTTCTCACTTCACTTCTTGCCTCCACAGAATGAGGGCACAGCCGATAGATTTTTATTATCGAGGCAGAGTGATGCGAACACAGTGTTGGTGGAGTACAATGTCGCAGTTTGATCTATCATTGGCTCGAGCATATGTCCGTAAAAGATTGCAGCGTATACGGAGGATAGAGGTGCACCGCCACGCCACCGGTTAGATGACTATATGGTCAACTGGCATAAAGTGTGGTGCTCTTCACCGTACTGATGACATTACCCGAACGCAGCTCATGCCTCGATGCGGCGAAACGGTGAGTAGACCGACGTGGTTGATGATGTACAAGAAGCAGGTTAAGACTGTGACGGCATGTGGTCCTTTGGTGGCTATCAAAGGGCGGCTACCACAGTTGTAGCCTAGATTTGCACCATAACACTCAGTAGCACTCGGGCATCCGCGACCGCCCTCAAGACACCAGATATTCGAGGGCAGCTGTGCGCCCTGTGGCTTCGGGACGCCCAGTAGCAAAGCAGAGGGGATTCGGCCGACCGGGACCACTCCCTCGCAGCGGCCGACGCAGATCCCACTGGAGTTGCAGGTCGCGACGGAGCTTGTTTCAGCTGCGAAGGCTAAGAGGTCGCGCTAAGAACCGCCCAATCGTCCGACTCGGGCGGCCAGTATACGGCATGGGTCACCCTACGTGTTCTTTCACCGTCTTCTTCTATCCCCGACACCACTCCGCCCGGCAGGCGTATCGGCACGTAAATGGACTGCCAAAGAGGTCGCGGCGCAGGTCGTGGGCGCTGGTCCTAGCCTCTAGCCGGTCCTCGTAACGATTTATGCTTGTCCACCGACAGATCGTGCAGGGAGTGCCTCACCACGACACAAGCCGCGCACTCCATCGGCCTCGGGTCACGTGGTAGATGCCTCGATAGATTCTCGGTTCTCTACTCCCGCCCCATATATCTCCCTTATTGCGTTAGTAGATAGGATAGAGCTCGAGTCCATGCACTCTCTTTCGAGGCAGCTACGCCAGCCGTGGGTGATCTTGCATGGTAGTCGGCTGGTATATGCTGTGGCTTGGGCTCCAGCGATTCATTTACATGCCGGGCCCGTACTTAGCCGACTTGAGCAGAGCTCAGATAATGATTGATTTCACGACAGATCACTGGGGTATGGATTGGCTAGCTTCTGCTACGCCAAATGCAGACCGCAGTGGAAAGAGTAAAAGTGGTCCCAGCTCGGCGGAGCCTGCTGGCATGCTTGGTTTATGAGCACCAGACGCCGGCGGGGGTAGGTTTATTTCCACCAAGGCTAGGAAGATGGTACGTATGGCAGGTACATCTACCATCTCGCTCGGGTGTTTGATATCGAGGCCGCAGCGCCGATTTTCACCGCCCAGAGTCGAGAGTTCCCGACGTGTTTCCGCACGACCTTCGTGTATCCCTCCCGTAGAGTGAGATCGAAGCCTTATGGGACACAGCCAGACACTCGGGCCATTTCCATTCACATACGCGAACGTGGCACCCGCCGAAGCCGAGAGAGGTCGGCGGACCAATGGATTTGGCACGAGACGGGCTTCATCGTGCCTAGTGTTTCTCCCTGTGGAGCCGTGATTGTTCGCGCATGACGGACGCTGCGATGCAGTGTCGATTACAAAAATTAACAAGGTGACCATTAAGAACGTATACTCCTTCCTGCAGATTGACGCATTTGTTCGGACTAGCTTGCGGTATGCGTAGATGTTTCTCTTCAAGATCGATCCGCGATCGCCAATAATGTAAAGCGCGAGTCGAGAGCTGATGTCCCTCAGATCGCATTCCCGATCCGCACGCATTACGTAGTTCAGTGGTCATGTCTTTGGTTGACCAATGC